>CM055406.1:122085002-122110400 GCA_029228625.1 Pseudolycoriella hygida
AATATAAAATGGCTGAAACTGATTCTATACATCATGCCCGCAGCAGTAGCGGAGGGCGTGACGCAGTCCCCACACCCCAAAAAAAAAACGTCCACAAACCCAAAAAACTCCATACAAAAACCTTTGGGACAAGGAGCCATATATAGGCGAACTTTTGAGTTTTTTCCCCTCGCCCCCCCTCCCCTCCAAATTATTTAAAAAAAAACAACGTCGCAGCAGCTTTCAAACAAGCTCTCACTCATCAAAATCGGTTGAAAATTGGCTGAGATATGGAGGTTTGAAAATGACACTTTTGTATGGAGAAATAATTTTTCTATTCTTCTCATCATTATGGAAACTTTTTTTCTCATCTGTCGGTTTCTATGTTCTATCTCTGTTCTATCTATTAATAATTTTCGATCTCGAGAACTACACAGCCGATCTTCTTGAAATTTTCAGGGAACGTCAGTCTCGGCCCCAAATGAAAAATTTCATATGCCGCTTTATCAGGAAAATTCTGGAAAAGCCGTGGCATGGGAAAAAGTGGTCAATTTTGAGGGTTTTTTAGGTAATGCTCGGAGTTTTCGAATTTTAGCTCCGGAGTGACAATAGCTAGAGAGTTGGTTTCTTCGGGAAAGTTATAGAGTTTGGTCTGGAGAATTTTTTGGTATCATTAGAAAATGGCTGCCAGAAGTCAAACCGGCGCCATCTTGAATTTTCCCAAGCAATAAATTAGGTTTTTTTTGGTTTTTGAATTTTAGCTTCGGAATGACGCTATCTAGAGAGATGGTTTCTTCTAGAAAGTTATAGAGATTCATCAGCAGAATTTTTTGGGATCATAGGAAAATGGCTGCCAGCTGTCATAGCAGCGCCATCTTGGATTTTTGTTTATGCTTTTTCGGTTTTCGAATTTTAGCTCCGCAATTACAATACTTAGAGAGATGGTTTCTTCTAGAAAGTTATAGAGTTTCATCAGGAGAATTTTTTGGGATCATAAAAAAATGGCTGCCAGCTGTCATAGCAGCGCCATCTTGGATTTTCGTTTATGCTTCTACGGTTTTCGAATTTTAGCTCCGGAATGACACTACTTAGAGAGATGGTTTCTTCTAGAAAGTTATAGAGTTTCATCAGGAGAATTTTTTGGGATCATAAGAAAATGGCTGCCAGCTGTCATCGCGGCGCCATCTTGGATTTTCGTTTATGCTTTTTCGCTTTTTCGCTTTTCGAATTTTAGCTCCGGAATGACACTACTTAGAGAGATGGTTTCTTCTAGAAAGTTATAGAGTTTCATCAGGAGCATTTTTTGGTATCATTAGAAAATGACTGCCAGCTGTCATAATGGCGCCATCTTGGATTTTTTGCTAAATTCTGTATAAGAATACCTAGACAGTTAGTTTCTTCAGGAAAGTTATATGAATCAGTGGGAAGAATTGGCGACACGAAGTGTTCCGAAGGTAGCCGAGGGTGACATGAAGTGTTCCGAAGGTAGCCGAAGGTGACACGAAGTATTCCGACGGTAGCCAAAGGTGACACAAAGTGATCCGAAGGTAGTCGAAGTTGCCATGAATTGTTCCGACGGTAGCCGAAGCTGACAGGCAGTGTTCTGAACGTAGCTGAAGGTGACACAAAGTGTTTCGAAGGTAGTCGAATGTGACACGAAGTACTCCGAAGGCAGCCGAAGGTGACACGATGTGTTCCGAAGGCAGCCTAAGGTGACACGAAGTGATCCGAAGGCAGGCGAAAGTGCTACAAAATATTCCGAAGGTAGCCGAAGGTGATACGAAGTGTTCCGATGGTAGCCTAAGGTGTAGGAGGACAATTTTTTTCGGAGAAATTTTTTTTCTTAGAAAATTTTCTTTTCTGAAAATAGAAATAAGAAAATAGAATAGAGAATAGAAATAGAAAATTTTTCACATGAAGTTTAGTTATAACAACTGAAAACTTCCAAAACTACTGATATCGCATACAAAAACCTCTTAAAAGGTAGAGTGTGACGCAGTCCGTAAGTCCGCTTCCAAAATTAATGATATCGCTTGAGGTGACGCTATCGCTGATAATACGCAGGGTTTGTTTAAAGGGAACCTTGTGTTCAAAGTTTTAATTTCCTGAAAAAATTACAGCTCTTTTTTTTAAAACAAAATTACGTTGTGTTAAAAAATTACGTCACAAATGCCAGACCCACCAGCGGAATAATTTTTCAACACTTTCAGTTTTCCACACGCAAAAATTTAAATTTACCTTAAACAATCTACGCAATAGGAAACAAAAGTCAAATTTTTGCAGCGCAAAAACTGAAAGTACAGAAAAATTATTTCGTCGTTGCGTCCGGCATTTATGACGCAATTTTTTAACACAACGTAATTTTGTTTTAAAAAAAAGAGCTGGAATTTTTTCAGGAAATTAAAACTTTGAACACAAGGTTCCCTTCAAACAAACTCTGCGTATTATCAGCGATAGCGTCACCTCAAGCGATATCATTAATTTTGGAAGCGGACTTACGGACTGCGTCACACTCTACCTTTTAAGAGGTTTTTGTATGCTATTTTAAGTGCGTACAATAAATATTCCAAAACATCGAAAAGACATTGGAATTAACAGAAACTTGTGACAATTATGAAACCGAAAGTTTAATCTGCATTTAACTAAAACAAATTTTTATACCTTAAAAAAAGAGTTTTGTATAAAGGTAAGCCCATTTTACCTAATGAGAATTGTCAAAATAAATTTCATTCTTACCTAAAATGAACCATTCTTATCAAAAACTAAATCAGCAACTGCAAATGAAAAATTAGTCAATTACCAATCACCTGGGGAACGAATGTGTTTTTCTCATGTTAATATAAATCACATTGAAAGAGTGAAAAAGATAAAATTCGTTACCCAGGAGGTGACGGGACCGATGGAATTAGCCATAGGTAAACAAATATTTTATGAAATGTGACGAGAAATCAGGTTGATAACAAAACTCGCGAATTTTCCCGAAATGTCACGAAAACCTGCCGAATTTCCTTTTGTGTGCCACTTCGACTTTGCTTGTTAGTTCGAAATATTTCAACTCAATTCCTTCGATCAGCTGGGATTTGAGACGGGATCTAGATGGGATTTATACGGCGGTTTCGTGCGGGATTTAAGACTGTAACCTAGGGAATTTTCCATTTCACGATGTCATTCGTTACGGAATTCTTGTTAAGATTCGTTCAAATAAGTAATATAAGCGTAGTCTCTCCTTGCAAGGACTGACTGTTTGCATGCGGAAAGTAATACATCAGTAAATTGGAATATAATTTTCGCGCGGCGCGAAAATCATATTCCAATTTACTGATGTATTATTTTCTGCGTGCGAATAGCCAGTCCTTGTAGGATTGGCTATTCGCACTCGCGTGCGAATAGTCTTCTCCTACATGGACTGGCTATTCGCACGCGCGTGCGAATAGTTTACTCCTACAAGAACTGGCTATTCGCACGCGCGTGCGAATAGCATCAGCCAAAAGAAAAGGGTAGGGTGCACAAAAAAAAGAAGGAATTTGGCATGACGTATACTTTACATTCATTAATGTATAAAGTACACACAACATTAATGATGTGCTCGTTTTATGATCGATTCACGTACGTCCAGCAAAACCAATGCGACACCACGTACTAGCTCAAGGTATAAAATGACATTGTTTGGAAGAAATGAGGAATCCAAATAAGTGTTATTCGAAAAAACCTTTCTTGAACAAAAGTCTTCTTCTAAAAATTTCCATCAAAAAAATTTTATTAAAAAAAATATTCTTCAAAAAAATTTTACTCCTATCAAACTAACTGTTCAGGTATTCTAATGCAGAAGATACAATTTTTCAGCATCCACAAGAAGGCGCCATTTTGACAGCTGGCAGTTAAGGTCCCAAAGACCGGACATTTATTTTTATGGATTTTTAGCATTTCCAGCGCACAATCGATGTACATTCTGAATAAGGCGTCGACCTAACCCGTGTTAAAAACTCCGTAGTGAGCCTATGAAGGTACAAGTGAGGGGTAGATATTCATAGGAAATTCTTCGTCAGTCGACTGAAACGCCTCCCAAAAGTAGAAAATCCTCTAGTTCGAAAAAAATCCTTAGGAAACTGAAGAAAATCCTTGGAAATCCAAAGAAAATCGGCAAATTTCAAGAATAAGGTCCCTGATAACTGTTGAAATTCCTTGAAAATCCAGCAAAAATGTTTCAGAACATAACCAAAGACCCGTACTTATCAGAATAGATGTGGCAAAGAGACTCGAACGTATCTAAATATAGAAATGAGCAAACAATCCAACGTTTTCTGTTCTTTTTTATCTGTAAGAATTCCAAAGATCCATAGAAATTACCCAAGGTAATGTCAAAGGCCCTACCGAAGTACGTCTCAGACCATTCAAATCTAGAAAAGCTTATATCCAAGGACTAAGTCATTTTTTCCTAAAACCCAGAACCATGTGTTATCTAAAATTTTATTGTCTACAACTTTGTCCTTGGAAGCAACTTTCTACCTCTCATAGTTCTGGAGATCTGGGTCATCCTGCCCAATTATGGAAGTGGCCATATGCCATGATTGGGCCATATTTCCCCAAAACCGTGAAACACGTGTTCGCTTAAATTTAATTCCTTATAACTTCGTCTTTGGAACCAACTTTCTAACTCTCATAGTTCTGGAGATCTGGGTCATCCTGCCCACTTATGAAAGTGGCTATATATCAGGATTGGACCATATCTCCCCAAAACCCTGAAACAGGTGTTCGCTAAAATTTGATTCTCTACAACTTTGCCTTTGGAAGCAACTTTCTACCTCTTATAGTTCTGGAGATATTGGTCATCCTGCCTAATTATGGAAGTGGCCATATTTTCCCGAAACACGTGTTCGCTTAAATTTGATTCTTTATAACATAGACCCGTGCGCCGGTCCACTTTTTTCGGCGGCGGCGCTTAAAATTTTTTAAGCTGTTGACGGCGCACAGTGGTCCAAAAGCCGGAAAAATCGGCACTAACAGAATAAATCGGTTGGGTGATGCGATATTTGTGATTTAAGTCTTGTTGAATAGCTTATACATGGGCATATCAGAATCACGAACAAAACTTCTGAAGTGATTAAAAATTGACACCACCATGTTTTTGGTCACTTCCTCGACCATGTCTCCGGAAGCACTTGATCGATCTTGCTCATCTTCGAACTTGAATCATGGTAGACATGTATCTTTCAAGGAAAAAAAAGTTTAGGGTGATCGTTTGAGCCGTTTGGAAAAAAGTGGAGACGGACAGGCGGACACTTTTTTATTGCTGATTCGTCATCTCTAGACGATGATAAATGCATCCCCCCCCTCCCACCTCGATCTACCCCATGTTACAATAAAATTGTTTGTAGTAAACGTATAGGACCTGTGTACTTCGTACGGGTGGTGTGGGGCAGGGCCTAATATTTGGGAATTTAATTCCAAAAAATTCTCTAAAATTCTCAAATACTATGCCCTGGTGTGGGGACTGTGTCACACCCTCCGCTAACGCTCCGGGCATGATTTCAGGTTCCGGTCAAACTGAATCCGACCTGTATCACTTTGGCACGACAATTAAAACAAAATTCATTTCGGCGTACAAAACTCTGCACTTTAAAATAGTTAGAATCAATGATTATCTCTGAATTGCTAATGTTAATAGCTTTCGACATCCATTTACTGATGAGATAGGATGATAATGGGATAGAGTCGAAGAGGTATACGACTTTTTATTAACAATTTGCTACATGAGTAGCTACAAAAAGTTTCTACAACATTATCAACCAGAACATTGACTAATCCATTGGATTTTCCCTTTTACGAAATTAATCGAGACCAAAATTTCATTAAATCATTTGTATTTTACGAAATGGAGTAATTGCATTAGAGAAGCAGAGTTGCAGGTCGAGAAATTAAAAGGAAGAGAAGGTGCACGAGAGAGGCGGTCATACACATGGTCGTTGAAGTCACTTATCATTAGAGGATGTGTATGAACGTAGGTAAATTTTCTAAGTTAAAGAGTTGAATGTATACAAAAAGCATATGCAGAGGACCCGCACATATCGGAATAGATGTGACAAACAGAATAGATGTTGCAAAAAGATTCGAACGTATTAAAGTAAATGTTGCCTTAACTCCTAAGTGTATGAAATTACGTCGACATTAACTTGGATTGGAAACTGCCGAAAGGGCAAAGTAAAAACTTTTTTTTTCAGACATATTTTCAAAAAATGTTATTTGTACTACCGCCAATATTAGAACCGACCTAGAGCGCTTAGGAGAGGCGTCTGACCCATACTTCCATGGACAAAAAAGTTTGCAACTGACACCGATCTTCTATCACTTATAGTTTTCAAAATGTCTGAATTTTTCGAAAATATATTGTCTAGATCGATCCATCCTAACAGTAGCGGCCATCTTAGGCTCGGCCCGGGCCCATATTTTTTCTTGGATGCTCTTAAGGCTCATTACCTATCGAATAGAAAAAGAATTACGAAAATCGGATGGGATTTACTCGATTTATGTATAAAAATCAAGTAGGGCCCTAGTGGGTCCGCTTCTTTAGGGCTCTAACTAGGTCTAGCGACCCAAAGTAAAACAATTTGTTCCATAAATTGTTAGGCATTCCCAGTCCTTTCGATAGAAAATTTTTTTTTGAAAATCGGAAAGGATTTACTCGAGTTATGCACAAAAAACACGTAGGACCCTTGTAGAGACTCAGTTTTAGAGCCCTGGCTGAGTCCAGGCGCTCAGATTCAAAAAATTTTCTTCTATAAATTGTAGGGAATTGCTTTATCTTTCGATTAAAAGAAAATCGGAAAACATTTACTCGAGTTATGTACAAGAAACACGTTTGGCGCTAGCAGCTCGTTTTTAGTGCTCTAGCTAAGTCCTAGGGCTCAAGATCAAAAAAGCTTCTTCCATAACCTGTCGGCCATTCCCAGGTCTTTCAAACAAAAAAAAGTTTTTGAAAATCGAAAAAGATATACTCGAGTTATGTACAAAAGACCAAAAACCACTTAAACGGCCTTAGTTCATTGGCCCTTTTGCCGACAGTGCCCAAATTCAATCCTAAAAAAGATTTTTCGATTACCTTTTAGAGAAAAGAAAGTTTTTGAGTTTTACTCGAGTTATCGTGTTGACAGACAAACGGACGGACAGACGGACAGTTTTTTTATTGCTGATTCGTCATCTAAGGACCATGATCGGTGCTCACCTCCTACTCCCGGATCGAAATTCGACTGGTTACAAACGTCGTGGTATACGCATAGGACCCCTTTTCGAAAAACTTCGTTCTTCGTACGGGTCTAATAACTAGATGGCGTTATCGTAACCCCCATTGATTAAAATTTCTTTGACAAGAAGTGATAAAAAGCTCCGAAAATGGAATAGCATGTAAGCTGGAAGCAGCGGGAAAGGACTTGGCACAGTAACAAAAGAACTACAAAACGAATTCTACATTTCTACTTTCCTCAAAGGAAAATCTTTTATACGACGAAGTTTGTTCAACGCTTTCACATGAAATACCATTGACAATACTATATTGTCAATGGTATTTCATGTGAAAGCGTTGGCGCGTAAGCAACATTCGAAAAGAATAACCGTGTTTGAATGTTTCAAAATCAATATTTACAGTTTTGACTTTTTCACTTATTCATTTGTCGTACAATTGCCATTCAAATAGTGCGAAAGATAAAACATATGAAGGGACCCGTACATATCAGAGTAGATGTGGCAGACCGAATTGATGTAACGAAAAGACTCGAACGTATTTTAGTAAATATTGCCTTAACTCTTAAGTGTATGAAATTACGTCGACATTAAATTTTGTTGGAAATTGTCGAGAGGGCAATATTGAAAACCCCGTCCGAAGAAACGGTGTAAAAAAACCTTTCCGAAAGCACAAAATTGACCCCCAAATATAGAAAAATGTTCTACTCAATTTTCTCTACAACATAGAAAAGACCATTTTTTGGGCTAGGGTCGACCTTAGGACCGACCTAGGGCCCTAAGTAGAGGCCTCGGACACACAATTCCATAGCCAAAAATGTTTTTCTCAATTTCCTCTGCAACATACACTTACGGAAATATATTTTTGCATCAAATAGAATTTTGTACTTCTGTGCAGCTTTTTAACACTGCAAAAACTTGCGCAGAAGTACAAAATTCTATTTGCTGCAAAAATATATTTCCGTAAGTGTAGCAAAAAATTTTTTTTTTTGCTTAGGGCCGACCTTGGGACCGACATGGCCCACTTGAGCCCTAAGCACAGGCAAAAGTTTCTTCTATAAACTGTCGGTCATGCCCAGATCTTTCAAACAAAAAAAAAATTTGAAAATCGGAAAAGATTTAATCGAGTTATGTGTAAAAAACACATAGAGCCCTAGCAGAGACTCGTTTTTAGTGCTCTAGCTAAGTCCAAGGACTCAAATTCAAAGAAATTTCTTCCATACATTCTCAGCTGTGCTCCGGTCTTTCAAACAAAAAAAATTTATGAAAATCGGAAAAGATTTGCTCGATTTATGGACAAAAAACACATAAAGCCCTAGCAGAGACTCGATTTTAGTGCCCTAGCTAAGTCCAAGGACTCAAATTCAAAAAAGTTTCTTCCATAAATTGTCGACTATGCCCAGGTCTTTCAAACAAAAAAAAATTGAAAATCAGAAAAGATTTACTCGAGTTATGTATAAAAGACTAAAAATCACTTAAACGGCCCTAGCTTGGTGGCCCTTGGGCCGATAGTGCCCAGATTCTAACCTATAAAAGATTTTTCGATTACCTTTCAGGGAAAAAAAGTTTTTGAAAATCGGTTGAGTTTTACTCGAGTTATCGTGTTGACAGACGGACGGATTCGTCATCTAAGGACCATGATCGGTGCTTCCCCCCCCCCCCCCCCTGCTCCCGGGTGAAAATTCGACTGGTTACAAACGTCGTGGTAAACGCATAAGACCCCTTTTCGAAGAACTTCGATCTTCGTACGGGTCTACAAATTTTGGACCCCCTCCCCCCTTACACGCAAAAATTCAGAATGTAAGAAACGCACGCTTTTCTCAACTCCCCCTCCCCCCAAAAAAACTTGCGTATTATTCGAATGGTCCCTAAGTTTGGTATCATTGCACCAGATAGAAGAGGTGTGAAAGGTTAATGGCTGGGTTTCATGGGAAATACAGTAAATGCGTGTACCTTCCATCTGGTGCAGTCGTGCCAACTTATCATTTCTATGTTTTCATAACATAAAGATTTTGTGCCCAGCCGTACCATACGACTTTTCGAAGACCCAAGTAGCTATAAGGACATTCTCAATGAAAAGTGCGACATCTGTTGATGTCATAAACTATAGATAATCTGCTCCAAATATTAGAGGTGTGCGGGCCGAGGTTTTTCCGGGGACCGCCCGGCCCGAGGCCCCGTCAAAATCTGATTATCAAAGTCCGGCCCGAAACAGGCTCGGACTTCAACTGACAGCCCACAGACTTACGAAAACATAAAATCACCTAAACTTAAACACATTTTTGTTAAGTATTAAGACAAATACTAGGCCTGTCCGTCTCGGGCCGGATAAAAACTTGGACGGCCCGACATTTTCGGGCGGCCCGCACACCTCTACTCCAAATGTCAGAATTCTCAATAGGTTGTTTCTAACAAAATTAGATGCCAGCACATTCTATACGTTTGACATTTGGAGCAGAGTATCTTTAGTTTATGATATCGACGTTACGAAGATAATAGATATCGCACCTATCGTTGAGTCTGCTAGAATGTCAAATGTATAGAATGTGCTGCCATCTATTTTCCTTAGAACTGCCTATATTTTCTCGTGTACAAAAATTAAAAGCAAACATTTACCGACATTGTTTTGATATTTAAGCTTTCAACATCTAATAAAAGTCTAATAAACTGAATATCGATAACTCTTTTCATTCAAATTGTTTACAGTAAAGGAAAATTGAAGAAAAACATTTGTTTTTCTTTTATTATTGAAAGGCATGCATCAAGTTTGCATAACATCACCATCTTCTTCTTATACATAATTATTTATCGAGGGTGTGCATTGTACGCACACACATCGCTGCTATCCTCATATAGTTTGTGCGCAATATTATGGTAACCGACTATAATTTTTGTGTAAATTTTTCATTTTCCATGTACAAATTTACAATTCAATCGTACAGAAGACCTATATTAGTAAAATGACATATCGATTTCAAAAAGTGTGTATCGAAGGTGAATTCTCTGACCTCCTACCTATTAACATTGGTGTTGCACAAGGTACAATCCTGGGACTTCTCTTGTTTTCATTATTTATCAATGACATACCAAATGTAATCACATATATGGATCACTATATTTTTGCTGATGATGTCCAGATGTACAAATTTGACATAATTGATAAACAACGATATGATGTCAATTCTAAACTGGGCAGTAAAGAATAGTCTACAGCTCAACCAAGGCAATAGCTATAAGGACCAAATTTGACACCACTTTTTTACCACCACTTCGCCTAAATGGTGAGATAATTCCATATCCAGACAAAGTAAATAATCTGGGCATGATCTTCAACAAAAACTTAGATTGGATTGATCACACTGACCTCTGTATGGTGGAGTAGTAAAGGGTCTGGACGCATATCTTCCCCCTTGTCTGCAATGTTACACTTACGAAAATATATTTTTGCATCAAATAGAATTTTGTACTTCTGCGCAGGTTTTTAACACCGCAAAAACCTGCGCAGAAGTACAAAATTCTATTTGATGCAAAAATATATTTCCGTGAGTGTACATAATAATTAAACATTTTTTTGTATAAAGTGTCCCTCTCCCCCCTAACGCAGACGTCATCTATGAACGCTTACTAAATTACTAATCTGAATAAATGATGCACAAAAATTTCTTATTTTCCCTTGAGAGGTCGTTCACATATTACGTCACGCGAAACGTGACGGCTGGTTTTCTGAAACCGGTTTGAGGTTTTCAGGTTGGAAAACAGGTTTTCAATGATTTTGAAGGTCTTTTTCTATGGTATGTAACGGTAATAATTGAAAAAAGAAAGCGGTCTGATTTCCCGCTGAAACGCCTAGAGCGTCATCTTTATTATTAAGTAGCGATAGCTGCTTTATGTTTTCACCATTACTGTCCGTTCGTTCGTCTTTGCACCTTTCACCAGAAAATCACTGATGATTCACAGGGAAATCACCAATGATTAACAGGAAAACTACTGATGATTCACCGTGAAATCACTGATTATTCACCGTGAAATCACTGATGATTCACCATGAAATTACTGATGATTCGGAGTGAAATCACCGATGGATGATTCAAATTGAAATCATTGATGATTCACATTGAAATCACTGATGATTAACCATGAATTCACTGATAATTTACCGTGAATTCACTGATGATTCACTGTGAAATCACAGAGTAATCACCGACGATTTTCCGGTGAATCATAGGTGATTTCACTGTGAGCCATCGGTGATTCCACTGCGAATCTTCGGTGTTATCTCTGAGAATCATCAGGTGAATTATCGGTGATTCCACGGTGAATAACCGGTGATGCCCCAGTGACTCATCGCTGATTCCCCGGTGAATCACCAACGAATCACATATGATTTAGGTCCAAAATTAACTTCTTTAACTACACTCTATCGCTACTTTCCTATTATGGGCGAGCGGTAGCGATGCGCCCGTGACGCAAGTCCCCATACGAACAAAAATTCGGAAAAATGTTTTTCGTAGACTTCGGAACCATATGTGTTATGGTGTTATGGTGTTATGGTAACTATACTGTTTCATAGAAGCCTAAGTTAATGCAAACATCCTACGTTAGTTAGTTAGTTAGTTCCAGAGCCATTTGTATGAAAAACCGTGAAAAACCACTTTTTTGGCTCGTGCTCGAAAACGGTTCGATAACTTTTCTTGAAATTTTGCAGGGACCTTCGGGTGGGCATTCTACGTCATATGAGATTTTAAAAAAGGCGCCATATAAAGCCCATATGTGTTTGTGTGTGTGTAGTGTGTATGATAGCACATTTTGTATGAGGCAATGGTTGTATATTCGAGATAGAGGTTTGGTGTCAAAAGGAAAGTTGTTGGGTTGGGTGTGTAAAGTATCAGGGTGACCGCCAAAATGGCGGAAAATAGGCGGGGACTCAAAAAAAAAAACTTTTGATATGTTGTAGAGGAAGCTGAGGGGATCATTTTCGTCCATGGGAGTAGTAGCCGCCGTGCTTCGGTTTGGCGGCGGCGGCGGCTCAAAAAAAACTTTTGATATGTTGTATAGGAGGTTGAGGGGAATCATTTTCGCCAATGTAAGTACTAGCCACCGCGCTTCGGTTCGGTAGCAGCGGCGGCTCAAAATAATGCAAAACATTACAATCACAACTAAAACCCTTTTTAAAAGGGAAACGTGACGCAAGTCCTCGTCCCTTCTTCCAAAACAACTGATATCAATTCGGGTGACGCTTGCAGCTTCGGAACGCACAAAATTCTTTTGAAATATTTTCACTTTTGATTTATTGAAAAGTTAAATAACTTGATTCAGATGGCAGCACTAAATTCGAAACTAAAACGAAATGAGCGCTAAAATACTGCACTAAATGGTGGTGGTGGCGAGACTTTAATACAGATTTCGAAATTAGAAAAAAGTTCACAAAACTCGCTATCGGTTTTGCATTCCCTAGTCCGTACACCAAGTATCGTCTGAGTTGTACAATACGCAGTCTAGTTGAATAGCTCAAATGAAACGATAAGCAAACAAAAAGTATTCATAGCCCACCGTCAAACTGTTCGGAACAATTTCAAGCGAAACTGAAGTAAGATTATGGAATATTAACTCCGAAGAAATGTGGCCATTAAAGTTGATGATGAATTTAACGCTTCAAATTCTTTGTACTAATTTCGCGTTCTTAATGGTTTCGTTGGTTTCTGTTTGACTGTAAGAAACTTGCAAATTGAGTGCAAAACATTTAGATAGCATTTTAAATATATGAGCTACTTATTGCGTTCTGCCACAATGAGATACACAGAATGTTCGATAATAAACCAACTCGAAAGACAATCAAACGGATTTAATAACATTTGGATGCGAAATATAACTGCGTAAAGCATATTTCTAATGTGTTCATCCGTAAAATACCTAACAGCTTTCACTCGCATAGGGCAAAGCGTATCACTGAACGAAGTCACAGTAATTTTACAGCATCAATTCGTTTCTCTCTGTTATGAATAAATTAAATTTCAAAGTGAACAAACACCCTCTCCCATTTTCCTACTTTACTTCGGCGGATATACATAATAACATTAGAGATGTGCTTTTACGCGATGTTTTTAATTAAATTTGTGTGAAAGTTTATCAATCAACAAGCGCAAATAGTTATAGACACAAACACAATTGTGTTAAAGTAAACATAAACAGAGTATTGAAATACAATTAACGCCTGCCATGCCGTCGTTACTGTGATGTCAAGTGCGTTATTGATACAGTCGAAAATAATTTGCCAAGTCAAACGCAATCCTTTCGGCACGGGGTGCCAGAAAGAATGTGCCAACTTTTTCTTTATATCATTTTTTTTATGGTAGGAAAATCGGTGACGCAACACGCAAGTCCCAAAAGCACATTTCACATATCTTGGATGTTACACAGAAAAAAAAAATTCACGGTAAATCCATGCTTACCATGCAAAAAATGACATTGTATGGCCTAGCCCTTCTCATTTCAGATGTATTTCTGGTAGATAGTCGTGCCTAGATCAACGTTTACGAAGATCATTTTTCGAAAAAATGGGATCTAGGCATTCGCAGATGACTTTTGTTCTTCTATTTCGAAGCGTTGGTTAGAAAGAGACAGATATAGTTGACAGAACAGAATAGAAGAACGCCTACCTAGATCTCATTTTTTCGAAAAATAGGATCGATTATCTACTAGAAAAACAACTCCACAAGCCGAAAAAAAAAGAAATCAATCTGAACTTCGTAGAATTTTTTACGTCACACATGCAATTCATACATCATGAACACATCAAATATGCGTCACCAAAACAACAACAACATATCACTAATCAACCTTTAAAACACTCATACATACGAACTACATCAAAAATACATCGAATATACATCAAAGTTTTCAAATCAAATCATGACCAAAATGATAACTGTCAAAATGAAAACTTTTCAATGTAAATTCGATGTATACTCGATGTACTGTCGATGTATTTTTGATGTGTATGTTGTAAAGGTTGTATTTGTGATGTGTTCTTGTTGTTTTGATGTCGTATGTTTGGTGTATTTATGATGTATGAATTGCGTGTGTGATGTAAAAAATTCTACTTGTGCAACACCAATACATAACTAATACATCATGAGTAAAAACTTATCATGTATCCATGTACCTGTGATGGATTAGTGATGTATTGTTGATGTACTAGTGATGCATTGGTGATATACTAGCGATTAATTAGTGATGTACATGTGATGTGCTAGTGTTGTATTAGTGTAGCACAAGTTAAGTGGACGCATACGTCACCAAAACAACAACAACACATAACTAATACAACCCAACGAGTGTGATCTACTAAGATCAATAAATTTGCATTGTCGGCAAAGTAGTGCCATATTTGCACTCGGAGCGAAGTTAGCAAAGTTTATAAACATGACTAAAAAGTGAAAAAACTTCATTGACATTATCGACATTTGAATGAAGGAGTGCGTACAGCAATTGCTGGTGAAGTTCACTTGTGAAGATTTTGACAGATTTTTTATGAAAGAATTGTCAAAATTGTCATCAGTACAACTTAAAACAAAATAGCTGAACGCACTCTAAAACCTATCGAAAAATAGCTGAACGCGCTCAAGTTGGATAATTATGAAATGTCGGTAAAGGAGTCTACATTTTCAGCACTATGACTCTACATTACCGGTATTTTCAGATCTTCCGCAGATCATGCCCGTTGATACAACCTTTGCAACACTCATACATCACAAATATACCGAAAATACAACAAAAATACATCGAATATACATCAAATTTAGTATTTTGCCCTTTATTACTCTACCATACACTCCATGCGAGTATGTATAAGATCGCATAAAGTATAGTTGGAAGAGCGTTTGCTTCACGAGTGGCGTGTCTAGGTTTCAAGAACCCTGCGTCACTTAAAAAAATTTTATTTCGAATTTTTAACAAATAATTAACTAAAAAAATAACTACATTTTCTGCAAAATATTCATTACCGTCTCCTAAAACAACACAGAAAAGTATCATTTGGCAGGCTGAAACCATGTTCAGCAAAATAAACGTACCAACAGAAACAACAAATTTCCCAGGTTGCACCCGGAAAATTAAAAAAAAATCTTTTTAGAACGATTCGTGCTTACTAAGAAAACTCGCTCATTACCTAGCTACTAATTGCATCGACTCGCATAGCGGCTCGTCAAGCAACTATTTTTAGCACTGTAATGACTCGTTTTCTTAGCAAGCATGAAATGTAATATTTCTAGTTCATATTGTAATATCTTTATGTTCTAAAGATATTATCTAATTAATTCACACTGTGTTCCGAATTCACTTAAGAGCGTGCCAGATATTTTGACAGGTCTATGTTTTGCGATGTTTTTTCATTGCATATTTCGAAGACAATGATAATTAATTTTAAATTCCAAAACATCTAAAGTTTGCATAACACATCCCTTTATAGATTCTATGAATCAGAATATATAATTATTGGGTCTAAGTGTCCAAATTTGATCTGAAAAAACATCGCATTGTATTATGCAGCCGAGTACTTTGCGATGTTTTTTTTCATATCAAATTTTGACACTAAGACTCAATAATTATATATTCTGATTCAGAGAATCTATAAAGGGATGTGTTATCCAAACAGTAGATGTTTCGGAATTTAAAATTGATGATCACTGCCTCAGAAATATGCAATGATAAAAACATCGCAAAATATAGAACTGTCAAAATATCTGACACGCTCTTAAGTTTATTACAAAATGAATCTACAACTTGTTTAACAGAGCGAATTATATTTACGTCTTAACTCTACGACTGACGTGCAAGCAATGAATTGATCCTTGACGATCCTTGATCGATTGAGTTAAATGGCGTGAGATCATGCGATGTTCTAATGACAAGTTTAGGATGGTGACTGTACAAGGTACTGGTCACTACAATATTATCAGCAGTTATGGCATACAGATTAGGGTGTTTTTTTTTCAAAGTTGTCGAAAAGTTTTATTTAAAGTAGTCACAAAATATTGTGTGGGTGAGAAAAACATAAGTTATTTTGTTGAAAATTTTAGGACGCATTTTTCCGGTAAAAATCATCAAAGTTTGTATGGAAAAAACCAATTTTGTTTGGAGAAGTATTTAGAAGAAAATTTTCCCATACAAACTTCTATGATTTTTCCTGGCCGCAAAAATGCGTCGAAAATCATGCGCGGATCGGTAGCGAAGGTCGTGACACAGTCCCCACACCCAAAAAAAGTCCACAAACTCAAAAAACGCCATACAAAAACCTTTAGGACAAGGAGCCATATATAGGCGAACTTTTGAGTTTTTTCCCCTCGCCTCCCACTCATCAAAATCGGTTGAAAATTGGCTGAGATATCGAGGTTTGAAAATGACATTTTTGTATGGAGAAATAATTTTTTATTCTCATCATTATGAAAACTTTTTTTTCTGATCTGTCGGTTTCTATCTATTAATAATTTTCGATCTCGATAACTACACAGCCGATCTTCCTAAAATTTTCAGGTAATGCCAGTCTCGGCCACAAATGAAAAATTTCATAGGCCGTAGGCCGCTTTTCCGGGAAAATTCTGGAAAAGCCGTGGCATGTGGAAAAGTGGTCAATTTTGAGTGTTTTTTAGGTAATTTTTTCGAATTTTAGCTCCGGAGTGACAATAGCTAGAGAGTTGATTTCTTGGGGAAAGTTATAAAGTTCAGTCAGGAGAATTTTTAAGCATTTTAAGAAAATTGCTGCCAACTGTCAAAGTGACACCATCTTGGATTTTTTGCTAAATTCTGAATAAGAATACCTGGACAGTTGGTTTCTTCAGGAAAGTTATATGAATCACTGAAAAGAATTGGTGACACGAAGTGTTCCGAAAGTAGCCGAAGGTGACACGAAGTGTTCCCAAGGTAGCCGAAGGTGACACGAAGAGTTCTAAAGGTAGCCGATGGTGACACGAAGTGTTCCGAAAGTGACACGAAGTGTTTCGAAGGTAACACGAAGTATTCCCAAGGTACCCGAAGGTCACACGAAGGGTTCCGAAGGCAGGCGGAGGTGCCACAAAGTATTCCGAAGGTAGCCGAAGGTGATACACAGTGTTGCGATGGTAGCAGAAAGTATTGGAGAATAATTTTTTTCGGAAAGAAAATTTTTTTACGAGAAAAATTTTTTTGGAGAAAAATTTTTTTGAAGAAAAGTTTTTTTCGGAGAAAGTTTTTTTTTCTGAGAAATTTTTTTTTTAAGAAAACTTTTTTGAATCTAATTTGTTTAGGGAAATTTTTTATCGGAGAAAATTTTTTTGTAGAAAAATTTTTTCTGAGAAAACTTTTTGTTGGAGAAAAGTTTTCCTCAAAAAAAATTTTTTTTGGGAGAAAAATTTTTTTGAAAAAAGTTTTTTTTGGAGACAAATTTTTTCAGAGAAAATTTTTTTTGGAGAAAAGCTTTTTTTTCAAGGAGGTTCAAGTCAAGATGGCGGCAGATATGGACGTGTTTGTTTTGCTCTGAGTAAGTTTCGTTTATTTTTTGCCCTCTTCGCGTTTTAAATCACAGTTTCTCGTAAATAAGTTAAGTTAAATTAGTGTGTGTTTTTGTAACTTTTTTAGATATCAATTAAAATCTGCATTTTCTTTTCAAGCAACGTAGTGCTCACATAACCTCAAAGTTACAGCGTTTTTCGGGTGTTTGTTTTGTTTTCTTCATGCAAAACAATCGGCGTTTTGTGTTTGTGATTTTGGTATAGAATTTCAAGTAGGTGTTTGTCTACGGTTACGGTTAACTTCTTCGCTATTCATATAGCAATTCTTTTTTGGCAAAAATAAATGAGCTTGCGCTTAGCATCTCAGGCACGTGTGTGATGTCCCCATTGAGGCTTGAACTTCCAGTGCGGTTCGGCTTACCAGGCCGTCCCACTGTACTCATTATTGGTAAAAACGGTCATAGGCAGCCTCGGACGAGTGTTGGTCACGGGGTACGACCAATGCGGGACTCGAACGGTACCCCATCGTTGACGATCAGGCAATGTAAAAAGGTTGATGGTTTGTTTATTGGAAGTCTAAACGTTAATGGGGGTTTTAGGGGTCGCAAGGGTGAGTTGGTGGACTTGGCAATGGATTATGGTGTAGATATATTAGCGTTGAGCGACATTAGGACGAAAGGGCAGCGCGAAGAGGTGGTGGGCGGTTATAAAGTGTTTTCGTCTGGTGTTCAGTCTGGTAGGGCGAACTGGGGAGTTGGAATGGCTATCAAAAGGGAATTAGAAAAGTTTGTTTTGGACGTGCGGTATGTAAGTGAAAGGATCATGTGGGTCTCCATCTTTAGGCATAGGTGGATCCATCGGTACACTTACGTTAATAATAGTTTGGGGCACAAGTCAATAATTGATTACATGGTTATAGAGCAGGACAGGAGACAGGAAGTCAGGAACACACGTGTTTTCAGGGGGTTCACATTTGGCTCAGACCACTACCTTTTGGGTACCCATCTCTCTGTTAGTAAACTCTGTCAGGCTAAAAGGAAAAAAGTGGTGGTTCGGAAATTTCGTGTGGGAAAATTCAGGGACGAGGAAGTTAAGTCTCGCTTTATGTCAAAATTCAGCGAAGCTTTCGAAAGGCTTCCTCCGGACTGCGTAGACATTGAGGTTGAGTGGGTAAACTTTAAGGAATTTGTCTTGGGCGTAGCTGAGGAATGTCTAGGTAGTGTCTCTAGTGGGGGTAGAAACAAAAAGACAGGCTGGTGGAACGCAGATATCAAAAAGGCGGTATTAGAGAAAAGGAAGCTGTATTTGATTTGGTTACAGGGTAAGGCGGACGAAAAGCATGAGGCTTACAGGGCTTGCAGGCAGGCGGTTAAGACTCTAGTCAAGGAAGCGAAGGATCGGTCGTGGAAAAAGTTTGGGGAGGAATTGGAAGAGGCTGGTCAAGGAAGGGGTAAAAAATTTTGGTCGGCAATCAAGGATATTAGGCGTGGTGGTGAAAAGGAGGGCTGCGGGAGCATTTTGGGTAAAGATGGCGAATTAGTTACAGGTAAGGGTGAGGTCCTGAAAACTTGGCAGGATTACTTTCAGGATCTATTCGCCTCTGTCAATCCCGTAACAAGCCTTGACAGGGAAGAGGGCCGTAGCTTGGAGGGTGAGGAGGAAATTACATTAGAGGAAGTGTAACGAAAGGTCAGCAGGCTGAAGGCAGGAAAATCCGCAGGTATAGACGAAATTAGGACAGAATTTATTAAGAATAGCGGGCCGGGTGGGGTTCAATGGCTTTGTAGGATTTTCAATTTAGCATTGAAGTCCTCAGTAGTACCCGTTGACTGGAGCTTCGGTGTTATTGCTCCGATCTTCAAGAAGGGTAACCGCAAAGTCCTTACCAACTACAGGGGGATTTCACTCTTGGGCGTGGTCGGAAAGGTTTATACAAGTGTGCTAGTAGACAGGGTTAGGGTTATAGTGGAAGGTGTTCTTGACGAGGTTCAGAGTGGTTTCAGACCTCTGAGAGGTTGTCAGGATCAGATCTTTTGTCTCAGGCAGGCTATAGAAAAGCTCTCTGAGAGAAATATTGATTTATACTTGTGCATCATCGACCTAGGAAAGGCATTCGATCGGGTACCGAGGCAAAAGCTGTTCGAGGTACTTGGCGAATACGGGGTTAATGGAAGTTTATTGGGCGCTATCAAAAGCATCTACTCAGGGAGCAAGGCTGCGGTAAGGATAGATGGTGAAATTAGTGAGGCTGTCGAAGTTAATGAGGGAGTTCGTCAGGGTTGTTGTCTCTCCCCTCTTCTGTTCATAATTTTTATGGACAAGATTATCAGGCAAGCGAATTTGCAAGGGAATGTGAAGGTGGGGGAAGTAATCATGAAAATCCTGGCCTCTGCGGATGACTTAACTCTATTAGCAGATAATGCCAAGGATTTGCAGGAGAATTTAGACTGCCTGAATGCTGCATGTGAGGAATACGGCATGAAAATAAGTGTCAGTAAAACTAAAGTTATGCATATTGGCAAATCCCGGAATGATGTAGTTTGCAGTTTAAATGGGGAGCAGTTGGAACAGGTCTCTGAGTTTAAATATTTAGGAGCCATTTTTTCGGAGAATGGCAAGTTAGTTAGGGAATTTGAAGAAAGGAGAAGAATGGGGAATGCAGTGGCCAGTCAGTTGAGGTCGTATGTGTTCAACAAAAAAGGAGTTAAGTAGTGGCACAAAGCTAGCTATTCACAGGTCAATCTACAGACCAACGATTTTATACGGTAGTGAAAGTTGGGTGGACTGCGGATACCTTGTGCATGACCTGGAGGTTTCTGATATGAGGGTTCTTAGGAGCATAGCAAAAGTAAATCGGGGGGAACAGTGGGACAATCATATTAGGAACGACGACATCAGGAAAAACTTAGGGGTTACATCAGTGGAAGAGGCGGCAAGGATTAGTCGTCTGCGGTGGTACGGGCACGTTCAGAGGATGGGTAATAGCAGGCTACCAAAGAGGATATTGGATGCTCAAGTCTCGGGTGTGCGTCCCAGGGGTAGGCCAAGGAGAAGGTTTATAGACTCAATTAAATCCGATTTAGAAGTTAGGGGACTTTCTCTAGGCGAACAAACCATCTCCTTGGCACAGGATAGGGGAGTATGGAGAAGGGTGGTTCATGATCAGTAGTAAAGACCTCACACCGAAAGGTACAAACGGTCTATAAAGTGTGATGATGATGATGAGCTTTTTTTTAGAAAAATGTTTTTCGAAGGCAATTTTTTTTCGAAGACAATTTTGTTCGGAGACAATTTTTTTTCAGAGAAATTTTTTTTCTAAGATAATTTTCTTCAAAGAATAGAAAATTTTTCACATAAATTTTAGTTATAACAACTGAAAACTTCCAAACGGCATTTGTGACGCAATTTTTTTTAACACAACGTAATTTTGTTTTAAAAAAAGCGCTGTAATTTTTTCAGGAAATTAAAACTTTGAACTACCTTTTAAGAGGTTTTTGTTGTGATAGTGATGAATGAGATAAAAAATTCGCATCACAGATTTTTTGTAATTTTTCAATTATTTCTTTTTTGTGATTTTCCACAAAGTTTACGCTAAATTCAACATATTCATATTTACCTAAGAATTCCAAAAATTTGTGAAAATTCGGATTTTTCTTAAAAAGTGTTAGTGATTTTTTAAAGATTTTTCACAAAGTGGTCGGTTGGCTCCTAATTTCTGCTAGAAGCTTTTTTTTATTTTTCGTATTATGTTGATATAAACATATGAAAAACATAGGGTTGATTGAAGAAAAGTACGAAGCTGTGCAGAGCCACAACGTTTCCAGTTATCGTGTATGTTAGCATACAATTTTCTCAATGCAAATCAAATAAATGTATAAACCATATAAATCCCTTTTTTGCAAATTTATGGATAACCTCTTCAACCTAATGAACTTTAAAATTGGGTTCTTATTTTGTTGGATTATAAATTGCCCACTCGAAGTAGCAAAGGAAAAATATAAACATAAGAACACAGGCAAACAGAATAGACGTTGCAACTCTTAAGTATATGAAATGCCGTCCACATTAAATCGGATTGGAAAATGACGAAAGGGTAATATTGAAAGATTCGTCCGAAGCAACCGTGTAAAAACTCTTCCAAATCTATACAAAATAAAAAAAATCATAAGAAAATTAAAAAAAAATGTTTATAAAAATTTTTTCAAAAGAAAATTTCATAAATACAGACGCATCAAAGTTAGACTGAACACTAAATGAATTATCAGACTTTTAATTGTCAACAACATGAGATATGTTCACGTAAACATTTTCTTTTGTTGAATTCTGCATCGGACGCACGCGTTTTCTGCGTGAATTCAAATAAGCGCCCGTTTGGTGGACACATCCCATTCCCTTTGACTTTTATAAGTCATAAATTTCATAATAGTGTTCAACGTAACTTTGAAGCGGCTGTATATTAAAAAAAAGCTGTAAAAAATGTTGTTGTGCTAGGGCCGATCTGAGGAGACACCTAAGACATGTATTTACATCATCATCATCATCAAACCTTATAAAACGTTAATTCCTGCCGGTGTGAGATCTTTATTCCCGGTGATCATGGACCACCCTCCAATCCTCCTACACAATTTGCATGAACAAATAACTTAGCTTTGATTTTACCTCAACAACAACAAACAAACAATTTTTTTTTAACTAGGACAAGATCTACTCCAGTTATGTTACATTTTAAGGGAAAATTTCACTGTGGCTTTCGTGTCTACAGACAATTTGTTTGCGAATTCAACGTCTAAGGACCATGACCAATTCTCCCCCCTCACTACCACCTCCCCCAAATCGACTGACTACAAACTCCGCGGTTAACGAATGCACTTGTCATTTCGTGCAAGTCCAAACATATGCAACACGTACGTATCTATGTAATTTCGAGTTAAGGCAATAAAAACCTAGTCGAACCCCATATTCAAGACTCTAGGTACCTCTACGGACACACACTCAAAAAGTTTTCTTCCATAAAATGATGAGCACTCATCCAACTATCCATCAATGAATGAGTCATGAAATTCGGTAAAGAGTTGGGCGGAAGCTCCAAAATCTCTTAGGCGGCACTTGCCTCAAAAATTCCCATCTACGGTCGCAACATTCTCCCTTCGACTAATTTTCCGGGGATAAACATTTTGAAAATTGGTATTTGTGTCGAGATGCAGACAGATAAGATTTTCGAAAAGACTCCTTGCGCATTGTGCAAATTGTCTCTTCTACATATTGTTGGCTATTTGCACTGTTTGCAAATAGCCGAAGGTATATAGAAGAGACTATTTGCACAATGTGCAAATATCCAACAACATATAGAAGAGACTATTTGCACATGGAAAGACATAACATTCAACCAAAACTCTTACACAAAGAAGAAAGTTTTCAATGTAATTTTTCATCAATTTTATAAGATGTACATGATATGTATATGTATTTGCATGCATGGTGACTCACGAAAATAGGGAAGTTTTCCTTTTACGAAATGTCACAAAAATTAGGTGGCTAACGAAGCTGGAAAACTTTTCCTTTTACGAAATGTTACGAAAACTAGGTGGCTAACGAAGGGAACATTCATCTAAGTGTGCAAATATTCTCTTCTATATATTGTTGGCTATTCGCACATTGTGCAAATAGTCTCTTCTACATACCTACAACGTGCAAATAGCCAACAACACATAGAAGAGACTATTTGCACAATGTGCAAATAGTCTCTTTCTAGAATTTTTTGGCAGATTCAGCTTTTATGATCCACGATTGATGCTCTCCCTACTCCGCCCTCAAACGTCGGGGTTAACGCATTGACAACATTTACTTCCTAAGAATCCAAAAAGATTCATCGAACACGGTTGACAATAACTCGACTTATCGTGGTGTTAGTAATCGTGACTTATTTAAAGAGAATTAATAAGACTAACACCAGAGAAAAGAAAGTTAGCATCTCTACACTCAATAAAAAAATCGTTACATACGCTAATGTTACTTTCAGTTAAAGGAATAACTAAACCGTTGTATTCATCAGGCCACCTCACGTCAAAAAATTATTTCTTACTTCACAGGTCTGGATCGTTTTTCTGATAGCACTGACTGTGTAGAGAAATGAAATCACCAGTACATCACTTATACATCATTAATACACCACCAGTACATCAATACATGATAAATTTGTTCTCGTAATGTATTAGTTATGTACTGGTGTTGTACTGGTGACATATTAGTGTTGTACAAGTGATGCGTATTTGGTGGTAGAATTTTTAACATCACACATGCAATTCATACAGCATGAACATTAGGGGGGTCCAAAATCGTATGGGAAAGATAAACGCGTCGACTAAGTTGGGGGACCTAGCTGAAAACAGACCTGAGAAAAAGACAATATGGGGGCGATGAGATTCGAGTGGATCTAGGAGTTGCTAATTGACGAAATGTGTGAAAAAACACGAAAATCGGTGAAAATGTAGACTTTAGAAAAATTGATCATAACTAACAGACGATAAATATTTTTGTTAAGGTAAAATCGTTGATTCCTCTTCATAATACCCCAAATAAAAGGATTCAAAGGTTTATTGGTGCATCTGAACGTTTGGAGTTCGCGGAGAGTCAGTCAATGTGACAAATTGATGGGACCAGTCTAGGAGTCTTACCATCATTTTTTCATGTTTTAAATCTAAAACCCAACACTTTTTAGGTCAATTTCGACTCAGAAGCTATGTTTTAGACTTTTACTAGCAGTCATAGAAGATCTGAATGGAAAAAATTTTGGAAAATGTCTTAAAATGACTTTCTCAAAAATGATTTTAAAAATATGTTGCGTATTGACGTTTTCTTATTTTTTATCGATAAATTACATTAGCAAAAAATTGTTCTGCGGTATATCTCTAAAACTTCTAGTTTTTTTTATACGGGTAATTAGATGATTTGATGCACGATAATGGTCTGTTTTCAGCTAGGTCCCCAACTTTGCCGACACTTTTATTTTTAGGACTCCCTAATGAACACACCAAACAAACGACATCAAGAAAACAAGAACACATCACATACACAACCTTTACAACACTCATACACCAAAATTGCATCAAAATTACATACATCGAACACACATCAAATTTACATCAAAGTTTTCATTTTGACAATCGTTATTTTGATGTATATTCGATGCATTATCGATGTATTTTTGATGGTATTGATGTATTAGTGATGTACTGGTGATGTATTAGTGTTGTACAAGTTATGTGAATATATAAGACACCAAAACAACAACTCACCACTAATACAACCTTTACAACGCCCATACATCAAAAATACTTCACAAATATATCAGAAATACATCGAATATACATAAAATTTAGTATTATGCGCAGACGGACAAAAAACGTCACATTTCCTCACAAGATTGAGAACGTAAAGTAGACTTGTTCTGCCACTTTTGAAAAATTACTCGATACGCTTCGCCCTCTGACCTTTCACCACCTGGGCCGAAATTAAAAATCTTTGTTCCTAGTGACATAATATACTATTTTGTCCTTTATTATTCTGCCATACACTTCAGTGCAAACTTAATTGGGGTCTTGTACGAAGTACAAGAGGTCCTATACGTTTACTACAAACAATTTTATTGTAACATGGGGTAGATCGAGGTGGGAGCGGGGGGATGCATCTATTATCGTCTAAA
>CM055406.1:122110900-122149652 GCA_029228625.1 Pseudolycoriella hygida
GAGAGTTAGAAAGTTGGTTCCAAAGGCAAAGTTGTAGAGAATTAAATTTAAGCGAACACGTGTTTGAGGGTTTTGGGGAAATGTGACACAATCCTGGTATATGGCCACTTCCATAATTGGGCAGGATGACCCAGATCTCCAGAACTATGAGAGGTAGAAAGTTGCTTCCAAGTATAAAGTTGTAGACAATAAATTTTTAGAGAAAACGTGTTTCAGGGTTTTAGGGGAAAATGACTTAGTCCTTGGATATAAGCTTTTCTAGATTTGAATGGTCTGAGACGTACTTCGGTAGGTCCTTTGACATTACCTTGGATAATTTCTATGGATCTTTGAAATTCTTACAGTTATAAGAGAACAGAAAACGTTGGATTGTTTGCTTATTTGTATATTTAGATACGTTCGAGTCTTTTTGCCACATGTATTCTGTTTGCCACATCTATTCTGATACGTACGGGTCTTTGGTTATGTTTTTGGTTTAAATTTGCTCTGCTCTCTGGCCTTAAAATTCACATTCGTTAAGGAATTTTTTATTTTCACTTATTGTTTGCAAAGAAATTATCAGTGGAAAGCGGCAGGTAAAGTTTAAAAATTGACTCGAGAACAGTTTTGTAAATTATGGCGCGGATGGTAAAAGGTAAAAGTGCAGAGCGAATAGCCCAAAACTTACCTCGGAGACAGCAAATCCATTATTTTGTAAATAATCGACAAAGACGAACTAGCAGATAACTTTGAAATGTTCTCACAAAAAGGAGTGGTTATGAACTGAAATGACGTTACAACGAAACGTAATAGCTACTTCCTTTATTGCACAATGTCGTTTACAAAACGTTAACTATTTGGGTAACAATTGTATCCTTTTCTCAACATACCATCTGCTTATTTAAAAATCGGGAATGTAACATCCTATTTGAGAAGCGAGGATTTCAACATGAAAATTATTGTACCATCCAAATGTACGGAAATTCAGTTTGGCAAAACATCGTTACTCTGAAATGTAGCTAGGCATAATGCGAACATTCGACGTATGTATAGCGTTTATAAGATAGATGATCTCATATTGTTTGCACACCAATTTCGGTATAAAATTTCAGGGAATAAAAATTTTCGGTTAATTTAGTGTGTTGATATAAATATCCAGACAGCGAACGTATCGAATATAACGAAAGCTATCATTGATAAAATAAACAAAAAAAGACTTTTCCCAACCTGTGTGTGCGGAAAGTGTAAAATTGTAAAGAAAACTTTGAATGTTACGAATTCAACCTGCTTGATTGATGGACAAGGTTGGTTATTATTTCGTTCTTTTTTATGATTAATAGAAACATCATTCATTTAAACGAAAAAATTGATGGTAATTCGACTAAAGAGCATACCTGGTCGGTAACAATAGCAAATGTTTTAAATTAAAAATTCCTTTCTGTGTGCTCCACTGAATCGGAAAGGTAAAACCAATGCGTACATTACACTAAATTAGGGTTGTTAGATTCTAAAAAAAGATACAAAACATGTTAGGCTTTCTAAATGGTGTGTGGGCAATTGTGTGTGGTATACTACTAATGACAAAGGCGCGTGTAGTACCGATACTAAATGTCATATTATCTACGCTTCCTATTCGAAAGTAGTGAACGCTGTACACAGAGGCTCGTAGTTCAATCATTATACCGTGAAACAATTGAAAGAGTTCTATGAATATTGGTCGTTGAAATATCATAGTCATTTTGTTCGACTTTTCAAATTTTTAATAGAGAGCTCTTAATTGTGACAACGTTTTTATCAATGAATTTTCATAACTTTTCACTTTTTATTACGATTCATGAGAATTCGCAAAAATTTGTGAGAAATTTTCAACGGCAATGCGGTCTTCTTCAAAAATGAAGGAACATTCACAGAGTTTAATACGAATTTAAGATTTTCCAGAGCCGCGTTGTGGGCATTGGTGAGCATGGACAATTCAAATTAAGCAGCAGTTGACTCTGGAATCTGGGAACAAGTACTCTAAGAAAGTGGGGATCTTTTTAAACCTTCCAATAGAAAAAATGATTTTGTCCAATAAAAATAATAAATGTCCAATAAAAAAAATTTATCCAGTAAAAATATTAAATGTCCAATAAAAAAATAAATTTATTTTGTAAAAGAAAAATGTATTTATTTATTGGTCATTTAGTATTTTTATTGAACAAAAATTATTTTTTATTGGACATTTATTATTTTTATTGGACATTCATCATTTTTTTATTGGAAGGTAAATAATAACCCATAAAGTGGTCGTAGATTTCTACATTTTGTAATGAGTTGTTGTAGCATTATTGCGAAGAGAAGAACAAGGGCATCTCTAGAATATCCAGTGCCAAAACCTGCAGCTGTGTCAGCTATATGAGGTATCAGCAGGAAGAAACTACAAGAAGCTTAGTTTTCCGAAGCAGTGCCCAGGAGGACGGCGAAGAATTTGACAGCAATTGCTCGAGCACGATAATGCCAACTAAACCCACTACCTATCCTTCACCTCCTCATCATACTACGTGCTGACCCCATCAAATACAACTGGAGGAATATTTCCCGAACAGTAAGCGTCAAAGAACTGATTTGTTGTTTTTTTTGGGGGGGAAGAATGATTGTACCATTTCCGAAAAATCTTGGTGTTCCACAAATTGATGGCGTACTTTGTTACCATCAGCGTCCACATTAATTACTAGCTGTGAAATGCCAGTGGTTTTGCTCATTTGAAGAACATTAAAAAACATATGCAAGGGACCCGTACGTTTCAGAATAGATGTGGCAAACAAAGTTGATGTTACGAAAAGACTTGAACGTATTTAAGTAAATATTGCCTGAACTCTAAAGTGTATGAAATTATGTCGACAATAAATTGCATTGGAAATTGCCGAAAGGGTAATATTGCAAACCCGCCCGAAGAAATGGTGTTTAAAACCTTTCCGAAAGCCCAAAATTGACCCACAAATAGACAAAAATGGTTCTCTCAGTTTTCTCTAGAACACAGCAAAAAACCATCTTTCGGGCTAGGGCCGACCTTACTAATGACCTAGAGCCCTAGAGCCTAAAGGAAGCAATTTCCACTGGGGAGCACTTTCACAGAAATGGCGTAATTTTCAAGACCAAAAGACGCGAATTTATTAATATATAACCTATGACTCTCTTCACTTCATACTCTTGTTTCGCACAAAATCGCATTATTTACACAAGTTCAAATTAGCGGGGCGTAATTGCCTCTCCTTCTTTGTAGAAAATGTAGCAACAGCTGGCCCGTGAGTCAATTTGAAGGCGAAATTGTAAAAAAAACAGCCAGCAAAATTTTTTGAGATTTCAAACTCAAGCATAGTGTGAAGAAGTAAAAAAGCGCGACCGTAGCGAGCGAAAAAAAATTTAGATTATGGACCCACGAATATTTTTGAAGAAATGGCGAGCGTAACTAAATTTTTTGAGATTTCGAACTCAAACACAGTGTAGAGAATCCACTTCGCGTTTCTGAATCATTCCCCGTTTTCCGTTATTTCCCGTTTGCAAGCACTACTAATTCTTCCTTGTTCTTCTTACCTCTCAATTGTAATTTTTTTCCTGGTTACAAGTGGATCTCCTGGTATTCGATTTTTCGGACGAAAAACTTCCTGGTATCCTAAATACTACACTATTTGAACACCCGGCAAAAGATGCTGCTCCGATACGATTAATAAACCTGTGTCATGGGTATAGGAAAGTAGCGATAGAGCAGGGACTATTTTTGAGAAAACATTTTCCCAAATCTTTTTCCATTTTTTTAATTTTCTCAAATTTTTCCTCAAATTTTTTTTGGAAAAAATTTGAAAAAATTGAAAACAAAATGGAAAAATTTGGAAAAATGTCTTCTCAAAAATAGTTCCTGCGATAGAGTGTAGTCAAGGAAGTTAATTTTGAAACTAAATCATCGGTGATTCGTTGGTGAATCACCGATGATTGTGCAGGAAATCACCGATGATTCATCATGGAATCACCGATGATTCATCATGGAATCACCAATGATTCATCATGGAATCACCAATAACTTACCGGGAAATCACCGATTATTTGCCGTGAATTCACCGATGATTTACCGTGGAATCATCGATTATTCACCAATGAATCACCGATGATTTACAGTAGAATTAGCAATGATTCACCATGGAATAACAGTGGAATCTCCCATGATTCACAATGGAATTACCATTGATTCACAGGTGAATCACAGATGATTCACAGGGAAATTACAGATGATTCACAATCGAATGAACCAATCATCGGTGATTCCCCAGTGAATTATCGGTGATTTCTCGGTGAATCATCGTTGATTGCCAGGAAGGATGCACAGACGGCTACTTAATAACTTATCGACGCGGTACAGTTTTCAGGTTACTTACTCTACGATGTAGTGAACCCACCCTATTTTTGTCGCTACTAAGGCAGCACCAAGAAGTGTGAATGGACGACCATTCTCCACATTCAGAGGTTTTTTTATACGAGTTTTATATTCTTCATCGATACCTGCGTAGAATTTGTAAAAAGAGGCTGGGGAGGACGAGAAGGGAGTTGGAGGACTTCAGTGGGCGTTGGAGGACTTCAGTGGGCATTGGAGGCCTTCAGTGGGCGTCTGGTGCATTTTTTCTCCTCCAATGTATGTTATTTCAGGCTCTGGGACACATACTTCCATAGACAAAAATGTTTCCCTCAATTTTCTCTGCAATATACCTAAAAAATTTTTTGTTGGCTAGGCACGTCCTACTTCTACTCCTACTAGGCCTACTTCAGCACTAAGCACCGGGCACCGGGTCCAAATTTGTTTTTGAATATAATTCGGTACTCGGTTACATCTCAAACACAAAAAGAATCAACAAAATCGGTTAGGATTTGCCCGATGTATGTAAACAAACACGTTGGGCGGGTCCTAGTAGAAACTCAGTTTCAGGATCCTGTCTGAGTCCAAGGGCTTCTAATCAAAAATTTTTTTTGGAAATCGGAAGAGATTTACTCGAGTTACGTACAAAAAACATGTAGGCCCCTAGAAGAGACTTGTTTTTAGTGCACTAGCTAAGTCCAAAGGCACAAATTTCAAAAAAGTCTCTTCTCCAAATTGTTGGGCTTTCATAGAGCTGTCGATTAAAAAAACAATTATGAAAATCGGAAAAGATTTACTTGAGTTATGTACAAAAAACACGTTAGGCCTTAGCAGAGACTCGTTTCTAGTGCCCTAGCTAAGTCCAAGAACTCAAGTCCAAAAAAGTTTTTTCTATAAATTGTCGGCCATGCCCAGGTGATTCATACAAAAAAAAAATTTGAAAATCAGAAAAGATTTACTCAAGTTATGTACAAAAGACCAAAACTCACTCAAACGGCCCTAGCTCGGTGGACCTTGGGCCGAAAGTGCCCAGATTCGATCCCATAAAGATTGTTCGATTATCTTTCTAAAGAGCTGGTATTTCGCAGCTAGAAATTTAGGTTGACGCTGATTGTATACAATTTTTTTGAAAATTTACTGAACCAGAAGTACGCAGCCATTAAAAAGTTCGAAGAATGTATTTTCGAAGAAGAAGTCTGGTGTTAAAGAGAGTGATGTTAGTGAATGTTGGATCCATTAGCAAAGTATTTACATAAAAAAATCGTTTTCAATTTGACACCAGGCTGCGTACTTTGTCAAAAATGGCGTAAAGGAAGTATCCTGGTGTCACAGTGACGGCATTGACTAATGCAACGCAATTTCTAATTCCATCGATAACCCATACATTGTCGCTACCATGTCACCTGGGGAACGAATGTTTTTTGTCTCAAGCGAAGAATATAAATCACATTGAAGGAGTGAAAGAGGTGAAATCCTTTATCCATGTGACGGTACCGATGGAATTAGCCGATAATTTTCATCTTGACCCTAGGCTGCGTTCTTGAGCTATGTTCATGGAAATGTCATGGCAGCAGCAGCTTGGTGTTAAGTTGAAAATTAGTGCGTTGGTCAATGTCATAAAAGTGATTAACAATTTCTAACACCACTTGCAATGTTTGAAAGGCACACAGTAGGCAGCCTAGTGCCAAGTAGAAAATGATTGTGCTGTAAGTACAGGTTACTGGATTCAAACTTCCCATAAACACTAGGCTGCCTTCCCGGACTGGGTTAACGAATCCGAATCGTATATATAGAAAGTAAAGTGCGAGGTATTTTCTGCATCAGAAGAATTTCCCTTCACACCATTCTTCCAAAAATATTAAAGAATTTCTCAGATATTTGTAACATAATTTTTAGACCCGTACGAAGATCGAAGTTCTTCGAAAAGGAGTCTTACGCGTTTACCAAAGGTAATCGAAATATCTTTTATGGGATTGAATCTGGATAATGTCGGCCCAAGGACCGCCAAGCTGGGGCCGTTTAAGTGGTTTTTGGTCTTTTGTACATAATTCGAGTAAATCTATTCCGATTTTCAAATTTTGTCTTGATCGAAATGTCTAGTATTGTCTCCCGTTTTATGCCAGAAAATGTTTTGATTAGAAACCCTTGGACTCAGTCAGGACCCTGAAACTGAGTTTCTACTAGGGCCCAACGTGTTCTCTTACATCAGTTGGATAAATCATAACTGTTTTTGTTGTGAAGGTCGGCCCTAACCAAAAAAAATTTTTTTTTGCTATGTTGCAGAGCAAATTGAGGGAAACATTTTTGTCTATGGAAGTATGTGTCCCAGGCATTTCCTTATAGCCCAAGGTCGGTCCTAAGGTCTGCCCTAGACAAAAAATGGTTTTTCACTATGTTGTGGATAAATGGAGGGAAACATTTTTGTCTATTTTTCCGAGGCCTCAACTGAGGACCCTAGTTCGGTCTGCCCTAGACATAAAATGGTTTTTCGCTGTGTTGTAGAAAAAATTGAGATGAACATTTTTGTCTATTTGGGGGTAACACCGTTTCTTCGGACGGGTTTTTCAATATTGCCATCTCGGCAATTTCCAATACAATTAAATGTGGACGTAATATCATACACTTAAGAGTTGAGGCAATATTTACTTAAATACGTTCGACACAGTTCGTAACATCAACTCTGTTTGCCGCATCTATTCTGATACGTACGGGTCCCTTGCATATGTTTTTAGAGAGATTTTCGGAGAATCTAAGTGGATTTTCTCAAATTTGAAACGATTTTGTTTTTGATAACCTACAGAATTTCCGCAGATTTTCCAACGAACTTTCCATGAACATTTGCCCCTTGTAAATATCAATGTGGAAACGGCGAAAGAGTTACTAGACGTTGTTTTAAATGTTTATTGAAGCGAAAAAAAAAATTCATCGCACTACTTTAAAGTAAACTTGGTGTTCGTTAGACACACAGACGTAAGCTGAATATTGAATTAAAAATTGTAAGCCTATGATTGGGCAATCGATAAAAATAAATTTTCAAAGACACATTCGGATTTAAAGGGAATCATTTTGGATGCTTTTGTTATATGTGGAAAATATGAAACGTGTATGTCATTAAATATAAATTCGCTCGAGTGAATTGATGGAAAGACATAAAACGGATGAATGGACTGTTGTGCAGATGGATTCCTATCTTACGGAATGTATAAGTTTCGCCTTTTCAGAAGAGAAAATACAACAAAAACAACAACAACAAACTGGCTATTATCAAAATAAAAAGAATTTGCGAGATTTAGTGACAAGGAAACAAAGACATATGACTTTAAGTGATGTATGGCTCTGATAAAAATGAGAAAGAAAAGTTACGCGACAAAAGTGGCGTTAAGGCGAAAGAGGAAACGAATTATGTTATCGTTTGCTGTTGAATGAAATTCACGTTTAAAATTACCTTGTGTACTTCGATTTCAGTCATATTGTCATGGCGAGAAGCAACCACACAAGAAATTCGCACGTATACATAAATCATGACAGCCATCGGAATAAAAAACGATCCCATGGCGGAAAATATTACGTATCCTTCGTTCTGATTGTAGCGACATTCTTCCAAATCGCGACGGCCTGGTTCATACCTGTGAAAACAGAAAATGTAAATTAAGCACTAGAAACATCAAATCAAGTGTTGTTTACAATCTCAAACAATCTAACGATTAAGAATGTTTTACCTTCAAAAGAAGTGTTTTCAATGAAAAGGTAAGCGGTTTTTCGTATTTACTTTAAGCAATGAGATAATTATGCAGCACAGATAAACCCACGGATGGTTGCTTTTGCACGTTTACAATGTTTCTTACACGAACAATAAAGTGGCTACCACTACCTAGCAACTAACCACGGGTTTGTCTGTGCTTGACGTTCTTCCCTCAGTAAATATTAAAGCAAACAAATATCATATTACCGCCGAGGGTCGGTATAATCGTATACTTTCTGCGGATTTTAAGGATATTCTGAGTGAAAGATTTTTAAAAAAGATTTGCTAGGAAATTAATGATTTTTTTAAGGGCAGAAACTCATTCTGTGTTTATGCGCCGCTATTACACTCTATACTGGTTAATCAACGAACGTTGAATTCTTACAATCGTCTCCCTTTTTCACATTTACTCAATTAATCTCCGAAACATCGAGAAATTATAATTGTTTCATGCACTAATGTATTGATCCTTCTTTAATGCATGAAACTACTGGATCTTGAATCTAAAGTACGCAGCCTATGAAGTTGCAACAATGGGAAGGGTGTATTTTCCGCTAGGGAGCTTGGGACCACAAAATTATGATAGACAACGTTGGAGCTAATAACAAGTACTTTTTGAATCCACACTTTTCAATTTTACTCTTTGTAGTGGATGAACGGCACAACTCAAATGGTCCCTGGAGTAGTAATAGTAATAGTAATTTTTCATAGCATCTTGTATCTCAAATGATTTTTCAAAGATTTTCTAATAATTTTATGATTTTTTAAAGAGTTTTATGATTTTCTAAAGATTTTTGAGATTTTCTAACGATTTTTAGGATTTCCTAAACATTTTTAAGACTTTCTATGTATTTTTAAGATTTTCTAATAATTTTTAAGATTTTCCAAAAATCTTTAGAAAATCTAAATCTGAAGACTTTAAAGATTTTTATTGATTTGTACGATTTTCCAAAAATTTTTAAGATTTTCTTAAGATTGTTAAGATTTCCTAAAGATTTTTAAAATATTCTAAAGATTTTCTTAAGATTTTTGAGATTTCATAAAGATTTTCTTAAGATTTTGCAAAGATTTTATAGATTTCCTAAAGATTTTCTTAAGAATTTTAAGATTTCTTAAAGATTTCCTAAAGATTTTCTTTAGATTTTTAAGATTTTTAAGATTTTTTAAATTTTCTAATGATTTTCTTAACATTTTTAAGATTTCTTAAAGATTTCCTAAAGATTTTCCAAAGATTTTTTAAAGATTTTTAAGATTTTCTATTGATTTGTAAGATTTTCTAAAGAAGCACAAAAAAAACCTATGCAAAGAACCCGTACGTATCAGAATAGATGTTGCAAAAAAATCCAACGTCTCTCCAATCCCTTAAAATAAGCCCAGAATTAAGAAAAGACCTAGAGGAGAGGCCTCTGACCTATACCTCCATAGACAAAAATGTTTCCCTCCATTTTCTCTACAACATAGTGAAAAACCATTTTTTTGTGTAGGGCAGACCTTAAGAACGACCTTGGACCATACGGAAATACCTCGGACACATAATTCCATAGAAAAAATGTTTCCCTCAATTTGCTCTGCAACATAGCAATAATTATTACGCATCTGCAGGATAATGTATTTATCCTTTCGGAGGATTATATCCCTTGCTTTCGGCTTGGGATACAAGCTTCCTTCTCGAAATAAATTATCCTGCAGAAACGTAAGAGTTTTTATGCACCGAAGAAAGAAATCAACAAAACAAATTTCGATACAACACAGTAATGTATGACTTAGGCTGATGCTATTCGCCGCGCGGGCGATTAGCCAGCTCTATGGGAGAGAGACCCCACAGGACTGACTTAAATAATTAACAAACTGATTTTGAAGAGCTCGAATCGTTGATTCCCACTAATATACATTGGATTGGGGAGTGTTAGCAACGTCTTCTTTTTAGCAGTAAGGACTTTTGAGATAATGGTTGTTGGTCGACCACGTATATTATCCATCGGGGAATTATGGCCGGGAGTAAAAATTTTGGGAATTATCACCCGGGCGAATGGGATATTGATTAAACTCACCTCCGCTGGCAGCGCCATTAGATTGGATAGGGGAGTGTTAGCAACTTCTTTTTCTTAGCGTGAAGGCTTTTGAAATAATGATTGTTGGTCGGCCACGTATATTATCCATCGGGGAATTATCACCCGGAGTAAACACCTTTTTCTAAATAATCACCCGGAGAATTATAGCCCTGACGAATGCCAAATCGATAAAAAATTTTCGAAAATCTTCGTGCGGTCCGACCGCAAACGGTCTACCACACACTCGGCGAGTGCCTTCGACACTCCCCACCGCTGGCAGCGCCATTAGATTGGATAGGGGAGTGTTAGCGACGCCTTCTTTTTAGCAGTAAAGCCTTTTGATGTTTTTTTTCGAAATTTCCTCTTGTATTTGATTTTTTTTTCTGGCAGCGTAGCTTTTTTTGACCACTTCGACTGAGTCTCGCAGCTTAACCGCGCAACCGATTTTCCCAAGTCAGTTGTCATCTTGTACGTTCGTTAAATACCTTTCATTTGACACCCCCATTACGACCACTACTGACCGAGATTTAGCTGAAGAAGTGCTCCCGTTCTAGGCTGAATCGTCGAAAAATGCCCTAATACCTTAGGAGTATGGAATTTTTTCGACCAACATTGTTAACCAGTTTTGTTGCCCTGGACCTCCGCTAACTATTGACGGTCAAAAATCAAGTCTACTTTGTCTAACAGTCAAAGTTTCCTATCAAAAAAGTGAGCAACCCCCGAAATTTTAGCTGTTTTTGCTGTCTATCCCCTTTGGATGAAGTCGGATGAAAAAATTTTCTCTTACAAAAATGTTGGCAATCCAAAACTCTAAGACTTTTCTTCCACGACCAAAACTCTTCAACTGCTCCGTAAGTAACTTTTGGAACATTTCCAATTTTGACCCATTTTTGACCCAAAACTGCCTTATTTCAGATCAATATCACACACCGGACCAAGTTTTCTCCACATTTCAGACCATCACCAACAACATATAAAAAAGTATTTTTAGCCCCGTACGAAGAACGAAGTTCTTCGAAAAGGCGTCTTATGCGTTTACCACGACGTTTGTAACCACCTCAATTTCGACCGAGGAGTAGGGGGAGCATGATCATTGTCCTTAGATGACGAATCAGAAATAAAAAATGTCCGTCCGTCACCGCGATAACTTGAGTAAAACTCAACCAATTTTCAAAAACGTTTTTTCCCTGAAAGGTAATTGAAATATCTTTTATGGGATTGAATCTGTACCCTGTCGGCCCAAGGACCGCCGAGCTAGGGCTGTTTAAGTGGTTTTTGGTCTTTTGTAAATAACTCGAGTAAATGTTTCCCGATTTTCAATTTTTTTTTTGTTTGAAAGCATGGCCGAGAATTTATGGAAGTATATTTTTTAAATTTGAGTCCTAGTAGCTAGGGCACTAAAAACGAGGCTCTGCTAGGGCCGTACGTGTGTTTTGTACGGGTCATTCTATGTCAAATCACGCAAAATTAAATTCGACCATCTCACATTTCGATGAATTGGTAGGAAATCCTTTTCTCTAAGTCGAAATATGTCGATTCACAAGTTTCTGTTTTCGAAAATGAGTTCATAGAAAAATGATGAAAGTCTGAAAGTGCCAAAAATGAACTTTTCGAAATATTTAGAACTGAAAATTTTTTGTACACTCCAACCGGACTTCAGGAGGTATGTGCTGCTGGAAAGCTTGTCCGTGGGGATTGAAAAAAAAGTAGAATGAAATTATTTTAGTGTCGCTATATGAAGGGTCATCTGATGATCTCGAAGAAAGTATCTCTCGATTTTGTTAAAAATCCGTCTGTTGCATCATTTTTATGGCATATTGAAGAGCTACAAGTTTCATCGTGGGAAACGATTTTTAATTTTTGCGTGATTTGATGTGGAATCCCTCGTACATAACTCGAGTAAATCTCTTCCGATTTTCAAATTTTTTTTTGAGCGAAAGGTCTAGGCCTGTCTCTCGTTTTATGGAAGAAAATGTTTTGATTAACCCTTGGTTTTAACCCTCGGACTGAGTCAGGACCCTAAAACTGAGTTTCTACTAGGGCCCAACGTTTCTGCTTACATAAGTTGGATAAATCCTAACTGATTTTGTTGATTCTTTCACTATTTGAGAGGTAATCGAGTACAGAATTATATTAAAAACAAATTTGGACCCGATGCCTGTGCTTAGGCTGAAGTGGGCCTCAGGTCTGTTCTAAGGTCGGCTCTAACAAAAAAAAAAATGTTTTTGCTATGTTGCAGAGCAAATTGAGGGAAACATTTTTATCTATTGAAGTATGTGTCCGAGGCATTTTCTTATGGCCTTAGGTCCGTCCTAAGTTTTGCCCTAGACAAAAAAATGGTTTTCCACTTTGTTGTAGAGAAATTGAAGGGAAATATTTTTGTCTATGTAAGTATTTGTGTGAGGCCCTCCTGAGACCCTAGGTCGGCCCTAGAAAAAAAAATGTTTTTTTTTGCTATATTGTAGAAAACATTGACATGAACATTTTTGTGTGTTTGGGGGTCAATTTTGTACTTTCGGAAGGCCTTTTTTGCCCCGTTTCTTCGGACGGGTTTTTCCCCCTCTCGGCCCTCTCGGCAATTACCAATACAATTTAATGTGGACGTAATTTTATACACTTAAGAGTTAAGGCAATATTTACTTAAATACGTTCGAGTCTTTTCGTAACATCAACTTTGTTTGCCGCATCTATTCTGATGCGTACGGGTCCATTCATATGTTTTTATTGCTGATTCGTGATCTGAGGACAATGATCGGTGTTCGTTCTTCGTACGGGTCTAAAAAATAGCGCATATTAACCTAAACATTTGTATATTATTACACGTATCCATTGATTACCGAACCTGACCTGACCTTACCTGAATTATCTGAATTCGTCTAAAATAATTCAAAGCGCTAGTTTTGCATTTGAGGCCCTTCATAAAGTCACGCTATGAGGGGGGGGGGGCGGGCTCGAGTCTAGTGTGACAGGTGAGAGGAGAGGTCGTCTGGACCCGTGTTACGTCGCGCGAAATTGCGAAATTTTTGGAAACGCTTGAGCTGAGAAAATAAAACTTCTTATACCTGAGGGGTAGCTCACTGTGGAGTTACTTGCTTTCCACCAAGATTATCCGGGTTTAATGCTGGTGAGGCAAATTCTACAATGGATTTTTCTTCAACTTGTATCATTCCAGAGCACACCCAAGTTTGAAATTCTGGGTATTCATGGTGTTTGGTGTCCACAAACAGATTAATGGTTACTCATACAAATGCCCTAGGAAAAAGGTATCTTGGGTGTGTGGCATTTAGGGATCTCGTATAGAATAAGCATAAGTTGTGGCTAGTAGGCTAGACGATGTATCGTGGTGTGTGCACACACGACGAGATTCATTTGGCTAACGGGTCTAACAAGTGTGTAATCTGAATGGGAAAGTGTAAATGCGGGAATCTAGCTAAAAATGGAATACATGACTAGATGGAATGATAGAAGAGTAACGGGGAAGGAACAAACGGTCAAAAAGATCTGTGTTGCCGCCTCAAACCAAAAATCTAATGCCTGTGGAGCCATGCATAAACTACGTCACGCTTGCTATAAAAAATTAGCATTCAAAAACAGGTCAAAACTTAGTCAGTACAAAAATCCTCTTCATGGAAGTACGAGGAGGGGGAGGGCAATAGGTGGTGTGTTTAGGGTGGCAGCCGAAGTACAATAAATAAAATCTCTGACCAATTTAGAGTTATTGCCTTTGTGGATTTTATGGCAAGCGTCACAGAACAGAAAAATACTTCACCATATTTAAGTGAAAAAAAGGCTATTCACTCCGCACACATGAAGCGTATATTATCTCAACGTTTGAACGCAAAAACATTTCGAATTTTTAACCTTTGACCAAAATTCTCTTACAAAATTTGCATTATGTCAAATGACAATATAAATAGCAATACAAATGCGGGTGTTACGATGGGCAAAAGTTACCTACCTAAGGCTTAAGTCTTTGGTTGTTTTCTTGCCTGGGATATAAAATTACATTCCTTGTATTATACATCAACATCATCAGAATTCAAAACGATAACTTTTTTCTTACTTTCTGTTGTGAAAAGCTGATGACTTTTATTTAAATTGTAAATGAAAACGAAGAAATCATTGTGTCGCATCAGATAAGTAATTTGTGTTCCTATTTTTCAATAAAGCTACTAAAGGATCTTAATTTTTAATGCAGACATGTCCATCGGATAAAACTTATAACTTAACTGCAGAGTCTATTTGCATAAATTTGAATAAACATTAAAACTTGCAAAAAAAAGTGTTTGGAAAAAAATTAACTGATTACTGAACGAGATGAGAGCCTTCGTTTCGCAAGCCACCTGCTGTCCAATTAAAAAGTTTTAGTTGCAGTGAAATATAGTGTCCTTAATTCTAAATTGAAAATTCGTTTAAAATGATAGCATGACATCCACAAAAAGTCAAAAATAAAGTTGAAATTATTATTCATGTGTCGTATTCTTTGACCTCATCCAAGCTATGACCGTATGCAGTCATACTGTGTAAGTTGGAAGTTAACCTCTCCATGTTTCCTCTGTACCCATGTCGTCATGTTTAGTATGAGTCTATTGGTCCACCGGAGGAGCCTTAATAGAGCCCAAAGGCTGACAAGCATGAGACTCGCAAGCGCAAACCGTACGATATCCCTACAAGCGGTATGTGTCATAGCCGGGTTGATGCCCCATATGCATAACGCTGGCGGAAGACAGCGAATGTCATAGAAGGACTACCAGAAAATTTAGGACGCAATTAAGAGACGAATCACTGAGACAGTGGTAACAAGAGTGTGACTCCTCGGAAAAGGGAAGGTGGACCCATAGACTCATACCAAACATAACGAGATGTGTACAGAGGAAACATGGAGAGGTTAACTTCCAACTGACACAGTTTCTGTCAGGCCACGGATGCTTCAGGAAATACATGTACAGGTTCGGATTCACAGAATCACCTTTCTGCACAACATACGAGAGTGAGGAAGAGACTGCGGAGCACGTGTTATTTGTCTGCCTTCACTTCGAGCAAGAGCGAGGTGAGCTGATGACGGTGAGTAGGTCAAAGGTAAATGCTAGTAAATGCCGAAAACATAATATCGGAGATGTGCCGCGATGAGTAGGTGTGGAGAGTAGCGGATAATGTAGTTGCAAAAATATTGGGGAAGCTGCGAAGCGCATGAAGAGACGATCAAAGAAGACTGCCAATTGATCTGAGAGAGTAAGTGCGAAAGCACAGCCTCTTTCCTAAGTAATGCTGTGAGGCGGTTCCTGGGAAAAGAGAGCATGGAGAGTAAGGAAGGAGGTTTCAGTTGGTAGGTCATTGAAGCATGGAATCCAACACTACCTTGGGACAGGGGGATCGGGTGTCTATGAAGATTTCCCCACCCTTATAGAAAAAACCTGAGAGGCTATTATCTCTCACCAGAGGAACAGCGACCCCAATTCTCACTATGCCTTGAGATTGGATAACTTCGAAGCCGGAATTCATCAGCTTTGAGGCGATTCTCGCAAGTAGGCTAGACTAGTTAGACGGCTAGCCAGTAAGAATAACCTTGTAAGATTTACAGATGGCTCAAAAACCATAGAAGAGAGAGGGGATGGAGTTTAAGCTCCAGAAACGGACACTTTTACCTGGTTCAATCTGGGAAGCTAACAGTCATCTTCCATGAAGAAATATTCGCAGTGCTGGTGATGCCACAACAGACAATAGGGACCGCATTTATGGGCATCACCTAAACCACTAGACAACAACAAACAACTTTGTCCTTCACACCGACCCGATCTCCTTGATACTTTACGAAAAAAATCAAATTTTTATTGAAAAAGCGATGGTGGCGCCACCATAGCCAAATTCAGCTAATTTTTTGACACCCTGACATCAATCAGACAACGAGAAACAATTTCGCTGAATCAATAATTAATTTAAGACGAATTTGTTTAATCAAAACTTCGAATATTTTGCATTTAAATTTTGGTATCGTTGACATTTTTCACCGTGCAAGGAAATTTTCGACATTCCAGGAAAATTTTCCTATGAGATGGAAAGTTATAACATACTTCTAAAGAAGTGTTCAGCATAGTCCAAAGATGTTTCTAAGTCACTAACATCAACAATTTAGAGATACCTATTTTGGGAATGAACGTTTAAAGTCAAAACAAGTTTTCGCAGGGGTCAAATTTTACGTGAAATTCATATCTCGGGTAAAAAACAACCAAAATTTTATTTTGACACATTGTTGAAAACGTTGGGATGTTTAGAATAAGGGAAAAATACATTTTTGTGAAAAAAGTGAAAAAATTAAAATTTCGTTGAACAACGAAAAAAAAGTTACACTTAACCTCACTTTTTTCGGGTTTTTCCGATTTTCTCGAGTCGCTCGCAAAATATCCAGGGGGACTTTTTGGACGTCATTCAGGTACCTAAGGCCTACCGAATCCCGCTTAGTTTGCTTTTGTCCTGATTTTTGCAAGCTCTTCCATATAAATTTTTTTAATTTCCCTACACTATTTGTTAGACGAATATTAGTATTTTCTCACCTCTGCTCTGAGAAAAATTTATAATGCAACGTCCCTAAGTTTACCCAAGCTTCACAAATTGACTAGTTATCGGGAAAAACGTCAGATTTAGACCAAAATCAAATATTTGTTGGGGTTTATTCACAAATGACGTCAGACACTGTGCTATAGAATTTTTTAACCCTCCCCCTACTTTCACATAGGAAAAGTGTTCAAAACGTTCTAAATTTCCATATAAAACTCAACATCTTCACGCTTTCTTTGGTAACTACCACCCCCCCCCCTTCCGTAGAGTTTACCGTCACTTGTGATCAGCTCCTTTTTGCATATCCAGCTGCAGATCATGTTTCAGGGCAGTTATACAGACTTCTTCAGCTGAAACTGAAAATAGTCAAGAAAAAGTGTCAAAAAAATCTTTCTTACAAAAGTTGTTCCAGACCGGTGCAACAGCCTTAAACCGGGGAAGCCTTTGCATGGTCTTATAGTAGGAGTAGTTTACTAGAAAGAACACCCCATACTCAGTTTTTCGGTTCATTGCTGCTTCAAGCAGTAAAGCGTTCCCGAAGTTTTCACCTAAAATGACTAATAACTCAGGAGTGGGGAAAGTTCATTTGATTTCATTTCGTTTTACAGGAGTTATGGCCCACCATAACTCCCCCGAGATATCAAATTTTCCAAAAATGAGAAATTACTTTTCTTACAATAGAACAAGGAATCGAATGGCACATTCATCGGGAAAAAGTAGGACATGTTGTCCCAAAATCGTTCGAAGTTTTCGCAAAATCACTCTTAACATGTTCATTTTAAGGTGGGGTTGCACTGTTCGATTTCAGAAGGCAGCTTGGTGCCAAAAAAGTTCCTATGGTAATGTTGGATGGCGAAACGAGTACATTAATGTGCACTAGGTCCCGACTCGGCACCAGGCTGCGTACTTGAAAAGTATGAGTAGCCTTTAAGAAGGCAGCCTGGTGCCGAAAAGCAGTTAAACTCATTGTAACGACAGTTACGAATACTATGCGTCACATAAATTTCAACTCGGCACCAGACTGCTGCTGCCCTCTACATTCACAGTAGAATATCTTAAGTAGGCAGCCTGGTGCCGTGTTGAAATTTATATCACGTATAGTATTTGTTACTGCCGTTACGATGAAATTAACAGATTTTCGGCACGAGGCTGCGTTCTTTATGGCTACTTAAACGTCCCAAGTAGGCAGCCTAGTGCCGAGTTGGAACATTGTGCATAGTAATGTCCTCGTTCCCCACTCCAACATTGCCATAGAAAACTGTTTGGCACCAGGCTGCCCACCTTGATATGCAGACCTCTACTTGTTGCAATTTTTCTCCATGAAAATGCTCTACACGACAGTGACATAAGAAGTTCATGCACTAGACAAAGGACCAGTCTACTGCGTGAACTCCTTATTTCATAGTCTCGTAGAACATTTTCATGGAGTAAATTTGCAACAAACAGAAGCCTTTTTTAACCACCACAGCCTTAAGCCAATCTTTGACCAACGCCTTTCTCGTCGAGATAGAGATTCCGAACATGGGCTCTGGACCAACGAAATCGCACGCGGCTCCATCTCGTGCAAGAGTTTTACCGAGTTCATTGAGGCTTTCTTTGCAACTTTTCATAATTTTTGTTTCAGCTGGCAATTTATGAATACACTAGCGGGGTTAACCGGGCTTCGCCCGGGATGTATAGCGTCTCAAGAGTTGTAGTATTGAATTATGAACTATAGTAATGTAATTCAATAAAATTTTACTGCAACGAACTCTGAAGGAATTCAATTATAGAAGCCTTTTTTGAAAAACCTCATAATTTATTAATCATTATTTTATCGTTAATTAACCATTCTACTCAATTTTCTCTACAAAATACAAAAAAAAAATCGGCCCAGGGCCGACTTCAGGCCCGTCCTGTGGCTCCAAGTAGAGGCCTTGGATCCAAATTTTTTCTTGAGTACGGTTAGTCATTCGCTTACCTCTGAAAAAAAGAAACCATGAAAATCGAATGTAATTTTGCTGCATTGTGCATGAAAAACATATAGGACCGTACTCGACGTCTTTTTTTTGGGGTTAGCTAAGTCCAAACTCAAAAAAATATCACTTCCATCAAATGTATGACATTCATTACCCTTTACAAAAAAAAATTTTGAGAATCGGTTAAGATTTGCTGTTTACGTTTAATGTTTATATACGGACGTAATGACAAATTTCTTTTGCGATTCGTCATCTAAAAGTACCATGATCGATGCTCTCCCCTTACTTCCCTACTCTAATCAAAAGGTTACAAACTTCATGATAAACCCATAGGATTCATAATTCGTATGAGTACATTCATCGGCATATTCGAGTTCAAAAAAAAAATGTTATGAAAAGTATTGAAAACTTTAAAGTTCTAGAACTGGGAAGATGATGGCGTATTCTGGAGGATAAATCTTTTGCCAACATTCCTCAGTAATGACCAGTACTCACCTTCTACGAAGAGATTCTGAACAAATCTCTATCCTTCCATCTTATGGAGATGATCCATAACAAAATTTGCTATTTCATGTATTTTATATTATAGATGCAGTGCTGTGTTGTCAAGTGTAGCATAGTAAAGGGAAGTGTAATGTAGGGAGATGTAGTTTTTTTTTTGTTAAGGGTGAGGAAACCTTCATAAGCACCCGGTCCTTTAACAACCCAAGTAGTGTTGGATTCCATCTTTCGATGACCTACCAACTAAAACCTCCTTCCTTAATCTCCATGGAACCGCCTCACAGCATTACTTCGGGGAGGGGCTGTGCTTTCGCACCTATTCTCTCAGATCAACTGTCAGTCTTCGTTGATCGTCTCTCCATGCACTTTGCAGCATCCCAATTGTCATCGCAACTACATTATCCGCTACCTTCCACACCTCCTCATCGCGGCACATCTCCGATATTATGTTTTCGACATTTACATCTGACCTACTCACAGTCACCAGCTCACCTCGCTCTTGAGTATTTTCTGAAGCACCCGTGACCTGACAGGAACTGTATCAGTTGGAAGTTAACCTCTCCATGCTTCCTCTGTACCCATGGCGTTATGTTCGGTATGAGTCTATGGGTCCATTTCCCTTGTCCGTGGATTCCCACTCTTGCTGCCACTGTCCCAGTGATTCGGCTCTTAATTGCGTCCTAACTGATTTGGTAGTTTTACCCTCCCTTTTCTTCATTCTGTGACATTCGCTGTCTTCCATCAGCGTTGTGAAAATGGGCATCGTACCGGTGTGTAGTGTAGCGAGATGTAGTAAGGTGTAGTGAGATATAGTGAGTTGACTTGAGATGTTGTGAGAAGTAGTGAGATATAGTGAAGAATGGTGACATGTAGTGTACTGAGGTGCAGTGACGTTGGGTTTTGTATTATAGATGTAGTGAATCGTAGTGAGGTATAGTGTAGTGTAGTGAGATGAAGTGTAATATAGTGAGATGTAGTGTCGTGTAGTGAGATGTAGTGTAGTGTAGTGAGATGTGGTGTAGTGTAGTAAGATGCAGTGTAGTGTAGTGAGATGTAGTGTAGTGTAGTAAGATGTAGTGTAGTGTAGTGAGATGTAATAAGGTTTAGTGTAGTGAAATGTACTGAGATGTAATAAGGTGTAGTAAGGTGTATTGAGATGTACTGAGGTGTAATGAGGTGTAGTGTAATGAGATGTACGAAGGTGTAGTGAGATGTAGTGTAATGTAGTGAGATGTATTGTACTGTAGTGAGATGTAGTGAGGTGTAGTGTAATGAAATGTACTGAGTCGTAGTAATATGTAGTGAGATGTACTAAGGTGTAAAGAGATGTAGTGTAGTGTAGTGAGATGTACTAAGGTGTAGTGAGATGTAGTGTAATGTAATGAGATGCAGTGTAGTGTAGTAAGATGTAGTGAGGTGTAGTGTAGTGAAATGTACTGAGATGTAGTAAGGTGTAGTGAGGTGCAGTGAGCTGTAGTGAGACGTGGTGACATGTAGTGTAGTGAGGTGCAGCGATGTTGTGTTTTATATTATAGAAGTTATACATAGTTTGCAGAATACTTGAGACAACAAAGCGAGAGGAAGTCACGTCCATTTATTTTCATATAAAGAGTCACAGATCGGATGTAGTGATTACCCCTTCACATCGAGCTATGTGTTTACTGTTTTTGATTTACAGACACACACGTAGCTGGATGTGAAGGGGTAATCACATCAAGCCATTTTCGATTCTTTATACGAAGTTAAATAGACGTGACTTCGTTCTTCGTACGGGTCTAAACACTTAGTTCAATGTTTTTGTTTTATTGTCCCATGCATTCGGTCATTTGACTGACCATTATTAAGGCTAAACAATAAAACTTAATGAACAAAGTGCTCATATTTGTAGGAAGTTTCCTTTACATTCTACTTACGTTAATTTTATATTCTATCACGCTAAAAATATAAATTTAATTCTATTTCTGCTCCTCAAATTATATCGGTGGTTCATAATGCGATCTTGACTTTTGTTGTTGTTGAATAATTTTATGTCACCCGCCAAAACATCTGTTGCCTGTTACTCGTTCCATATGACGTTGGCTGTGGAGGGTGTACATTCGGAATTTGGATGATGTTGTAGAAAACTGGACTAATGTGTTCTTTGAATTCACAGTTTCATCTGCGTGCAGAATAATTTGATTTGCTTCATGTATTTTCAGGAGGCCTTTTTTCCTCACTTTTTTTCAGAACCTCTTTCCTAATGAGATGGAATTCCATCTAGTAGAGGCTCATACATGCATCGCTAAAGAAGACTTTATGGAAATGCTTAAAATAGGCAAGGAAGGCAACTACTTTGTATACGAGGAAAAATTCTACAGGCAAAATTGCGGCATGTTCTTGGGGCCATCTCGCTGGATCCTATCCTTGTGGAAAGAGTGGTGGAACACATTATAGAGAAAATGCTGCATGAACTGGACATTCAACATGATTTTTGGTTTACATATGTGGATGACCATCTGACAGCCATTAAAAGGGAGCTCATCGAAACGCTTCAAAACAAATTGAACTCATTTGACCCGAAGGTTCAATTCACAGTGGAAGTACAAAAAGATGATAAATCGATTGGGTTTTTGGACACGTCAGTCTACAATTGTGGCAATAAAGTTAACACAAAGTGGTTCCAAAGAACATAATTATGAACACTGCAACAGCCTTTGTGAAAAGAGTATTCAGCCTGAGCCATTCATCGTTCGACAAGGAAAACAGAGTCACCGTCCACCACATCCTGAAGAAAACCAACTTTCCTGAAGCAACAACAATCATCAGAAATGTGTTTAACTCAACACAACGAAAGGCCCCTGACAATATGGTAAGTTATCCCTTCAGTGACCAAAGCACAATCGTCGACCAAAATACAACGGTAATGCAACAGCGACTGTAATTGCCAATGAATCGATGGACCGAATCAAAATCGACGGAAATGTGGGATAACTTAAGGCCAACTCCACCACCTTGTGCAACAATATGTTGGAATGACCTATGTTGAAGTTCTATCCGAAAAACTGACGAAAGTCATCACCTGGATCGCTCCGAATGTAGTTGTTGCCCCGCGTATAATAACGAAAGTTGGCGAAATCTTCACAGACATGAAGCAGAAGTCAACGGACCAACAGTCACTTATAGTATACCGGGTGCGATATCTAGTTTGCAACAAGTGGTATCTAGGTGAAGCCACGTGGTGTCTCTGTGATCGTTTTAAGACCCACGAGGCAGATGTCAAAAACAAAGACAAAAATCCGAGTAAAACAGCGCTGGTGAAACAGGTGGTGGACACATGAAAATACATGAGGCAAACCAAATTATTCTGCACTGAGAACATACTGTGAATTTCAAATCCGATACAGAACACATTAGTCCAGTTTTCTACAACATCATAAAAAACTATTCCAATACTCCAAATGTACACCCTCTACAGCCAACGTCATAATGGAACGAGTAAAACGAAGGCAACAGATATTTTGACGGTTGACATGGAAGTTGTCAACAACAACAAAAATCAAGATCGCATTATGAACCACCGATATAATTTGAAGAGCAGAAATAGAATTTAATTTATATTTTTAGCGTGATAGAATATAAAATTAACGTAAGTATAATGTAAAGGAAACTTTCTACAAATATGAGCACTTTGTTCATTAAGTTATATTGTTTAGCCTTGATAATGGTCAGTCAAATGACCGAATGCATGGGAGAATAAAACAAAAACATTGAACTAAGTGCTTAGAACCGTACGAAGAACGAAGTTCTTCGAAAAGGGGTCTTATGCGTTTACCACCACGTTTGTAACCACCCCAATTTCGACCTGGAAGTAGGTGGGGAGCATCGATACTGGTGCTTAGATGACGAATCAACAATAAAACCGTTTTCCGTCCGTCCGCCTGTCACCGCGATAACTTGATTAAAACTCAACCGATTTTCAAAAACTTTTTTTTCCCTAAGAGGTAATCGAAATATCTTTTATGGGATTGAATCTGGGTACTATCAGCCTGAGGGCCGCCGAGCTAGGGCCGTTTAAGTGGTTTTTAGTCTTTTGTACATAACTCGAGTAAATCTTTTCAGATTTTCAGAAATTTTTTTTTTGTTTGAAAGATCTAGGCAAGGCCGACATTTTATGGAAAAAACTTTTTAAAATTTGAGTCCTTGGACTTAGCTAGGGTACTAAAAACGAGTCTCTGCTAGGGCTCTACATGTTTTTTGTACAAAACTCGAGTATAAATGTCTTCCGATTTTCAAAAAAAAAAATGTAATTGAAAGGTCTGGGAATGTCTTAGATTTTATGGAAGAAAGTTTCTGGATAAGATGTCCTTGGACTCAGCCGGGAAACTGAAACTAGGCCCAACATGTTTTTGTGCACATAAATCGCGCAAATCCTAACCGATTTTGTTGATTCTTTTTCTATTTGAGAGGTAACCGTGTACCGCGTTATATTCATAAACAAATTTGGGCCTGTGCTTCGGGCTCAAGTGGGCCTTTGGTCGCTCCTAAGGTCGGCCCTCACCAAAAAAACGTTTTTTTGTCATATTGCAGAGCAGATTGAGGGAAGCATTTTTGTCTATGGAAGTATGTGTCACAGGCATTTCCTTATGGCCCTAGGTCGGTCCTTAAGTCGGCCCTTAACAAAAAAATAGTTTTTTGCTATGTTGTAGAGAAGATTGAGGCGAACATTTTTGTCTATTTGTGCTTTCGGGAGGGTTTTTTACAGCGTTTCTTCGGACGGGTTTTTCAATATTGCCCTATCGGCAATTTCCAATACAACTTAATGTGGACGTAATTTCAAACACTTAAGAGTTAAGGCAATTTTTACTTAGATACGTTCGAGTCTTTTCGTAACATCAAGTCTGTTTGCCGTATCTATTCTCATACGTACGGGTCCTTTCATATGTTTGTTGTATAGGAATTTTAGAGAATGCAAGTTTTTATATAACCTGATCTCGTCGAAAAATCCTGATTACTTGTTTGAAGTGTTAACTCCAGCTAAATCGGTGCGCACGCTTAACTATATTGTCCCTATTTCTCACTCCGTTTTCTTTCTTCGCTTACACTATCTCCACATGGAACAAACTTCCTGTTTCCGTTAAAAAGAAGCCTACACTTGCAACGTTTGCCGCGGCCTATCTCGAATATTTCTCTGATTTGTAGTGCCGAATGTGCCCTTTCAAGATAGTGAACACAATTTCATTTGCGATGTATTTAGTACACGAATTGTTTGTAAAATTTCACAGAGTATGAAGTTCCTGACCGATTTTGCTCAAAGTCAATTTTCGATCAACTTTTTGGGAACAAAAGATGTTGAAAATCAAACAATTTTTATACGAGTGTTAACAGACGGACAGCAATTTTTTCTCTTACCGATTTTTCTTATTTATGCCTCGAAACGAAAAACCCACCAACTCCTGGATCTAAATTCGACTGGCTACTAACGTCGTGAAAATTTGTAAAAAAAAATTTAATTTTTTTTTTATGTTGGAAAGGTTAAAATCAGCACAAATAGTCAGGTGTCTGGTGAAGCTGACCTGATATTCTGATCCTTAGAAGAACTGTTCACTTCAGAACGAATTATAGAGCAGTTCCTATTCTGTGCGCCATAAGGTGTGACGCAATTTTTTTAACGCAACGTAATTTTGTTTTAAAAAAAGCGCTGTAAATTTTACAGGAAATTAAAACTTTGAACACAAGGTTCCATTCAAACAAACTTCTGCGTATTATTAAGAGGTTTTTGTTGTGATATCAGTCGTTTTGGAAGTTATTGGAAAAATTTCTATTTTATGAAAAAAAATTTCTATTTTATGGAAACAAAAAAAAAAAAATTTCTCATGGGAAAGACAAGAAAACATTTCTTAGAAAAAAAATTTTCTCAAAAAAAAAAATTTCTCCGAAAAAAATTTTTATTCAAAAAAAATTTTCTCCAAAAAAAAGTGTTCTCCAACACCTTCGGCTACCTTCGGCTACCATCGGAACACTTCGTATCACCTTCAGCTACCTTCGGAATACTTTGTATCACCTTTGCCTTCCTTCGGAACACTTCCTGTCACCTTCGGCTACCTTCCGAACACTTCGTGTCACCAATTCTTCCCACTGATTCATATAACTTTCCTGAAAAACCAGGTATTCTTATACAGAATTTAGCAAAAAATCCAAGATGGCGTCACTTTGACAGTTGACAGCCATTTTCTAATGATACCAAAAAATTCTCCTGATGAAACTCTATAACTTTATAGAAGAAACCAACTCTCTAAGTGTTATCATTCCGGAGCTAAAATTCGAAAACCCAAAGAAGCCTAATTTATACCTAACAAGAATCGAAGATGGCGTCAATTTGGCAGATTTCTGAAAATCCCAAAAAATTCTCCTGATCAAACTCTATAACTTTCCCGAAGAAACCAATTCTCGAGCTATTGTCACTCCGAAGCTAAAAGCATTACCTAAAAAACCCTCAAAATTGACCACTTCTCCACATGCCACGGCTTTTCCAGAACTTTTCCGGAAAAGCGGCATATGAAATTTTTCATTTGGGGCCGAGACTGACAATCCCTGAAAATTTCAGGAAGATCGTCTGTCTAGTTTTCGAGATCGAAAATTATTAATAGATAGAACATCACAACAAAAACCTCTTAAAAGGTAAAGTGTGACGCAGTCCCTTATGTCCACTTCCAAAATTAATGATATCAGTGGAGGTTAATTTTGGAAGTTTTTTGTTTTGTTTTGGTTTCTTGACCATTTCATTTGAACACCTCAGATTTTGACCAACTTCTGCACCTCGACGACCCCACTTTCTATTCATCAAAATGATGCGCAAGTAAATTTAAATCGATTTCGACGAAAAAAAAATTGCCGAAAACTTTCGCCTCGATTTTCACCAATTTCCGCGCGTCGTCGGCGACCCCACTTTCAATTCATCAAAATGACGCCGAAGTCAATATCTATCGATTCCGACGAAAAAATTTTTGGCGAAAATTTTCGCCTCGATTTTGACCAACTTCCGCGCCTCGGCGACCCCTCTTTCTATTCATCAAAAAAATTCTCCTCACCAATCTCTATAACTTTCCCGAAGAAACAAACTGTCTAGCTATTCTAATTCAGAAGATAGCAAAAAATTCAAGATGGCGTCATTTTAACAGCTGGCAGCCATTTTCTAATGATACAACAAAATTCTACTGATGAATCTCTATAACTTTCTATAATAAACCATCTCTCTACGTAATGTCATTGCGGAGCTAAAATTCGAAAACCGAAAAAGCATAAACGAAAATCCAAGATGGCGCCGTTATGACAGCTGGCAGCCATTTTCTTATGATCCCAAAAAATTCACCTGATGAAACTCTATAACTTTCCAGAAGAAACCAACTCTCTAGCTACCTAAAAAATCCTCAAAATTGACCACTTTTCCACATGCCACGGCTTTTCCAGAATTTTCCCGGAAAAGCGGCATATGAAATTTTTCATTTGGGGTCGAGACTGACGTTCTCTGAAAATTTCAGTCTAGTTCTCGAGATCGAAAATTATTAATAGATAGAACATAAAACATAGATAGATAGAAACCGACAGATCAGAAAAAAAGTTTCCGTAATGATGAGAACAATAGAAAAATTATTTCTCCATACAAAAATGTCATTTTCAAACCTCGATATCTCAGCCAATTTTCAACCGATTTTGATGAGTGAGGGCTCGTTAGCTGCTGCGACGTAGTTTTTTTTTAAATAATTTGGAGGTAGAGGGGGGCGAGGGGAAAAAACTCAAAAGTTTGCCTATATATGGCTCCTTGTCCCAAAGGTTTTTGTATGGAGTTTTTTGGGTTTGTGGACCCGCTACCGCTACCGCTGCGGGCATGATCACTCGGAAATTGAAAAAAAAAGTAGGCTTGAACATCAGTACAAAATTGGAAGAGAAATAGTACCCAGAGTTAAATCCAAGCGAGATCTAGGTGTCATTATCGATAGTAAACTTGCATTTAAGGAGCATCTAAATGAAGTAACTAGAAGAGCTTATCGAATGTTAGGGTTTATTTTCAGACGTGGAATTCTTCAAGAAACAAGAAAGTATGATGACACTTTACAACTCGCTGGTAAGAAGTAAATTAGATTATTGTGCCGCCGTTTGGTCTCCCATTTATGAAAAACATATCAAAATCATTGAGAGAGTACAAAAGAAGTATACGAGGATGTTTTTCTTCAAGTATAGCCTGCAAAAAACTGAATGTGATGATCGGCTTAAGAGATTGGAGATGACTTCACTGAGAGTCAGAAGAATGTTGAACGACGAGATTATTCTGTATAAAATCATGCATGAGGGTATGGACACAAAACTAAAACATTCAATATCGTTCTACAACCATGGTAGGGTCACTAGGTGGAACAGACCAGTCTTCTACACTCCAAGCTATATGAGCAATATTGTACAAAATGAGCCTCTACATAGAATGCAAGATAATCATGATAAACATTTCTCCAGATGCGACATTGTTGGTCAAACTTTCAAAGCATATAAGAGAGCAGTCTTGGAAACTAAGGTGGGATAATGGAAGATATTGATCTGAGATACTGTTGATGAGCTGGCTCTTCATGGAAAAGATTTTTCTAAAAGAGCTAAAAAAAAAAGTTTAAATATTTGTAAGATTAAGTTTGTTAATGGTTACAATTTTTTTTTAAAGATTAGTGCTATTGGCTCGAAAGACCTGTTTATTAATCTATAAATACATAAATAAATAAATAAAGGACTACCTGTCTAAACATCAAACCACAAAGAGTGAATGTGACTTTTACGCTTTCATCACATCTCGTACGGGTTTTGGAATGTGTTTTTTACAATCTAAATGGAGAGACATTGAGTGAGATGGTAAATTGTTCAAAATATTGTGTAATAGAAGCCAGTGGGAGCAAAGTTAAGCACAAATTCGATAAACTACCATCATGGAATTGACAATGAATAAGCAGAAAATGTTCGTTTTTAACATTCCACATAAAGACATTTTTGCGAAAATGACATTTCCTTATTCAACACGTCTCATCTACACAATGAGCACATTTTTATAATTTGCTGCCTTGAAGCTCAAATGTTGGAGACAGGAAAATATTTTGGGTTTTCCTCAATTGAGACGTTTGATTCGTTTAATTTTTTGCCTCACTTTATGTGAACAAATGAATGAAAAAAATATTTATTGCAAAACAGACATGTGGAAAATCACAAGGGACCTGAGGAATGATAAATTAATGTAAAGTTGACATGTAAATATTGTTGCACGAATAGAATATATTTAAATATTTTGGGCGATTTTCTCAGAAATATATCAAAAATTCAACTTAATTTAGAAATGTGGCATAGATTCGTCGCTTTTATAGCAGACATGTTTCTAGCCAATCTATATTTTTACAATCGACGACAAAAGTTTGGCTGATTGGGACGTTTACGCCTCTTCAGTGCACCTTTGTCGCAAGACCAAGTGCATATCAGCGTGGTCACATATTGAGTGAGTAATCATCTCCAATATGCGGCCTTTTATACACTTCGTTTGTTCGATAATTCAAATAGAAACTCTTTGACTTAGTAGATCCGTTGTTATAATAACATTTGGAAGTACTGGTCAAAAATTTTGTTGTGCTGTTTGTATCTGCAGCGGTGGTAATTTTAATTGGGTCGATGTTTCTTTGATATTGTAATTTTCAAATATAAGAATATATTTAAATTGGAACAACTACGTGTTTACGATTTTATCAAATCCTTTAATGAAATAACAATGATGGGAGAGAGTCCAAATGTACACTAAGTTAATAATAAGCAAACGAAGCTACCGCCGCGCCACCGCTAATTCGGTTGTGTAAGGCTCACTTTATGGATTCTAGAGATCCTTAACTTTCATATGAACCTCGGAAGAACGTATTTCGTGCCGTCAAGCTAGCTTTTGAAATTATTTAGGTACTTACTGTCCAATTCAAAAATTACGCTCTAGGTATGACAACTATTTTTCATTGTTAGTGTACAAAGCCATATAGACACAGTAACGCGTAACTTGTACAGCGTAACATATTGTGAGAAATTAACACACACAGTCACAGTCAGACAGGGTCACAGTCGGGTGAAACGTCAATAATGGAATGTTTCGTGTACCGATTATTTGACTACGAATGAACGTCGGTGGAGTCTTTTCACTTTGGTACTGCTACGAGTAAAGATCTAAAAGAAATTAAGTTCGCTGTGTCGAATTAATTGTGTGAATTTAAGTGAAGCTCATGGGGAACGAGGTAAGACAACATTTAAACGTATGGAACGTAGCTTCCAGATATTTTTACAAACAATTGAAGTATTGGTACGTAAAAGGATCAATGAAAAAGGACTTTAGAGGAAGCACATCAAGGGATTTATTTTACAAGTGGAAAACCTTGCAAATGTGTTCAGATCCTTCATTGTGTTCAAAATAGTCTCAACACCCAACATAAATTGAGGTTAGTGTTAAGGGGTGTGCACATTTTAGTTTTAAGATTTCAAATAATAATAAGATTTGAGAAGTGATTGGTTTATTAAATAGTGGAAAGAAATTTATTGGTGTTATTTGTTCGTTGAATTAAGTTTTGGAAGTTTTAATTAGTTATAATTGAAAAAAGAACGTTACAAAATGCTTTTATTATTTGAGTTGAGTAAACAGCGGAAATACAGCACATTCGCTGTAAAATTACATGACATTAATTTCGACGAAACAAACACCTCATCAAAAATTTACTAATTCTGACAAGATTTTGGTCTCTCTCTTTCGAAAAATATTTGAAATGGAAACTTCGATTACCATAGTTAGAAATTACGCCCTTTTCCAACCATGGCCAAAACGTCAGAAAAAGTTCACTTTTCTGATCCATGCAGAATCCATCATAAAATGTAAGATTTATCTCAATATTAGTATAGGTTTGTAGGCCCGACTATACACTAGTAATCCGTACATACTGACGTTACATATAACTTGAGTAACATATAATAATGACTAAATGAAAATGTCCTTACATTTTTCTTTGGACCCCAATTACTCTACTTTCAGGGGTGATGGACACTCAACTAGGCCATATTCTGTAACAGCACACTAAGCCTAACATTGGGGAATGACAGACAGGAAAGATACAAAACCTCTGTAGACTAGTGTTACTGGCGCATCCCCACAATTGAATTCCATACATCCAAATTGGTTTTAGGATTTGATTGTGGATCAGAAGTTTGTTGTATATTGAGGATCTTGATTTGCAATTTAGAATCCAATATAATTCTCTAAAGCGAAGGTTCAGTTCGGTGATTTTGGCGTTTATGTGTTCAATCCATTTATTTTTGGCATCGACGTTCATCCCAAGGTATGTCGCCCAGTTTTTATGGGGGATGAGGTTTCCATTCATCTTTAGTCGCTTCGGGTTTAGAACCCGTTTGTTCGTAAAATTCACGTGAACAGCTTTTTGGTCGTTGAGCTTTATGTGCAACTTTTTGGTCCAGTTTTCAACCTTGTCATTGGATATTTGTAGCAGGGTTGTTGCTTGAACATCAGTTTTAGCTCTGGCTGAATTCGCTGTGTCATCTGCAAAAGTTGCCGACATGACGTTTGGTGTTTGTGGTAGGTCGCTGGTGAATAAGAGGTATAGGATCGGTCCCAATACACTGCCTTGAGGTACCCCAGCCTTTATATCCTTGAAGTCTGAGTAATCTGCTCCATGATTTACACGAAACATTCTGTCAGTTAAGTACGATTTTAGCAAGTTAAGGGACCATCCATAAATTACGTACGCTTTCTTCAGTGCTGTCAGCAGATTTAAATCAACAATAACTTGAAAAATATTCACTTTTGAGACGTCAAATGTATGGCCGACCCCCCCCCAAACTACCCCCCTAAATGTGGGGTCGGCCATACATTTGACGTCTTAAAAGTGAATATTTTTCAAGTTGTTGTTGATTTAAATCTGCTGACAGCACTGAAAAAAGCGTACGTAATTTATGGATGGTCCCTAACGTATTGAACTGGTAAGAATTGTTTAAGCTTGTAGAGTAGTCCTTCGTGCCAAACTTTATCAAATGCTTTTGATACGTCCAGAAAGATCATTGAGCACACTTCTTCACCTTCTAGTGCTTTTTCTATGATGTCAATGAGCCGATGGACTTGTTCTATAGTTGAATGTTTCTGTCAAAATCTAAATTGATGATTTGGTAGTAGATTCTTTTGTTCTATGAACTCTGACATGATAAAAATTCCGTGAAACGTTAAAGCTATGGCAAGAGGCATGCTTTATTAAAATAAAAAAAACGAGCAGCTAGGCAAAAGGGCCAACATATTTGTAAATATCGTAATGTGTAACCCACATGTGGATAACGCTTATACGCTCGTATTTCCGTCTGTCTGTATTACCCATATCCCAGCTCCTAGACCACGCAGAGAGCTCAAACTTGTGCCATTTGAGAGCTCTAAGACTCTAGATTTGCACAAATGCCAGAGGGGGAGGAATCGGATAGAGTGGTCACACATATCTAGACTTCTAGATTACCTAGAGAGCTTAAACTTACGTCTTTGGATAGCTCTTTGACTATAGATTTACGCAAATAGCAGAGTCGTCAGATCGATGGGGGGCTCATAGACCACATAGTGAGCTTAAATTTGTGTCAGTGCAGTGGTCGCAAGATAAGGGGTGGAATTGGAGGGGAATTGTAATCGGAGGGCTATAGTGGGAAGTAAAAGGAGGAGTCGTTATGGGATAGTATATATAGCAAGTTTTGGAAAATTCTATAAACTTATAGAAAGTTCTAGAAACTTATAGAAAATTCTAGAAACTTATAGAAAGTTCTATAAACTTATAGAAAGTTCTAGAAACTTATAGAAAGTTCTAGAACAATTTGAAAGGTTTTAGAAATTATTGCTTATTTACACACACTAATAAGTGGGTTACGCTGAAATACTCATATATGGTTTTTTCTCAACATTTGACATTTGAAATGTCATTTTGACAGTTGGAATAGACCAACCAGTACATCAATAAGCGTTCCATAATTAGTCTCTACTAACTTTGCAGGGAAAATGGGGGAACGTATGGAAATACAGAATTAATGAACAGTGTTCGCTTCACACCTGGTAAAGTATTTACCCGGATGGTTTTGCATTGTGTTCGGTGTTCACTGGTTCATTTTGTGCAGTTTTGCTAGTGTAGAAGATCGGTCTGTCTCTTCTTGTAACTCTTCCTTGCGTGAAGAAGAAAACCTTTATTAGTATAAATAAGGTGTGCTGCCTTCTTATAGAAGGGTGCTTAAGTACACAGCATATCGATCAATAAATAGTTACAATAGACATACTATATTAAGTGAATTTACATTACGTACACTTCTTCAAAACAGTGAAATCCCTTCTCCCGCAGATTGGTGATGGTATGTTTTACGCTATGGTGTCTGGCGATGATTCGCTGGTTGTTAGAAGGGCAGCTTCCAGTCACGTGCGATATTGTCTCATTCTCTCGGCCGCATTTACGACAGAGGTTGGAAGCGCTTTCTACTCCAGGTACACCAAACAGATTAGCATAATTACTATTTAGTTTGATTGCTGCAGTCCATTCTGAAGATGACAACGAATTTTTGTTCCACACAAAGTCATTGCTTTTGGTGTGTGTCTTGTAATGTGTCACACATGATCCTTGATATTTCATGTTGCACCAGTCGTCATAGCTTTTTTGGCGAATAGCGGTCCTTCGTACTCTCTCCCTGAACGTTCAGTGCTTGTACACAAGATTGCATTTCTTCATGACAGCTCGCTTTGCTTAGGAAAAGCTGGTCATTTACGGTTGAAAGGCATTTAGAGATTGCAAAGTGTTGGAGATAGATTTCCCACGATGTCTTGACTAGGCCAAGCCCTCTAAATCTTCTGAGTGCGTAGAATAGGTTCTCATTAGTATGCATTGGCAGCCCGATAATTTCTTTTACCGTGAGTCGAATCATCACGTCGAGCCCTTTGGTAACATATAGTGGGACTTTATTAAGCGGTGCTGTTTGTAGCGGGTAAGTCAGCGTTGGGAATATGTATTGGTTAATTATGTTCAATTTTTGGTCTTTTTTGAGTAGTGGCGACTCTGACAGTGTGGCGAGATTCTTGTTCAATGCTTCTATGCGAAGACTAGTTCAGAATTAAATGAGCAGCCGAGATACTTGATCCTTTCGTCTCCACTGATGCTGTTAATTCTCTCTCCACTTGATAGGCATAGAGTTTCTTTTGTGAGTTGACCTTTATTGATGATGATGGCTTGGCTGTTGTTGTTTATTTTTCCTGATTACGGCTTGGTCATCCGCGAATTAGTGAAGTAATGAATGTTAAGTAATTCCCACTCGAGAAAGTTCAAGTACGCCGATGACAATGTCTTAGCGGTCCAAGCGGAAACATTCGAAGAATTGGAAGTAAAAATGAACAAGGATCTGGAAATCATGAGTAATTACTTTAAAGACTGGCGTTTAACGCCGAGCCTAGAAAAAACCGTTCATTGCCTTTTCCATCTGAACAATCAGCAAGCAAATCGCAAACTTGACCTCTTTATGAATGATGAGAGGGTAGAATACGAGGCCAACCCCGTATACCTGGGCAACGCTTTAGATCGTGGTCTCACTCATCGAATGAACCTGGAACATGTCAAAACGAAACTCAAATCACGAGTCAATCTCATCCAAAAACTGGCAGGATCAACCTGGGGCTGCTCAGCAAAAACCCTTAGAATCACGACTATCGACAGCGATTTACTGCTCCCCGGTTTGGATGAATAGTGTTCATGTTAGCAAGGTTGATACCCAAATCAAATGCGCATTACGAATAGTTGCTGGTGCCGTTGACCCAACAGAAGTTGAATGGCTCTATATACTGAGTAACATACCACCCCCTTCATTTCATCCTTCGTCAAGAAGCCGCTCTGAAGGAGTGTAACAAGATTGAAATGGACCATGACCTACCGATCTTCAAAGACATAGATTCTGCACCGACTACATCTCGGTTGATATCAAGACATCCATTTTGGACTTTCTACCGTCAGAAAGATGATGTGGGAGTTATGAACGAAAGATATGGAGAGAGTGGTGGCAGGGAACTATAGTCGCAAATAAAGAATAGAGACCCCATAGAGGAGGTAAAAGGCTGTGAAATCGCAAGGAAAATCTGGCTAAGGCTTAACCGCTTTCGAACACGACAAGGCTGTTGCGCATTTCTGATGCACCGATGGAAATTCGTCGACTCACCCTTATGCCAATGTGGCGAGATCCAGACTATGGATCACATCCTGAATCAATGCATCATCCATCGCTTCGAGGGAAGCATTAGCGAACTAAATGAGGCAACAGACAACGCAGTAGAAAGGCTTAAAAATTTAAAAGTAGAAGTTTGATGTTTACATCATATTCGTATGTGTTGAAAAAAGTAATTTCTGTGATGAATTTTGAATATTGTAATGTACTTTCTTAAAGTCATTGGAATAAATAAATAAATAATTTCCACTATGCTGAAATTACAACCCGAGCCATTCAACCGATTTTCACAAAAAACTCTTCATCTTTCCACATCTAAAATATTAATTAACTTTGGTATCGTTCAATAAGTGTATTAGATGCAATCGTTTCATGGTTAACATGTCGTGAAACAAACACACTGTGTGCATATCTTCAGGCAATATTTGGTGTATCATACGAAACCATTGTTTATATGAAGAGATAGTTACATAGAGTCACATACATATGTTCTTGTATATGTATCCTTAAGAGATTCACTTGCATTTGAAGATTCTGTTTTGTGTAAATTCTTCTATGCATTTCATTTCGTCGCTTCGATGTGGAAAAGATTAAAAGAATTGAAACTGCAATCGGTATCGATCCCAGCGTGATTTATGGTACGCCTATTTTCTTTTATTTTTAATAAAGTTGGTTTATGTGTCAGCTGTGAACACAACACAATTTAACGCGAATGCAATATTGAACCATTAAACAGAATGCGATATACCACTTTGTATGCACACCCTTTAGTTTGTGGTTAAGTGGTTACAACTATGCTGACAGCCAGTACGTTGATTTATCAGAAAAAGATATTTTCTACAGAAACAACAAACGCTAGCATTCTCTCGGCCACTTCACTCAAAAGTTGAAACTAACAACTGCGTTTTCTAGTTAAGCCGTTCGACTTTAAGACAAGGCTTTTCCTGAAAAATGTTTTATAGGAACCTTTCTGAGAGCCGAAACAGCATAACAGCTGATTGAACAATGTCATACGTGAGCGGTAAAAATTGCTCTTAGCCAAGCAGATAATAGTATTTGTCATACGTGAGCGAAACAATTGAAAATGATGTGCTCCGACTCTCTGCATGAAAAACTCCTATACATCACAACTCTCGCACCTTTGTACACTTCAGGAGATTGACACGGTTCCCAGGTCATATAAACAAAATTCGTTGCATGGAATTGCCGCTCTCATAATATGTACTTTGTGTTTGTGTATTTGTGTATACTTTGGTATAAGCCGACGCGCCGCACAAAAAGATCGTCAACACGCGGCGCGGAGGTTCTGACGCTTACTAGCGTTGTTCTAGCTAAAGTTCAGGCCCATAATAAAATTAAAAAGAAGCCGATAACCCGAACATTAGGACGGTTAGTAGCAGTCAAAACGGATCTCAGGACCACTCTGGTTCCTCGCCAAGATATAATAGTTATAAAATGTGAGCATAACAAAACCGTGTTCATTGTCGACATTACTTGGTTATTCAAATCGGTCTGCGGCTTTGCAAATGACCAATAAACCAATGAATCATTGGTGTTACATTGTCTAGCTGGACTCTTGGAGCTCTTGGACTAAAAAACTGTCCATAAATGACGTCACGCTATTTTATGGAATTTTTGACCCCCTCCCACCCGTCACGCAAGTTTGGCCCAAATCTCTAAGTTTAAACATATGCAAGAGACCCGTACGTATCAGAAAAGATGTGGCAAACAGAGTTGATGTTTCGAAAAGACTCGAACGTATTTAGTAAATATTGCCTTAATTGTATTGGAAATGGCCGAGAGGGCAATATTGGAAAACCCGTCCGAAGAAACGGTGTAAAAAACCCCTTCCGAAAGCACAAAACTGACCCCCAAATATACAAAAATGTTCACTTCAACTTTCTCTACAACAACTACAACAACTCAAGAGACGACCTTAGGACCGACCTACTGCCCTAAGTAGTTGCATCGGACACACACTTCCATAGACGAAAATGTTTCCCTCAATTCACTCTGCAACATAGCAAAAAAATTTATTTTTGGTCAGGGCCGACTTTAGGACAGACCTGAGGCCCACTTCAGCCGTAAGCACAGGCACCGGGTCCAAATTTGTGTTTGAATATAAATCGGTACTCGATCACCTCTCAAATAGAAAAAGAATCAACAAAATCAGTTAGGATTTATCCAACTTAGGTAAGCCAACACGTTGGGCCCTAGTAGAAACTCAGTTTTAGGGCCCTGGCTGAGTCCAAGGGCTTCTAATCAAAAACTTTTCTTCCATAAAATGTGAGACATTTCTAGACCTTTTGACTACAAAAATGTTTTTCGAAAATTGGAAGAGATTTACTCGGGTTATGTACAAAAAAAGTAGGGCACTAGCAGAGACTCGTTTTCAGTGCCCTAGCTAAGTCCAAGGGCTCAAAATCAAAAAATTTTCTTCCATTGATTGTCGGCCCAGAACTTTCAAACAAAAAAAAATTATGAAAATCGGAAACGATTTACTCGTGTTATGTGCAAAAGACCATAAGCCACTTAAACGGCCCTAGCTCAGCGGTCCTTGAGCCGAACGTACGGACATTTTTTTTACCCGTACGAAGAACGTATTTCTTCGAAAAAGGGTCTATTGCGTTTACCACGACGTTTGTAACCACCCCAATTTCGACCCGTGAGTAGGGGTGAAGTATTGATCATGGTTCTTAGATGACGAATCAGCAAACTTTTTTTCCTGAAAGGTAATTGAAAAATCTTTTTTGGGATTGAATCTGAGGGCCAATGAGCTAGGGCCGTTTAAAAGGTTTCTGGTCTTTTGTACATAGCTCGAGCAAATCTTTTCCGATTTTCATAATTTTTTTTTTCTGTTTTAAAGGTCTGGGCCTGTCCGACAATTTATGGAAGAAACTTTTTTGAATTTTATGCTGTTGGTCTCAGCCAGGGCCCTAAGACTGAATCTGTACTAGGGCCCAACGTAAAACACATCACACGTCACAAAAGCCGGACCCACCAATGTAATAATTTTTCTACGCTTTTCATACTCAAAAATTTGATTTCCTGTACAAAAATACGTCCCACATCCCATAAAGTCAAATGTTTGCGTTGTGAAAGTTGAAAGAACAGAAAAACTTTACACTGGGTGGTCCGGCATTTGTAACGCATGTCTTTAATCAAAAATGAAAAAAAGTTTTGCGTTTCAAAGCAGATGGCGTCACCCCAATTGATATGTTGTTTTGGAAGAAGACACGAGGACTTGCGTCACGTTTCCCTTTTAAAAAGGGTTTTTGTTGTGATATCAGTAGTTGTGAAAAAAAAGAGGAAACAAATTTTGGAGAAAAAATTTCCGGCGAAAAAAAATTTCCGTCGAAAAAAAATTTCCGACAAAAAAATTTCTTTCGAAAAAGTTTATCCCCTGAACTTCCTCTACAACATATCAAAAATTTTTTTTGAGCCGCCGCCGCCACCAAACCGAAGCGCGGAGGCTACTACTTCCATGGGCTTGATGGGTTTGATAATGCCGCGAATTTATCAGTTAGCATTTGTTCGCATAGAACGAATGGTTGCAGGCAATTGCTGCACGGCGAAACAGAGAGTGGCGAAGTAAGGAGCTGCATATCTTCTAGCGTGATACCCTTACGGCAAATAAATCGTCTTCCGCGTCCCCACAGTTCAAACCTTCAGAGGGAGTCTGTGGTAATAATGAGATGGACGGTGAAATAACCGCTGCAGTCAATGGCTATATTCGCGCTGTTAGTTTGCAACACTACGAATATGGACTAACTGGCGGAGAATTAACTCTGTTTGATATCAGGGAAAGTTCATGTAGAAGGAGGCGTTCAAAATGAGTGCCTCAGCTACAAACACATCTTCCTCTACAACATATCAAGTTTTATTTTTGAGCCGCCGCCTTCGCCCAACCGAAGCGCGGCGGTTACATGGGCGAAAATGATCCCCTCAACTTCCTCTACAACATATGAAAAGTTTTTTTTGAGCCGCCGCCGCTAAGCCGAAGCGCGGCGGCTACTAATTCCATGGACGAAAATGATTCCCTCAACTTTCTCTACAACATATCAAAAATTGTTTTTTGAGTCCCCGCCTATTTTCCGCCATTTTGGCGGTCACCATGATATGCTACACACCCAACCCAACAATTTTCCCTTTGACATCAAACCTCTATCTCGAACACCCATACTAATGCATATGGTAGCATTAACATTACACACACAAACACATACATCTGGGCTTCATATGGCGCCTCCCAAAAGCTCTGGCGTCCAAACGAGGCAAGTAGCCCCCTCCCCCTTTTTTAAAATCTCATATGGCGTAGAATGCC
>CM055406.1:122150152-122162449 GCA_029228625.1 Pseudolycoriella hygida
CCCTGCAAAATTTCAAGAAAAGTTATCGAGACGTTTTCGAGCACGAGCCAAAAAAGTCAGTTTTCATACAAATGGCTCTGGAACTAACTAACTAACCCACCCACTAACTAATGTAGGATATTTCCATTAACTTTGGATTCTATGCATTTTGTATGGAAAATGACGATTTTCTAAAGGTCATATCTTCGGATCCACTGGACCGATTTTAATGAGTAAAATATCGATTTCAATCAAAAGTTTACGTAGAATCCAGGTCTCAGGGGGGTACGACGCAAGGGAAAAAGTCAAAACAAAGACGCGAACGCTTTCGTTCATGACAGTATGGATCAGAGACCTCTCCTAAGTGCTCTAGGTCGGTTCTAAGATCGGCCCTAGAGCAATTTTTTTCAATTTTTTTTGAATTTAGAGGTTTTTTAGGGTCTTAGAGAGGTTTTTGCACCATTTCTTCGAATGATATATAGAAACCCTTTCGGCAATTTCCAATCTAATTTAATGTCGACGTAATTTCATGCACTTAAGAGTTAAGACAACATTTCGAATCTTTTTGGAACGGGTACCCTCCCCCTGCATATGTTTTATTGCCGATTCGTCATCTAAGGACCATCATCGATGCTTCCCTCCTACTCCTGGGTCGAAATTCGACTGGTTACAAACGTCGTGGTAAACGCAATAGACCTTTTTCGAAGAAATACGTTCTTCGTACGGGCCTAAAAATCCTTTTCGTCGCGTTGACTTGACCCCCCTCTCCCTCTATAGCGTGACGTCATTTTTGAACATCAGGAAACTGGACATAGAGAGGACAATAACAATTACTGAAGTATTCATGGGATATCAACGTTAACCATCTCAGGATTGAATTAGTCAACTACAAAAGGGAATGCGATAAACATCAGTCGATCTACCGATGTCACAACTGGTTCATTGCAGTTGCAAACGAAAATTACGTTTTTAATTAATTCTGCTTCCTTTGTACGTATTGACCTTCCAATTCGAGCGAAATCGTCTTAACATCACCATAATTTTCGTTGATTTTATATTGTTAATGTTAACTATGAGGATGTACGGGTTGGGTTTTGTAGTTGTAATTAAAATATTCAAGGTTATTGTACCATTTAATGCAAATAAAGAAATTGCACTCCATTTGTTACGATCTATCTGGGTAGTAATTTAGTAAAATTGTCCAAATGGTAACATAAAATAGCGAAGTAAAAGAAATGCGTTGAAGAATCAGGGTTGATGGGAGCGTGCTAAAGTATTAAATAATCTATTGCAGACCGCAATCCGGCTTGTAAATCAAATCACCGATGGTGAACATGAGTGTTTTTATGACACAGCTATCCCAATAAATTTACCAACAAATTCCGGAACTTGAATGGGTGATGTCAACTATTGCTACCTTATCTTGTATACCTAACTTAATAAATTATTCAAATTTACAAACTTTACGTGCATTTAAACATACGGATTTCATTATGTTATGTATAATTGCGATGTATCCGATGCTGAATATGCTGGTCCGGATACAATAAATCTTTCAAAATGGTTCTTTTAATACGAAAGAGTAAATGTGGGTCTTTTTATTAAGTTGTTTGGAAAATTCCGTTCTATCGAGGCGAACATAACTCATTCAAGTAGGTTTTGCATTAGCGCTCTTCTATTTGCCGAACATTCTGGATGCGTCTCAGTTGTGCAATTAGTAAACTCAATCATAACATGTAAACGAATATTTTTCCTCATGGCGTCATAATCTTTATTTTTTTAACCCAAATCATATAGGTTTCCACATAAAAATTTATAGATTCGAGTATGAAAGTGTAACATAAAGAAAAGACTAACGGCCGATATGGGAGCGATGATGTTAATAAAAGTGATGTCGTTCTCTTTGATGATGGTGATTATTATATTCATCCCAAAATCAAGGAAGAAACGATGACTTTTACTAATAGAAGAAGAAAAAATTTTTCCTGTAATGGAGACAATTTCATTTTTTTAGTTATTTGAATCTGCCAGCTATGACGTAAAGAATGAAATATTCATTCACATTAGTGTTACATGAAACCAAATAACAGAGTCGTAGCAGGAGTGGAAATTAAGGGGGAGGGCCTTATCCCAAATATCATACTGACAAAACAAATTAGAGATTCTACCTGTGGTGGGTAGTCCAAATTATCTTATACATTAGGTGGGATTGATTTTTCATAATGACCTAGAGGAGTGGTCTACAAAATATTTTGATGTCGAGGAGTGTCCAAAAACGCAAGGGCTTGGGTTTTGGACGAATTTTGATGCTTGCACAAAATCGATGAAGTCAAATTTTCTAGTTTCGGTGTATTTCCCCATTGTGAACTCTACCAAAAAACATTTTTGTGCTTTTCACCCAACCTGACATTGTTTTTCGACAATTCTAAATCCATTTTAAGTGTAGAAATAAATTTGGGGATATACCCGAAGAAATAATAGTTTTTGTGTAGTGGCAAAGTTTGCCAACGGTTGAAAATTTTGTTTTTTCATAGCTTCAAAAAACTACAAAAAGTCATTAAAGGCGCCAAATATATCAACGACGTTTTTATTTGATATACCAATTTCTTTTGTGTACGTACTCAATACATCGACTTGGGAGAGTTAATTCCAAAATGGCCTGAAAACCTACTTTTCCAACCACACGCAAAAATTAGGAAATGATGTGCAAGCGAAAAACAATGTCAGGTTGGGTGAAAAGCACAAAATTTTTTTTACCTCTAGGTTATCTTCAAAAAAAAAAAAGTAAAAATCGATCCCCCTATTATACATGCAGTAATTACAGTTATAGTGGGAAATTCGGTAATTCACATTTTCTGAGTGAGACAGATAAGAACCATCGCAGAGAGAGTGAGAGAACGTGGTAGAGGTAGGTCGTGTTTTTCGTAGCTGCTGTTATAGTAACTAAAAAGGTTGTGTTCCGATTTTTATTACGGCTAATTTATTTAGTGAGGCTAATTATGTCGGCCAAATTCTTTGTGAAACTATCAGTGCTTCGATGAAAACCTCAAGTGGTTGCATAAAATTTAATTTGAAATTGCCAATCGACTAAAAGTCAGTGTTTGTTTTTCGGTTAACTCAGCGTTGCTTCGTTGAGATAACGGTTTTTTTTAGAGACTCCACTAACAGCTTTTTACAGCCAATAACAAGTGTTGTCTGGACCACCGGCTTAACGTGACTTCCGAACCACGTCTCAGAGTAATGCGAATGTAGCGTCTTTATTATTATGCAATTACTCCAAGAATTGTTAGGCGCTTGATTATTATCTCGCCTAAATGTAGGCTTAGATATTTCGTGCACAAATTCGTCGTCTATGTGTTACGTCATACGATTCATTCAGCGTGTACGTCGTTATGGGCACCAAACACACCACAACTACCCAACTTTTGAAGCTTGAGTGAACTTTAGGACGTTATTGATGCGCTACACTTGCTAGAAAAATTCCATGTAGAATTTTTCCGACACGGGATTTGAACCCGGATCGTTTTGGTGGAAGGCCAGTACGCTAACCACTGTGCCAACCCGTCCGTTTCAAAATGTGCGTCATTTTTCTACACATAAAAATTTTGTTTCTTATGTTGCTATGTTTTTGTCCAAATTGACGTCGTGAGCAGGGCCTATTATTAGTGAAACTTGTTGAAACTTCGGGAAACTTAGTGAAACTTCGGGAAACTTCGGGAAACTTAATGAAACTTCGGGAAACTTAGTGAAACTTCGGGAAACTTAGTGAAACTTCGGGAAACTTCGGGAATCTTCGTGAAACTTCGGGAAACTTAGTGAAACTTCGGGAAACTTCGTGAAACTTAGGGAAACTTCGTGAAACTTAGGGAAACTTCGTGAAACTTAGGGAAACTTCGGGAAACTTAGGGAAACTTTGTGAAACTTAGGGAAACTTCGGGAAACTGTGTTTCATGAGTTTCACTAATAATAGGCCCTGGTCGTGAGTGTCTGCCTAATTGGTAATTATACAGATTTTTGTCTGTTAGATTTTTGTGGAAGAGCGGGCGCTTTTAGCTTCGTTTATTTGGACAGGGATGGTTTTCATATTATATGCAATTTCGCGCGTAGTTTGTTGTAATGTTTTGTTTTATTTACGAACGAAATTACGGTATTTTGATCTTGACTCTCTTAAGTTTAGAGCGCAACAATTCTCGTATCTCTTTATACCGACGATGCGACGATTGAAAACCGAAAAACAAACAACAGGCAATTTCCCAATATTGGCTCAACAGGTATGTTGAGCGAATCATGCATAAAGTCCCTCCTTTCCATACCGACGGAACTTTTATTTTAGTTTATAAGAAAGCCATCGGGTCTCAATTTAGGAAGATTCAAGGAACATTACTTTAATGCATGCGGTTTTCTCGCCCTCTTTTACATACCGAAGGGTTTTTCAGTTCAATATTTCATATAAATAATCAACCAACCTATTGACTTGTCGGAATATTCTGTTACACAGCGGTATTTTTATTTTGTCTTTCGTGCATTCTGTGTACTGAATAAATTTTAAAAAGCGCTCGTAATGCCGACAAGTTTCCTCCCACGTCACACTCGGTCCTTTCATTTAACTCAAAACACATGCTGGAACGTAAAATTTTCTTTCATACTGAATTTATACCAGGAAGGGAGGGCTCATATGCGTAGTCTCTTACAATGAACCTTCTGTAAGGGAAAGGGATACTGAGAAATATTTACGCCCTACCCTCCAGTACAGCACTGAAAGACATGAAATTTTGTACAATCTCACCTCAGGAATCCTGAATTGAATGTAGCAAAACTCATGGTTTTGGTCAGTTGACTAGCATTGTCTTTACAAAATGCAGCAATCCATTTTTCACAAATATTGAAACGCTTGCTGCGACGCGACGGTTGCACTCTCAGGTTCGCAGTGTAGAAGAGCAGGAGCAAACATTTGAAATGAGTCGCATATTATTCCAGCTAAATTCCCATATACGGTTAAGTGTTAGCAGGATTTCTTTATATGTCGATAACTCAAATATTTGCCAACCGCCCCGAAAGATTTCAAACGCTCCTGTTGAGATGACCAAAGCAACCACCTTACGGGTCAAACTTGGAGGTTCATCATCTCCGAGACATGTCTCAGCACTAGGATATCTTCTCATCACTTCAGCAATTTATCACTGATGGAAGTTTTTGAGGACATATTTCACACCGCGGGACCACTGCGGCATCATGTCATGTTTAGTTAGTTAGTTAATAATTTTTAGTTTGAAGCATAGTTTATTTAGTTTAATTTCGCTTCTCTATTGTTCGTTTATTTAACATTTATGTTTCAATAAAGGAAGAATCGGTGGGGGTGGTACAAAGGGTCCCAGATCCAGGTGCCTATACCCCAAAAATTCTAATCTAAAATCTGAAACCAAATAACAGAGTCGTAGCAGGAGTGGAAATTTAGGGGAGGACCTGTGCTGTGCTGTGGTGGGTAGCCCAAATTACCTTATACATGCAGTAATTACAGTTATAGTGGAAAACTCGGTATTTCACATTTTCTGAGTATGACAGATAAGAACCACCGCACGGTATTGAAGTGTGTAGAGTAACATCGGCTTCTGTCAAGTATCGTAATTCGGCGTTGGTTAAACCATGCTTTTAGTGAGGTATCGGCACGGCCTGACATTTCTATCTCGTTACATGCGAAAAAAGAAGTATGAGGTAGTCCTCAGTAATGTCGAAACAAAAATATCTACATACCAAAATGTCTACAGTCAAAATACCTACACTACCAATATACTCACTAGTGAAATGCTACGCAGACCTGTTAAGTTTCTCTACAGCATAGCATAAAAAATGTTTTGGTCTAGAATCCTAAGGATAGGGACCGCCAATTTTCTGTGCAACATGCCAAAAAAATTCTTAAGTTAAGGACCTAAGGACTGAAAATTGGGCCGACCTGGGGTGTTATGGAAATTTATTCTTGAATATTGAAAAAAGATTTACTTGATGCGGCCCTTGCCTCAAAAATTACCATCATCGATTGCAATAGTATTCTGCTATACGTGGGGAGAAAATAGTGAATTTCAACAATAGCGAAAGTTTGCGGCCAGGGCGGAGCGAGTACCCAAGTGTAACACAATATTTTTTGAGCTTGTGCGTGAGAACTCAAGTGTTTCCACGACAAAATGTTCCTTCAGTGTAACGTGGGAGCGGTGAGAAAATGCAAACATGAAAAAAAAATCAATTTTTCGATTATCTTTGAAGCAAAAATTGTTCGCTAACATGCTCATCTGATAACGATTTTCAAGCCCAATCACATTTTTGTTACTTGCTTAGTACTTTTTCATGGTACATAAGTGCTCCAGTAAACGAATGCAACATCCAATCTGTCAAAATGAAGAAATAGCTGGAAACATTGGCGAATTATAAGAAAAATGGAATTGGAGTTAGCAGGTTTTGATAAATCACTTATGACCAGCCGATATTTTTCTATGAAATAAAATGACCAGTCGACTGGCGTTTTTTTTTGTGACTATTTTTTGTATGGAGATGTTGCTGTAAAAAGAATCTGCGAAGGTATGAAAGATAGACCATCGGTTTCTTTGCCAAGTGTCAGAGTTTGGAGAGTAGAAGTCACCAGCATTTGTGAAAATGTCGGGCAGTTGGACAAGTGGTCAATTTTTATGGTTTTAGAGGTATGAGAGATAATCATTTTCTTTTGCAAAGTCTCAAAGTTTTGTAAGTAAAAGTCTCCAGCAATTGTAAAAATGTCAGGCAGTTGGAAATGTGGTCAATGTTTATGCTTCAAGAAGTATCTATGACGGATTTTCGACTGGCACTTGAACAGGATTTGAAACGGGATGTGGAACGGGTTTTGTAACGGACTCAGAACGAGCGGTGCAGGTTCAAAATCGCTGCAGGCACATAAAACTCCGCAGTCACAAAAACGCCGCAGGCACATAAAACGCCGCAGGCTAAAAAGCGGAGTATAAAAAAATTCTTTTAAATGACATCACAGCTTTTTCGCTTACAAATGCCCTGTGCGCACCGTCTCAAAGCTTCACAAGTGATTTCGCACCCACGAGTGACGTGTCCCGGGTTCAAGGCGCGGGGATGTCACTTCAAAATTTTTATTTCGGATTTTTAAAAAATAACTAAATTAACGGACATCCTCTGCAAAATATTCATTACCGTCTCCTAAAACAACACAGAGAAGGATCATTTTCCAGGCTGAAAACATGTTCATCAAAATCCACGTACCCGTTTACAATATGAAAAAAAATATTACTTTTTGATCGCACGAACCTCATTATGAATCCATAATAAAGGAAATAATTTGACTATTCAATTTAGAAAACGTGTTTTATTTTTGAATTGGGTAAAATTGCACTTTAGTGCTTTTGACAAGAGGGGGGAAGGAAGAGGGGGGAATTGTGGGGGACCATCCCCACATCACAAATATGCAATGAATAGGTGGCGGTCGGATCAGTTGGGGAGGGGGGAGGAGTTCAAAGTTTTTATATGGAGAATTGTATTTAACGTATTTACACCAAAAAGGAGGGTAAGGTGATGGAAGTTGTTGAATGGAAATTGTAGGTGATGAATGCCAGACGACAGGTAAGTACATTGTAGGTGGCGCTGGTGTGTTATGTATTGTGAAAGTAGTGATTTTGTGATATGTAAAGCGGTAATTCTGGAAATTTCAGCTCTTTACTTATATAAACATTCGCTAAGTATATACTTACCCAGGATACGCCACGAGGAGGCTGTTTACGTGTATCCCATTGGTCCTGAAAAGGACCACAATTCCCCACCCCTCCTTCCCCCTCTTGTCAAAAGCACTAAAGTGCAATTTTACCCTTCACTCCATACTTAACATTTAATGTTTTGATTTCCCATCAAGAAAGGTAACTTTTTTAAGGGTGGTATCGAAGGAGTATGCCCGACTACGTCTTTCTGCATCAAGAATTGGGTCATCAAAATAACTATAACGAATTATGTTGCGCTTTAAAAAATGTTAGGTAACCGACTGATGATACCTTTTACGAAATGTTACGTAAGCGATTTCCCCTTTCGCGAAATACTACGAGTGTGTATACAATGTGCATCCAATTTGCACACAATGTGTACACAATTTGCCCACAATGTGTACACAATATCTACACACTACACTGTACAATGTACACTACATATACGTACCCATATGTACAATGTACATTGCATACATCTACTTTTGCTTTATGCTATATATGCCATGTATGCTATAAATGAATGATGTATACGCTATATATGCTATATACATGTTGCTACTTTGCCCTACCCTATGTCTGGCCCTCCCTATTCTAACCTCGCAGGCGAAAAAGTTCTGATTGGCACACGTTCTTTCCATCATTATAGTCCTTTTACTTAACACTAGATATGCTAATATTTGGCTGAAACTTCACACTCTCCCTATGCCACGAAAGAGTCTGACCTCGCGAACGAAAAGTACGTTACGAGATAACTACAGTCACTAACGACGAGCGAACGTTAAATATCGTTATAGTTATTTTGATGACCCAATTCTTGGGGCAGAAAGACGTAGTCGGGCATACTCCTTCGATACCACCCTTAAAAAAGTTACCTTTCTTGATGGGAAATCAAAACATTAAATGTTAAGTATGGAGTGAAGGGTAAAATTGCACTTTAGTGCTTTTGACAAGAGGGGGAAGGAGGGGTGGGGAATTGTGGTCCTTTTCAGGACCAATGGGATACACGTAAACAGCCTCCTCGTGGCGTATCCTGGGTAAGTATATACTTAGCGAATGTTTACATAAGTAAAGCGCTGAAATTTCCAGTATTACCGCTTTACATATCACAAAATCACTTTTTTTTTGTGACAAAATCACTACTTTTACAATACATAACACACCAGCGCTACCTACAATGTACTTACCTGTTGTCTGGGATTCATCCCCTACAATTTCCATTCAACAACTCCCATCACTCTACCCTCTTTTTTGGTGTAAATACGTTAAATACAATTCTCCATATAAAAACTTTGAACTCCTCCCCCCTCCCCAACTGATCCGACCGCCACCTATTCATTGCATATTTGTGATGTGGGGATGGTCCCCCACAATTCCCCCCACTTCTTTCCTCCAAATTATGATATTTTGTACGAAGTGTTTCTTTTGTTAGACCCCCTAAAGCAGACGTCGTTTATGAACGCCCCAAATATGATTGGTGCAATTATTTTCCGTAGTAATAGGCCCATTCACAACAGGCACATTTAAGGTCTGAATGCTAATTCAGCACGATTATCAACATCCTAATTTTAGGATGAATCACAATATGATCAAACATAATATGCTTGTAATTACCAATTAACATGCGAATGATTTGGCGTGCCCAAAGTTATCGTCTCAGGGTCTCTTCTATAGATTGGTTGTGCAGTGTATGTTATCGAAGTCCCATTCAGTTTACACATGTATTGTGGTGAAAATACCTTGTAAACATTATTTATGGAGTTAGAATTATATAGGAATTATATCGACTGAAATGAGTAAATAATTGTACGAGGTCAACATACACTTCTGGTATAAAATATAAATGGGATGGATTTTGAAATAAACAAAACGATTCTGTCTAAATCATGAAATAAATTAAAATCAAACACATGGCAAATTTCCCAAATTTATTATCATCTCTGTATCACATGCGGTAAGCACCTCTTTCACAACCGCGTCACACCTGTTTTAGGCGTAAAAATTAGTTCTTAAGCAATTGAAATTGTCTTCTTATTGTCATTTATTTTAATTATGACATTCGAAGAACATTTTTGAGTAGATAGATGGAAATTATTGATGTTGAGTTTTACTATATCTACTGACATCTATTGACATCCCGCATGGTGAAATAAAATATTAAATATCATTGTGCAAATTCTTAGAGAAAAGAAGACTCCGTCATGATTTTTCGTTATACAAATGGCAACGAACGTAGCTGTGAAAAAGTTTCCCATCTGTTTTGTTAAAATTTAGTCACTTTGTATTGCTCGACATTTTGAGAAAATTACTTTTAAGGCTGTTGCACACAAAGTGCTAAATGCTGGCTAAACCTTAATAAAACATATGAAGGGACGCGTACGTATCAGAATAGATGTGGCAAACAGAGTTGATGTTACGAAAAGGCTCGAACGTATTTAAGTCAATATTGCCGTAATTGTAGTTGGAAATTGCCAAATAGACAAAAATGTTCATCTCAATTTTTTCTACAACATTTTTCTACAAAAAAACCATTATTTTGTCTAGGGCCGATCTTAGGACCGACCTAGGGCCATTAGGAAATGCCTCGGACACATAATCCCATAGACAAAAATGTTTCCCTCAATTTACTCTGCAACATAGCAAAAAAAGCATTTTTTGGGTTAGGGCCGACCTTAGGACAGACCTGAGGCGCACTTCAGCCCTAAGCACAGGCACCGGGTACAAATTCGTTTTTCAATATAATTCGGTACTCGATTACCTCTCAAATAGAACAACAGTTAACGAAATCAGTTAGAATTTATCCAATTTATGTAAGCAAACACGTTGGGCCCTAGTAGAAACTCAGTTTTAGGGTCCTGACTGAGTCCATGTCAAAAAGTTTTCTTCCATAAAACGGGATACAACCCCACACCTTTCGATCAAGAAAAAAATTGAAAATCAGAAGAGATTCATTCGAGTTATGTACAAAAGACAAGTATTTAGTGGCACGTAGTGCCATAGCTAATTCCAAGGACTCAAATTTAAAAAAGTTTCTTCCATTAATTGTAGGCCATGCCCAGATCTTTTAAACAAAAAAAAATTATGGAAATCGAAAAAGATTTACTCAAGTCATGTACAAAATACCAAAAACCACTTAAACGGCTCTAGCTCATTGGCCCTTGGGCCGACACTGCCCAGATTCAATCCCAATTACCTTTCAGGAAAAAAAAGTTTTTGAAAATCGGTTGAGTTATCGCGGTGACGGACGGATGGACGGACCTTTTTTTTATTACTGATTCGTCATCTAAGGTTCCCTCTAGGTCGGTTCTAAGATCATGCTCGGAGCGGTAGTGGAGAGCGTGACACAGTCCCACACCCCAAAAAAAACGTCCACAAACCCAAAAAACTCCATACAAAAACCTTTGGGACAAGACATGATGTATAGACGAACTTTTGAGTTTTTTCCCCTCGCCCCTCCCCCTCTAAATTATTTAAAAACTACGTCGCAGCAGCTTTCCAACGAGCCCACACTCATCAAAATCGGTTGTAAACGAGCCGAGATATCGCCAATCAAAGATGACAAATTTCCATATAAAAATGGTAAAATTATCTTTGAAAGTAATCAGAATTTCATTCCTGTGTTGTGTGTCAACGATCTATCTATCTATCTATGAGAACCGCCCGAGCGATTTCCTTAAAATTTTCGGGGAACGTCAGTCTCGGCCCCAAATGAAAAATTTCATATGCCGCTTTTCCAGGAAAATTCTGGAAAAGCCGTGGCATGTGGAAAAGTCGTCAAAGTGGTAATGATCGGAGTTTTCGAATTTTAGCTCCGAAGTGACAATAGCTAGAAGGTTAGTTTCTTCTAGAAAGTTATAGAGTTCCATCAGGAGAATTTTTTGGGATCATAAGAAAATGGCTGCCAGCTGACATAGCGGCACCATCTTGGATTTTCGTTTATGCTTTTACGGTTTTCGAATTTTAGCTCCGGAATGACAATACTTAGAGAGATGGTTTCTTCTCGAGGGGGAAACAACTATGTCAAATGGTGGGACAGGGTAAATTTGTCATTTGAGCAAATATGAAGAAAATGATATTGAAATGATGAGTGAATGTCAAATAATGGGTTATTAGGAAATTCAGGGCAAATTCTAATGCCAATTAGCAAATGCGGGCAAATGCCAATGCTAATTGGCAAATACAGACAAATTACAAGCAAATACGGTTGAATTAGAAGCAAATGCCAATGCCAAATGGCAAATATGGACAAATTGGAAGCAAGTCGGGACATTTACAAAATTTACCCGGGTTTTTAATGTTATGACTTTAAAGCACAACAGTCCAAACCCCAAACACCGACCCTCCGCACGGTGCGCGGTAGTGAGAATGAGCGACCTAAGTAGTGGATGGAGGGTTGGACATGCGACAGTAATTTAAATTTTAAAATGAAGAAAATTCCTAATGATGGCATGTGACGGCAAGTTTTAGCATGTGAGTGTTCCTTATTCTGTTCACGACGTATAAGTGAAGCAGATTGACGGGAGCAATAACATGCGAAACATGACAGGAAGAGCAAGGGAAAGAATAATACCTAGAA
>CM055406.1:122162949-122197155 GCA_029228625.1 Pseudolycoriella hygida
TTTTTTCTAAAAAAAAATTTTTTTTTTGATAAAATTTTTTTTCGGAGAAAATTTTTTTCAAAAAATAGAAATTTTTTCAGCCACTGAAAACTTCCAAAACGACTGATATCACAACAAAAACCTCTTAAAAGGTAGAGTGTGACGCAGTCCGAAAGTCCGCTTCCAACATTAATGATATCGCTTGAGGTGACGCTATCGCTGATAATACGCAGAGTTTGTTTGAAGGGAATCTTGTGTTCAAAGTTTTAATTTCCTGAAAAATTATAGCTCTGTTTTCAAAAGAAAATTACGTTGTGTTAAAAAAATTGCGTCACAAATGCCGGCGAAAAATTCATCATGAGAAATTGAAATATTTATTACGAACATCGTTTTTGAATTCTTTATTGATTTTAAGCTTTGCGACTTTAATATTTTTCTTTCGACCCTTGTTACCCAAATAGACATTAATGCTTCCAATAATGCAATAAATCTCGTTAAACCTCTCGGAACATACGTATGGTAAACAGATACATAAATTGGTAATTTAATTAGCAACCAATCTAATGTTTCAACCAAGGACTTGATCCAACAAACACAGATGGTGTAATCAATAACTTGATTGAGTATGAACCGTTTATGTTCATTTCGCTGAACATTCGCAAAGTCCCCCAATAAAAAATATCAATAATGTGACTGTGAAAAAAGTGTCCCAAATCCCAACAGAAAGTATAAATCTGATAACATTGTATTATGATCAAAGCTTCAAAGCTCATTATTGGGTATCCCTCATCACATAAAATTCACAGAATACTTTATTTACGTTACAGTGTGTGTGACATTGCAAAAGAAGACACAACATTTGATATAAAAAAAACAAACAAAAAAAAACTTACCATCCCAATATCGGTGGGCATGTAATAGCTAGTGCTAATACCCACACAATTAGAATCATCACTAATGCAAGTCTTTTTGATCTCCGTCGTCTAGAATAATTTAATGGTTGAGTAACGGCTAGGTATCTGGAATTTAGATAAAGATGAATGTTTTTTTTATGTGATTTTTCTTCGTAATATATGCTATCCTACCTATCTATACTAATTGCACATAAGCTGAGAATGGAAGCTGTACATAATAACACATCTAATGATATCCAAATATCACAAAGTATCCATCCCAACTGCCAAGAACCTGAAAGTAATTTATTTATTGAATTTGTAATCATTCCATTAAGCTGTAGAATTAATGTTTTTTGGGTTGGTTTTAATAGGAATACTTTTACGACTTTGTTTAGCACCGCTGCGCCGTTCCATTCAATGTTTCAAAAGTTTTTTTAAGAAAATTCACTTTTTATGTGTTATCAATAAGCTCTTGTATAATATTTCCATGCGACTAGTCCGTAAAGTCTACCATCTGTTCAAATAACAACAAGCAGTTCATCATCAACCGATGTTGCGTATTTTCGAATTTAATTTTTGTCCATCACGCATTCTGGAAAAAATACGGCTTAACCATATGTGTGAGCATTTGTTCAAATAGAAGTCTTCACATTATTAACGTGTTCAACGTCACATTTGATTTATTTATTTCATTTAATTTCAGAAGGGGCTAACTCATAAATCTCCCTATAATCTAGGCCACGGTCTGTAGTCACAAAGTTATTCCTTCGATTCGTAAAGTATTACTCATTTCTTTTTAACTTTCGACTTCTTCTTAATATGGAAGATAAGATCTGAGGCTAACGTTTACATCTCAGGAAGAAACAATCTGACAGATTGACAGTTCCTGAGTAATTAGCAAACTAATGGTCGGCTCGACGTAGGGGTAAGGCAATGCGACATTGGGCTGATTTGAAATGGTGCATAAACAAACCACAGCTGATTGTTTAATAAAAAGTCTGTCCCTTACAACTGTCAAAATGACATTTTAAACGTCAAAGTTACTAAATGAGAGATCATTAGGGAAAACAGACGTGAAATATGTGCTACGTTAAGAGCACATTGCAAAAATATGAACTGTCAAGTTTGCGATGTTTTTTTAGAGCAGAATCCTGCGTGAATAACAAAAATTATAGCTCATGTGCTCAAAGATGATGACTCTTACACGAATAATAGATGAATTAGGATTCAAAAAGTTTGAGTACGAAGATTGAAAGTTGTTCTGAAATAACATCGCAAAGAATTGGAATGCGATGATATTTCAGAACAACTTTCGACCTTCACACTCAAACTTTTTGAATTCTAATTCATCTATTATTCGTGTAAGAGTAATCCTCTTAGAGTATACAAGCGTAATTTTTTATTCACGCAAGATTCTGCTCTACAGTTCATATTTTTGCGACGCGCTCTCATTAGTTATCAAGGAAAAATTGACGAAAAATGAAGAAAAATCCTGCAGCCAGAGGCGCCGGATTCCATTTGGGCCGTTGGGTTCGACGAGGAATTGAATATATCAACTTTGACAATACTTTTCACCTTTCATAAACAGTAAAAGTAACAACGCTAAACTCAATTCTTTGTTCGATGCAACGTTTTAGCCTCTTTTTGCTCCCGCTCGACCAATGAAATCGTCTGTAATATCATCCATGTTGATAGAGCTACCGATTTCTCGATGAATGTGAAGAATCGCGCAGTGATTTGTGTGAGTCTGATCTCAATTGCTTCAATGCCAAAAATGACTACGCATATAATTTGTGGATAAGTCAGAAGCAAACGAATAAACTTTTTGTATTCACATTAAAATTTCCGCCCGTGATAATTTTGTTGCATAAAATTTGAATTTGTATCAGCAGATTCTTGAACTTTTGTTTCTGCACGTCTTCCACACAATGTGCGACGAGACGATTCAATTCGAAGCCTAATGCCCTACCGTGATTTCACCAATCTCACATTTGTTGGTCGCAAAATCTTCCATGTTACTCAATTTTTATTGTGTTGTGGTATCAAAATGTAAGTCTAAACTTGCCAAAACTTGGTTAGTCGATATTGGATCTTTCTGTACTTGCCTTTAGCTGTAACGGGAAAATATTTTGATACCGTTTTTGCGTCCAACCGTTTTGGTGGTTAATCCACAGAAAAGAGATAGAAAAACATATACTACGCGAACCCGTACGTCTACGTCGCAAGGAATACAGATGAATTTAATGGGACCCTAAGTAGAGACCCACATTTCCATGGACAAAAATGTTCCACTCGATTTTTCTACAAGATAGCAAAAAACATTTTTTTGGGTCAGAGTCGACCTTAGGACCGACCTAGGGCTTTAAGTAGAGGCCTCAGACCTATATTTCCATTGACAAAAATTTTCCACTCGATTTTCTCTACAACATAGCAAAAAAACATTTTTCGGTTTTGGGTCCACCTTAGGACCGAGCTATGGCCCAACGTACAGGTCGCCGATCCATATTTTCATGGGCAAAAATGTTCCATTCGACTATCTCTACAACATAGCAAAAAAAAAATTTGACCAGGGCCGTATTTTAGGACACGACCTGTGGCCCATTAGAGACCTTGAACCAAAATTGTTTCTTGAGGGCGGTTAGGCATTCGCTTACCTCTCAAATACAAAAAGAATCATGAAAATTAGGTGTACAGGATGTAAAACAGGTAGGGTCTTTCTCGACACCTAGCAAAGTTAAACCACCCAAACTCAAGAAATGTTTTTCCATAAATTGTTTGGCACACATTGGCTTTACCACAAAAAAACATTTACAGGAACAGAAAAGTGAAAACCGACAAATTGATTTATCATACGAATTTGCCATACAAATCATACTCGGAGCGGTAGCGGAGAGCGCGATGCAGTCCCCACACCCAAAAAAAACGTCCACAAACCCAAAAACCTCCATACAAAAACCTCCATACAAAAACCTTTGGGACAAGACACGATGTATAGGCGAAGTTTTGAGTTTTTTCCCTCGCCCCCCTTTCCCTCCAAATTATTTAAAAAAAAACTACGTCGCAGCAGCTTTCCAACAAGCCCTCACTCATCAAAATCGGTTGAAAATTGGCTGAGATATCGCCAATCAAAGATGACCAATTCCTATGAAAAAGTGGTCAAATTACCTTTGTAATTAATAACAATTTTATTCCTGTGTGATGTGTCAACTATCTATCTATGTATGTAAGGGTAAAGGTAAACGGGGTTTGCAGTGAGCCTCTACCCTTGACTATAGGGGTTCCACAGGGCAGCTGCCTCGGGCCGCTGTTATTTCTGGTGTATCTAAATGGTCTGAACGAACTAGACCTAAAAGGGTCTCTCTACCTGTATGCCGACGATTCCGCCCTTTTTAACAAGAGTAAAGACGCCGCAACGAATGTGAAAAGTATCATGTCTGACATAGCCCTACTGACAGAATTCTTCCGCTTCAACCGCCTGACGCTCAATGTTAGTAAGTCTCACGTGATGCACTTTCACTCCAGTCGAATGAATCTCAAAAATACCCCAACCATCTGGTATAACGGTGTTGGAATCAAGGAGGCACAAACCATAAAATACCTGGGTCTAACATTGGATAAACACCTCACCTGGAACGCGCACATCACTGCTTTATGCAAAAAGGTGTCCTCGGTGGCTGGGGTCCTCAACAAGATCAGAAAGATCCTTCCCCGGAATGCTCTCCAACGTGTGTATTTCTCACTTGTACACTCAAGGCTAAGCTACCTTGTAGGCCTTTGGGGAGGAGCCGCTAGATACGTAATCAAGCCTCTAGAGACTCTACAAAAACGCTGTCTCAAGTACGTATTCAAGCTGCCGCAGAGGCACCCCACCGCTGACTTGTTCACGAACTATGCGTCGAAAGTGATGAATATCCAAACCCTGTATAAGTTCAGCGTGTGTAAATTTGTCCACTCCTGCGAAAACGGAACTGCGTATCACAACATAAAGTTCACTACACCCGAGCACGGGTATAACACTAGGAATGGTCATCTGTTCAGGGTCCCACGAATACGTACCAAACTGGGTAGCGGTGCAATTGCTTATGTAGGTCCGGCAATTTATAACAAGTTACCGGTTGAAATAAAAAGGATCAAGGGTGCGTCTAGCTTCAATGGCGCCCTAAGGAGATTTCTGCTACTAGTCCAGTACCCACCATAACAAACCCGTGTTTCTTGCGCTCAAATGCAGACCGATGACATTATTCCGCTCACCTGGATTCCTGTACACCACAGATCGTCCGTTAGTCCTATTAGTATTGTTAGATTAATTGTAGTTAATGCATGCACACCTACATTCGCTACATCTACCTATCTTCTGTGCAATCTAATTTTAAGTTCTGAATTATATGCTTACTGCTGCCGCCTTTGTAATATGTTGTCCCTTCGAAATATGTTGCCCCTTTGAAATATGCTTTCTTTTTGCAATATAATTATTCTATTTGATGCCTAACTAAATTAATAACTTAAAAAAAAATTAACGAATATGAGCCTCTTTAACGTGAATTTCACAATGAAGCTCATACAATGCTATGAATCATAATGTAACCTATGTCAATAAATTGTAATTGTAATTGTAATTGCATCTATCTATCTATGTATCTATCGTATCTATCGTATCTATGTATCGGGAAAATTCTGGAAAAGCCGTGGCATGTGGAAAAGTGTTCAAAGTGGTAATTTTTTGGGATCTTAAGAAAATGGCTGCCATCTGTTATAGCGGCGCCATCTTCGATTTTCATTTATGCTTTTTCGGTTTTTGAATTTTAGCTCCGGAATGACGCTACTTAGAGAGACGGTTTCTTCTACAAAGTTATAGAGTTTCATCACGCAAAAATTTAAAATTACCTTAAACAATCTACCCAATAACAAACAAAAGTCAAATTTTTGCAGCGCAAAAACTGAAAGTACAGAAAAATTATTTCGTCGTTGGGTCCGGCATTTGTGACGCAATTTTTTTAACACAACGTTATTTTGTTTCAAAGAAAGCGCTCTAATTTTTTCAGGAAACTTCTGCGTTTTATCTGCCGTAGCGTCACCTCAAGCGATATCATTAATTTTGGAAGCGGACTTACGGACTGCGTCACACTCTACCTTTAAAAAGGTTTTTGTTGTGATCAGAAACTTGTCGGTTTTCACTTTTCTGTTCCTGTATGAAAATCAGATTAGATTCACTCGAGATATGTACAAAAAACACGTAGGGTCTTGTGGATAATCATTTTTGGAGCCCTACCTAGGTCCGAGGACCCAAATTCAACAAATTTTCTTCCATAAATTGTTAGGCACTCATTGGTTCATCGACTAAAAAAAGATTTATGGAAATCGGAAAACATTTACTCGAGTTATGTACAGTACAAAATACCCAAGACCACTTAAGCGGCCTTAGCCGCGCGCACCTTGGTTCAAAAATGCCCAAGTTCGAATTTGACTTCAGTTTTTTAGTTACCTTTCAGGGGAAAAAAAGATTTTGAAAATCGTTCATGATTTACTCGAGTTATCGTGTTTACGGATGGACGGTACAAATTTTTTTTTGCGTATTCTGAATCTACGGACCATGATTGATGCTTCCTCCTACTCTCCCCTTCAAATCTACCGGTTACAAACGTCGTGTTAAACGCATAGAACGTGCTTCGTACTTTTTGTTATTATATGATAGGGGTAGACCACTTCTATCGTACGTGATGAATATTTGAATTATTTTAAGACACATTTTACTTTTCCTTAACTTTTCGTTGGGTTCGATCGAACCCATCGAGTACCTATAAACGGCGCCACTGCCTGCAGCAATATCAATAACTTTCACGTTTGAAACGTCACTTTGACAGTTGGAATAGACAGACTTGTGATGCCCACGGACTCAAATGACCTTTGCTTTTTTTACTTATTAGATCCTCTTCCCTTCTATTGTTACATTCTGTTTTTTTTTCCAACACCGCCAATCCACAACCTAATCCTTTTAATTTTGGTTGACAGCAACTTGGTCTAATATGGATCTTTGATGCGAATTTTCGGAGTATGGTTCATCGGAGTGCAATTTTTCATCGAAAACCAAATTTTCAGTAGAAAAACACTCTAACGGAAAACCTAGCACATAAAACCCTTCGCGTCGTAATCAACACAATCAAAAATGTTGTCATTGTTTTCTATATATATTTACGTTTTCATTCTGAATTTCCTCTAAAAAGCGGAGAAAATCGAGAAAACTTTTGTTTCATTTCAATTTATTGCAGAACGGCCGGCAGACTAACACCAATCGAAGCTGATTTTCACATTTACCCCTCTTAATATAACAAATTTTGTCGCGATGTACGCTCTTCGACACATTCGTTATTCAATCATTTCCTCTAATGTGACACAGTACAACCCGAAATCGCGACAGTTAAATAATAAATCTCGCTGCCAAAAGAAAATTGCATTATGAGGTTGAAAGAGAAGAAAGCACTAAGTTCACAGAACAGACAACACGAACAATTCACGTACTTTTGCGAACTCTTCTGGGCACCACTCAAAGTGGACGAGCAGCGTTCAATTCTTATTTTCTTCCGGTTAGGTTTTCGCTATTTAATATTGAAGAAACGATTTATTTTAATTCTCCCCGTCATCATGAATGGAATGAAGTGAAATGAGAGGAATGAATAGGATTGAGATTGCATAAAAATATCAATGTTAAAAGTTAAACTGCTTGCTTATTTCTTATCGAAGAAAATAATCTTAAACTTTCAACGTTGATGCAAGATTGCATGGTAAGAGTTTCATTGAAAATGTAAAGAGTAAATTGTAAAGTAAATGTACCGGTAGCAAGCAGGCATCCAGTGGCTGCCACTTTGATTTACTTTATGAATATCTACAACAAATTATGGACGAACTTCACCTCATATTTAATAGTATATTACGTTCTATGCCGTGCAAACAATTCATTACATGAGGGATCAATTTTGTGATATGAGCGGAACTCACGAGTGTGTTTTCGAGCAACAAGCTTTGGAAATTGTTTTTGACAATGGTGGAGCCGAAGGTGAGGTATGCCACTACCCGAGTCAAAAACAGTTTCCCAAGCGAGTTTTCTCGAATTTGTTTGAAGAAAAGACGAAAGAACACATGTTGACTGTCATATTTTCGAACACCTGCTCACATCATTCGAACATTCGACGGTTTCAACCGTTTCGACTATAATGTTGGTACTAAAACGGTGATAATGACATTAGTTGTATGTAATGAGTTTTGCGGATAGGACACAATGTTATTACATGTGGACACAAATATCGAAAGAACCCTCCATGTAATAGCCCGCATTACATGGGGGGAAATATATATTTATTGACATCTTTCCATATAGGACAGCGAATAAAATCTAGTACGATTTGACTTTGAATCGCAAACAATAGCGGAAATGTTAAGAAATCTCATTACGTTGCAAAATTTCGAGTATAAAAGATAAGCGTTCTTGAAGTCAGAATGACTTTATTTCTAAGTTTCATGCTAGTCACAGTAATTAGAAAATTAGAAAAATGTGAAAAAACATATTTTAGATTGGATTTTTACAATTTTTTTGTATTATTTCACCTGACGAACAAGAGGAACAATTTGTCCCTAAAGCTGTCAACTATGGGGTCGTTCATAAAGTATGTAACGACACGAAAAAATGGATGCTTTTGAAACACCTGAAATCGAACCTCCCTCGCAGCGTAACATATTTCAACAAACAAACATATGCAAAGACCCGTACGTAAAGCCTTCACGTGCGAAAAGCCTCGATGTACCAAACTCTTACTATTATCATAAATATAATGCGCATCAGAATGCATGGTCAAGTTCTTTTAGAACTATCAGAATTTGAACGACTCTCAGAAACTAAGTGGGTCAGGTCCCTTGACTGATTTTCTGGATTGCAAAAATTACATTTCATCGTGTCTTCTTTCTCAATATTTTTCCCTCAATAACTCACTCATATTTGCACTAGGTAAATCGACTCATTGAACAATGTGGTTAATTTTTGTAATGACGAAATCCCTCCCGAAGTACATTTTCTGAACTCTGACACCAATCACGCGTTGTCTTATGTTCTTATCCCTCTGGTTCTAGAAGTGTCTGAATCTCAGGAATGGGACATTTTTCGGGAAAACCCTGAAACAAGTGTTCGATAACATTTAATTCTCTACAACTTTGCTGTTGGAAGCAACTTTCCATTTGTCATAGTTCTTGAGATATGACTCATACCTACCAATTCTAGAAGTGGCTAAATCTCGGGACGTTTCTGGGGAAAACCCTGAAACTCGTGTTCGCTAAAATTTAGTTCTCTACAGCTTTGTTCCAGAAAGTAGCTTTCTAACTGCCTTAAGGCCCATAACTTGTATGCTAAAATATAGTCTACCTTTAGGCGCTCAAATATTATATTTTCGCTGATATCAGTGGACAGGACAAGGACGCAGTTTCAATAAAGTAAGTCAGCATTTCCCTTCCTAAAAATGTTGCCTTTTAATAGCAACTAAACTTATTTTTTGGGATCCTACCTACTCTGAGAACGGCGAAAAAATCGTAAAAATTTGCACAAAAACTCGTCGTTCTGAGACAAGGTTCAATCCCAAAAAATAAGTTTAGTTGCTTTTAAAAGGCAACATATTTAGGAAGGGAAATGCTGACTTACTTTTTTGAAACTGCATCTTTGTCCACGAATATCAGCGAAAATATAATATTTGAGCGCCTAAATGTAGACTATATTTTAGCACACAAGTTATGGGCCTTAATTCTAGAGATATCTGAGAAAAAGTCTCACCTACCCCTAAAAAACCATGTTTTTGGACACCTTTTCAACCATATTTCTGAAACTACCCGATCGAGTTTGTTCATCTTTGAACTTGAACCATGGGATATATGTACCTTTCAGCGAAAACAAAGTTCAGGATGATCGATGCAGCCGTTTCGAAAAAAAAGTGGAGACGGACAATTTTTTAAATATTGGATGTGTGGGAGGCCTGAATTTGTAGTAAACGTATAGGACCTTCGTACTTCGTACGGGTCCAAAAATATGAAAAAACTAAAATCCTGCCACACAAAGATACAACTTTCCTTAAAGCGACAGTTACCAGTACATTTACTTTACGACGTTTACTCACAACGAAAACACTTTGGAAGGACGTATAATATACAAATGGTATTGTCAGAAATTTTAAACTGTTACTAAATGTTACATAAGAATTCAAATTCACATAAAAAAGATTCCTCATATATGTGAAGACAAATTTTTAAGATTTGGAATCTTGAAAGAAGAAGGAAATTTTTGCGTATCGAAGCATAAAAAGTTGCCCCAATTGATATCAATAGTTTTCGAAGTACAATTTTTGACAAGGGTCCTAAGATCGAGGAACCAACATCATAACACCTCATGTCGCAAAAAACCCGAATTAGTTGAAAAAACCGACTGAAGTTACAAAGTACTAGAGTTATTTTCTTATATCCCAACATTTGTAGACCTCAATCAACTCCAAAGAATCCTAAATCCGTTGAAAAAACTAACGGACCCAGATAACACAGATCACACTTTTTAATGTGGTTGCCCACTGAATGTACATTAAATGTGCGAAATTCAATGTTGTTGAGAATATGTACATAAAATGTACAAAATAGGTGCCTGTAAAGTGGTGCATATATCGATGTACATAAAAAGCACATTTTTTGTGCTATTAACACTCGAAATTATTGCACTAGATCACAAGTACATTTTTTCGCACATTTTATGTGCGTGATAAGTTGTACACTATTCGTATCATATTTAATGTACCAAAAATGTACTTGTGATGTAGTAAATGTGATGTAAATAAAAAGCCATTTTTTGTGCCATTAAAGCTCGAAATTATTGCACTAGATCACAAGTACATTTTTCGCACATTTTATGAGCTTGATAAGGTGTAAACTATTCCTATCACATTTAATGTACCAAAAATGTGCTTGTGATGTAGTACATTTTCGATGTAAATAAAAGGCCCTTTTTTGTGCCATTAAAGCTCGAAATTATTGCATTAGATTACAAGTACATTTTTAGATTATGTGCTTCAAAAATGCTCATCTTATTTTTTGAAAAATGTATATTTTTAGTCCGTGGCTGCTTTTGGTTGAGTAACATTAAAAAAAGTATCGAATTTTAAGAGAAAAACGTGTTCACAGAAAAAAGCTAACGGGGAATAGATATTTTATTGTTTCGCATAAAATCAATTTCAAATAACAATTAAACAATGAAGATGATACAATAATTTGAATGCAGCATCAACACGTGCAGGGATATAAAACCTTTTTATAAATGTACAACCGCTACAGTGTGTTCGATGAAATAAATTTAAATAACACTCTGTGGAGTTTGTTTAATTTTCATAGCATAGGTATCTTCCAAAACGTTTTCTCTAAGTACAAAACAAGGTACATTTAATGTACTTTCTATAATTTAACACTTTATACAAATTCAACACACAAACACATAAGTATCCGGTGGCACAATTGGTAAAGCAGTCGACTCATAATCTGGAGCGTCTTGAGTTCAAGCCCCGCAAATGGCAGAAATTTTTCTAATAAAAAAAATGAGAGCTTGGCATAAAAAAATGTAGATGGAGGACGTAGCGATCATCAGAATAAGAAAAGCCGAAATAGAAAATTCGGAAAACAAAATTAAATTTTCCTTTCTTTTCTTACATAACATTATATGTACATGAAATGTGCTGGTAATTCACACTAAAAAGTACATTAAAGGTACATTAGTTGTGTATTCAAAGTGTTTTAAATGTACATTAGATGTACATGTAATTCACATTTAATGTACATTAAATGTACTTCACGTTCCAAAGAAAAGATGTAACGGTAAGGGCGCTTTTTAATATACATTAAATGTCCTGGAACTGGAGCACATTAAATGGAATCAGTACATTTTCCGATGGCACTTTATGTACATTTCGTGGGGTTAATTGTTATCTGAGGGAATGACGTTTCCTGCAATCTCAAAATCGAGAAAGTAACATTGAAAGACCTCATTCAGGTACCTAGAAACCCAAATCTGTTGAAGAAACTGACGGAAGGAATGCTAAAGATACGTCTTGAGATTCATACTGGGATCAAAAATCAGGGAGCTGACATTGGAAGACCTCATTTCAATATCTTGTCAAAAAACCTTCATAGAGTTGCTTTCACAAAACGGATTTTAATAATGTGAGTGTTGTTGGGAAGCTCACGACCAACCGATCGCCGCGCCGCACCACTTTTCGACAACGTTCTTTCCGAATCACCTAAGCGGCTGGCCAACACTCACATTGCAATTACCACTAGAATATTAGATGTCAATTTTGACTGTTTAAAAAGGTGTCATTCTGATATTGCAATAAATACGACATTAATCGTCGCACAGGGCTCCATTAACTGAATATCGTGTTATCTAATCAAATTTTAATAATATTTCTGGAATGTTAAAAATTACTTTCTATTTATTGTTACATTATCGAAGCAATTATCAATGATTAGAAACATATTTACTATATTAGTTAATGAAAGGTAAATTTTAGTGTTACACACAGACCATAAATAACCCAAATCGAGTGTATATCTTGGACGGGGTAATGACGTGTGAATGAAAAGAAAGATATTGGAGAACTTCAGTAAATGGAACAGGTAAAAGGCCATAAGTAAAGTTCGCACTCTAAAATTGAAGAATTTGAGAGAAAATGCATGTACATTTTTAGAAAATGTATATGGATTTGATTCCTATAGAAGAGTGCGTACTTTGTGAATAGCCTTAGGGGACGAAAGCAATTCACATTTCTGTTCATTAATAAATGACAAATGATATCCTATGTATTTTGCTGGTTTTGAACACCTCCTCGTCCCTCTTCGACCGATTTCAGTGGCGCTGCAACGCGGGGGTTGTGGTAGGTAGTTAACTGAGCCAAAGCAGTCAACGTGTTGAATTTGGGTGTCTGTGCCTCTTCTCATAGTAATTATATGATGAAAATAATTAAAGGAAAAGTAAAGTTTGGCGAGCTTTATGCCTTGCAGGTTGTTGAACCACACGTGTAAGGCTCTGCACCAATCCCTTTCGACCCCTTGTTGATGGGAATGACGCCCCTCTACCACGCTTTCCTTTTTTTCCAGGCCTGCGGCGTTTTCAAATTATAGATGATTTAGACTTTTAGACGATTATTTTTCTTAAATTATGAATACATCATCCAAATTGAACTCAACAAAAGCCAGATATAACTTTAGACGACTAAGTCCCATTTTGTATTCTACTCAACAATTTACTTGGAATGATTATACACAAAATGCATTCAATCTAATTTACAATTTCTTTTTGTCGGGTTATTATTATCATTAGCATCCATAAATGTAAATATGCGCCATAAACTTCTGAACGTTAACGTCAATCTCAGTGTAATGTACACACCTGCCAATTTTTCTTTGAAAAACTGAAATTGTTTCATCTCGTTAAACCGACGCACAACCATTAGCAATCAAATTGTCAGTGTTTATTTTGATCGGGTTATTTGTTCCGATATTTGGACCCGTACGAAGTACAAAGGTCCTATACGTTTATTACAAACAATTTTATTGTAACATGGGGTAGGTCGAAGTGGGAGTTGGGAGATGCATCTATTATCGTCTAAATATAACGAATCAGCAATAAAAAAATGTCCGTCTGTCCGTCTGTCTGTCCGTCTCCACTTTTTTTTCCAAACGGCTCAACCGATCAGCCTAAACGTTTTTTCGCCTGAAAGGTACATGCCTCCCATGATTCAAGTTCGAAGATGAACGAAATCGATCAAGTGGTTCCGGAGATATGGTCGAGGAAGTGACCAAAAACATGGTTTTTCGAAGGTCGGTGAAGCTTTTTCGCAAATATCTCAGCAAGTATAGTACGGAAATTCCTCATTTTGGTGTCAGATGAAAGCATTTGATGTCACAAAACTGGGAAAAAAAATTTGTGGGAATCGGTACAGGGTCTGGGCACTGGGACCAATGGAATGGACGAAATTGAGATTCTTGGCCATATACGAAAACAGTTTTTCGTCTATATTTCCTTAACTATGCAATATGGAGATTTACTGTCCAAGGCAAAGTTGTAGAGAATTAAATTTAAGCGAACACGTGTTCCAGGGTTTTGGTGAAGTAAGGCCCAATACTGGTATATGACCTATTCCATAATTGGACAGGATGACCCAGATCTCCAGAGCTATGAGAGTTAGAAAGTTTGTTCCAAAGTCGAAGTTGTAGAGAATTAAATTTAGGCGAACACGTGTTTCAGGGTTTTGGTAAAATATGGCCCAATACTGGTATATGAACTCTTCCATAATTGGGCAGGATGACCCGAATTTTCAGAACTGTGAGAGATGGAAAGTTGGTTCCAAAGACGAAGCTGTAGAGAATTAAATTTAAGCAAACACGTGTTTCAGGATTTTGGGGAAATATAGCCCAATCCTGTTATATGGCCACTTCCATAATTGGGCAGGATGACCCGGATGTCCAGAACTATGATAGGTAGAAAGTTCCTTCCAAGGACAAAGTTGTAGAGAATTAAACTTTAGAGAACACGTGTTTCTGGGTTTGAGGGAAAAACGACTTAATTCTTGGATATAAGCTTTTCTAGATTTGGATGGTCGGAGACGTACTTCGGTAGGGCCTTTGACATTACCTTGGGTAATTTCTATGGATCTTTGAAATTCTTACAGTTCTAAAAGAACAGAAAACGTTGGATTGTTTGCTTATTTGTATATTTAGGTAAGTTCGAGTCTCTTTGCCACATCTATTCTGTTTGCCACATCTATTCTGATACGTACGGGTCTTTGGTTATGTTTTGATTATTATTTTTGTGATATTTTTACTCAAAAATTGTAATTGTAAGTTATCAAACTTGGCAACGGTGAGAAAACACACAAAGTTTAATAGTGCGCATACGCAACAGCTCATTATTGCCAATTTTCGGACCCGTACCAAGTACAAAGGTCCTATACGTTTACTACGAGTAGTATGCATTTAATATCGACTAGTATCATCGAAAAAAATGTCCGTTTGTTCATCCTATCATTTTTTTCTAAACGGCTGCGGATTACCCCTAACGTTTTTTCCCTGAAAGGTACATGTTCCATGAAATGAAAGCATTTGATGTCACAAAAATTTTGAAAATTTTTTTTGGAAATTGAGTCAGTAGCCATATATGAAAGCAGATGGTTTTTCGTCTATATTTGCTTAAATATGCAATATGGAGATACACTGTCAAAGGCAAAGTTGTAGAGAATAAAATTTTAGGGAACACGTGTTTCAGGGTTTTAGGGAAAATGTACCAAATCCGGGTATAAAGCAAGTTCTAGCATTAGGAGGGACGACGCATATCTATGAAACTACGACAATTTGAAATTTGCTTCTTAAAGCAAAGTTTGTGCGAATTACATTTTAGAGAAAATGGTTTCAGGATTTCTTGGAGAAGCTACGTTGGTCCTCTTTTTGATATGGTGCAGGGGAGAACATTTCGGTCCGTTGTGCTCCACCCTCGGTTTTGATTTTTCACCACCTGGGTCTAAATTCGCCATTTTAGCTCCTTGGGATGTAATGTATTATTTAGCTCGATTTATTCCAGAACTCGCCCTGACTACTATTTTAATTAGTTTTTATTGGACCCGTACGAAGTACAAAGGTCCTATACATTTACTACAAATCATTTTATTGTTACGTGGGGTAGATAAAGGTGGGAGGGGGGATGCATCTATTATCGTCTAGAGATGACGAATCAGCAATAAAAAAATATTCGTCTGTCTGTCCGTTTCCACTTTTTTTTCCAAACGGCTCAACCGATCAGCCTAAACTTTTTTTTTCCCTGAAAGGTACATGCCTCCCATTATTCAAGTTCGAACATGAGCAAAATCGGCTAAATAGTTCCGGAGATATGGTCGAAGAAGTGGAGGTTTTCGAGTGTCGATGAAAGTATAGCACGGAAATTCCTCATTTTGGTGTCAAATGAAAGCATTTGATGTCACAAAACAAACAGGTTTTCGTCTTTATTTCCTTAACTGTGCAATATGGAGATTTTGCTGTCAAAGGCAAAGTTGTAGAGAGTTAAATTTAAGCGAACACGTGTCTCAGGATTTTGGGTAAAAATGGCACAATCCTGGAATATGACTACTTCTAGAATGACCCATATCTATAGAACTATAGAGGTACAAAGTTGCTTCCACAGGCAAAGTTGTAGAGAATAAACGTGCTTGAGGGCTTTAGGAGAAAAAAGCCCAATCCTTGGATATAAGCTTTTCTAGATTTGAATGGTCTGAGACGTACTTCGGTAGGGCATTTGACATTACCTTGGGTAATTTCTTTGGATTTGTATATTTGTATATTTAGATACGTTCGAGTCTTTCTGTAACGTCCATTCTGTTTGCCACATCTATTCTGATACGTACGGGTCTTTGGTTATGTTATGTAGCTTATTTTTAAAATTTCATTCAAATTTATGACATTCTCTAATTGAGTCTATTTTCCTATTTCGCTTTATTACTTTATCCAATAAATTGTAATATTTTACACACACCGTTTCGACTACTCAACTTCAATGAATATATTTTTGAAACCATTTCTATGTCTTGAGACAACTGAACTGACACTACATACGATATTGTGCTTATAAATTTACTTGTTATCAGGCGCGCCGACTAGTGGGGGCAATGGGGGCGGCCGCCTCCCCTTACATTTTCAAATTATTCAAACGGGAAGAATCAACCCTCTTACTAAAGAAATATAAACTCAATTATTTAGAATATCTTGAATTGCGTGGCTCTTAGTTAAAAAATTTTCATTACTAAGAAGTGCAAGAACGTTTTATGCGCTTGGACCTTACTCAAAACATCTCTATATGTTAAGTAAAGTCTTTTATCAGTTTCAGCTTTTATGTGTTTCAGCAGTTCTGTCAACTGTTTCAATGTTTTTGAACGTTTTCGGTTTCGGCATCGTCTAATATCATTAATCGAAGTTTAATTTTATCGAAAATTGTAATAGATAAATTCAAAATAAAAGTGAGTAAAATGTACAATTCATAACATTTTAACTGAAAAATAAAACAAAAATCTATACACGTACATAATGAGACTTAATTCGGTCAATTTGTTTCATGGACAATGAAACACGTTTTTGCTGTCGCTTTATAAAGTTCAATTGTCGATTTTTTTGGTTTCAGTCGACTTCAGTTTACTTCTTAGAGCAATGACAAATTTTCAAAGTAAAAAATGGACAAATACGTTAGCCTTTGGCGACTACAAGCTAAAGGAGTTCAGAAGGCTCCCAGTCAAAACGATAATTCATCACTGGGAAAAGAAAACTTTCCAATTGAAGAGAAATCAACGGAAATACAGTCTGAGATTTCATTCAATAAAGGTAAATAATTTATATTCAATTGCGTAGCTATATCCGAATACTGTTCTGAATGCTTCGAATCACAGCCGTATCATCATCATCATCCAGAAGCTTTTTGGTGACATGGACTAAAACTTATCAATGGTTGAATTACGATGAATGTTTAAACAAAGCTTTTTGCACCGTATGCAAAACAGCGTATGACGATCTCAAAATATCGTCTTCTGACCCTTCAAAACTACAAACGTTTGTGAGACAAGGTTTTGATAACTGGAAAAAGGCGATCGAAAAATTCAACGCTCACGAGGGTTCGGATATTCATCGGAAAGCTGTACGTGCGATAGCTGCCAGAAAAACTGGCACATCAGTTTCGAAAATGATATCACTCCAGTCACAGCAAAATCGAATCACTGCTCGACATTGCTTACTGAAAATTTTTGAGACTATAAAATGGCTATTCAAGCGATACCTTTAAGGGGACACACTGAAGTCAGTTCAAATTTCATTCAGCTTCTCAAGTTACGTTCTATCGATGAAGATAAGCTATGTTCATGGATGGAGCGTTCAAAGTATGGGTGGGTAAGCCACGATATAATGGATGAAATTCTGTCGATTCTAGCACGAGATATACTAGCGAAAATTGTTTTGTTGATTTCCGAGAAGCCATTCTTCGGCTTTATGGCGGATGAGACAACCGACATTGCTAGAAAAGAGCAACTGTCTGCCAATTTTCGAGTGGTTGACGAAAACATGGAAATACATGAATACTTCATTGGATTTTATGACACTCCTCGAACTGATGCTAAAACCTTGTTTGAGGTTGTTCATGATATTTTTTTGAGGTGCCAACTAAAATTCGACAAGTGTCGTGGTCAATGTTATGATGGAGCATCTAATGTCAGCGGAGCGATAACTGGGCTTCAAACTCGAATTCGTGAAAAGGAGCCAAGGGTGCTATACGTGCATTGTGCTGGACACAATTTGAACCTTGTTTCGTAAGATGCTATGCGTTTAGTACCGGAAATTTCCAATCTTTTGTCAGTGATTCGCGAGCTCATCACCTTCGTACGAGCTTCCTTCAAAAGAATCAATATTTTCAACGATATTAAATCACAACTGAATGACGATGCAGAAGAGAAAGAATTTGGTGGCCATCTCAAATCATTCTGCGTGTTCGTGTAAAATCTTTAATATCAGTACGAGACAACTACAAAGAATTATTGGAGTTTTTTTACATAGCCGGAAAAGAGTCTGGGGAAAATGGCATTAAAGCACGCGGATATTGTGGCAGTCTGTGCAAATTCGAGTCTTTGGTTTTATTGGAATTGTCCATTGCGTCTTTAGAACCAGTTGAGGTCTTAAACGAAACAATTCAAGCGACCAAATTGAATTTTAGACCCATATTGAAGCGAGTCGAATTGCTCAAATCGAGTCTTAATGCGATTAGAACAAAGAAAAAGTTCAACGAAATTTGGGCAAAAGTGGACGGTTTGTCTGAAGAATGGTGTTTAGAAGCTCCACAACTTCCTCGACGACGATACGTACCAAAGCATATGGACAGTAATTCTTCAACGGCATATTTTCCTTCTTCACCGAAAGAAGTCTACCGGCAAATCTACTTCGCATGCATCGATCAAATCACAATGAGCATAAACACACGTTTTGACAGCGGGTCGTACACGATTATGGCTAAAATGGAAGAATACGCAGTTGACAAATGCGATTTAAATGCGATCAAAACATTTTTGTGTTACGGAAAGTCATGTGACTTTAATGTTGATAGACTTGATTTGCATAGAAGAATGTTTTTTGATATTGTGAATGAGCGAAAGTTAAAGTTATCGCCTGATTTATCGCAAATTTCAATTTTTTTATATGAGAACGCTGATTTACGGGAATTCTGTTACGAATACAGCAAATATATAAGACTTTTATTAACATACCCACAAACCGTGATTGCTGCTGAGCGATCGTTTTCAAAAAAGAGATATTGTCGATAATTTTGATAAAGTATTGGCACTCAAAAAATAACTCTATTTTATCTAACAGCAAAACTTCTCAACAATGTGAGCTAACACCGACACTTTAGCAGTTTTCGCTGCCTAGCTTCTCCCGATGAAGTCGAATCGATTTTTTTTTTTTTGTAAAATTGTAGCCCATCAAAAACTCTAAGTCTTTTCTTCCACGAGCAAGCCTCTGCAACCGCTCGTCAAGTGACTTTATGGGCATTTTTACTTTTCACCTGTGTTTTACCCATAACATCCTTATTTCAGAACAGTATCACATACCGCACCTTCGGCGCGGGCTGCAAACTTCGCACACGGTTGAATTTTCTACTTTTCATCCCTTGTGATCCAAATAACTATTAAAATTGAAAGTGATGCCCAATGCGCTGCCCGAGATACTTAATGAAGTTCAAAGTCGTGCAAAATATTTTGCTGTGTAATTGCTGTAGCTTGCATTAACATCAAGTTTATTCGCACTCATACTAATAACCAGGGATGAAACTGGCAGTCACAATTACCATTGAACAATGATCAAGGATGGCAATTAGAACTCAGACGTAAACCCGTATGTGACTTTCCGTACTCAAATCGAAAGGCATTAATTCCGCTGATGGAAGAACTGTTGATCGACATCGTTCCATAAATCCACAAGGCATTCAAACGTACACAACTCAATGTTCAAAACGAACAATCAAACGGTATCAAGCAAAACAGATCAGCCATTCAGATATCGATTCAGCCAAAACAATGACGCATCAATTCAGGAATGAATGTCAATGAATGTCCAACAATTTGTGGAAGAAAAGTTTTTGGGTGTGGACCCTTGCACTTATCTGAAATTCCATCGTCTCGAATTGGTCGAACGGATTCATTTGGTACTTTGTTCGCTGACCTGGATGTTGGTACTATAAACGAACTGACGAAAGGGGTGGTCAATTTGGTGATTGTGTAATCTGATTACATACCCGACTGCCAAGTGGAGAAAGTATAGGTGTCTGAATTATGAGCAGTCTGGAGATCAACACCTAAGTCGTTTGAGGAGAATAACCGTTCGCTGCAGCTAGTATTGGTTCGGTAGCGGGAAGTTTAATGAATGGAATGGTAATACACTGAGCAGGGACTAAGGGCCAAAGGATGGTCACATCGCGAAAGAAACGAATCTAACAACCGTGGACATTGCAATTCAAAGAATAGATACGTTATAATGGTTATGATAAACATCGTGGCCAATGCAATATCACCCATCTAGAAGCACGTAATGATAGACATACTCCATGAACAGGTATAGATAGGGTACTGAAGGTAATTGATAACATGAATAAATTTGTAGCTTTTCCGATCACTTTGTGGAGCGACGGTGATTGTTGTTAATATATAAGTTGCACTGCATCTCGAGTAGCGGCCCAGCGCTGGCATATTCCGGATAATGTGACTTGTGACTATAAAAAGGTTAAGCCTTGAAGTGACCATGTCACCTTCAAGGTTTACACGCGCAAGTTCTCTGGGAGTGACCACAGGGTCCAGCTCGAATGTTGCAAGGTCAAGGTCAAGGTCAAGGTCAAGGTCCGCTTTCAGTCGTCGAAGCGAGAGGACGTGTTTTATATGTTTACTCCCGTCGTGGTGTTAAGGCACGTTAAAAACCATTTGGAGTAAACATTTTAGAGCGAGTAGGAGGCGTAATTTGTGTATACATGGTGGAATTACCGTGTAGTGGACAATTCACTAGACACAGTTTTAAAACTTCGTAGCATATCTGTATTCGAGGGCAGAAATCGGACGGTCGTAGAAACTGTACTTGCCTCTTGGTTTGCACAGAATCAGACTGTCGTAGTATTTCTGTCCTCGAATACAGAAATCAGAAAGCCGTAGCACTGTGTGTTAAAAAAAGAAACAAAAATACAAAATAACAGTAAAATCCATTAGACTCTAACAAATCAAGTCCATTTCATTAATTAATAAGGAATTATGATGAAAGTAAATTTCGCAACACTATAATATTCAACATGTTAAACGCCAAGGAAATAGCAAAGGAGTTAATCCTTAGAAGTATTCATGGCATAACAATGTTCGCATTTACACATATTAACACTTTAACGTTACTGATGATCTCAAGAAGTCATGTTTTCCACAGAACAGAAGAATTTGTGACTGTGGGTTAGTGTGTTCTGCAATGACCTTTTATGAGCATATTAGCCGTTCAAGAATGTTAATGAAAACATAAATTACCCTTTATAGGTATTTATGTATCTAGAACTCTTCGTTACTTAACTATACGTTGCACTGACAGCTCCAGATGTGAACAAAATTACGTTTATGCAAAATTCCTATGCGAAAAGTTTCGTTTACATAAAGGTAAATGGGAAGTAATCGACTTGGTATATCCGTAGATGCATCCATCTGCTGTTTTCTAATTTGTTTAGCTCCGTTCGAAGTTACACAAATGGCTTATAGCTTCTCCCTTTTGTTTGCATTTTTTCGATAGTCGACCCGTGAGTAAGAAATGCGAAATATCAAAAGAAGAAGTAAGTCTGTCCAGCTGTAAATCAGTGGATAGGGTGCAGCGCTGACTGACTCTATCTAATAAAATAAATTATGCTCCACACTTCGGAATGGCAAATTCGTAATTCAAAATGAAAAAGGACATCAAAGTCTTCGAGTTTAAAAAATCTTTTCAGAAAGTAAGACGACATAATCACATTTCATTCACTCTCGTTTGTCACTTGTGTAAGCTTTTATTGGCTAGTAAACCACAAAATTACGGCACTGCACCATGACATTACAATCGATTTGCATTTGAAAGCATTGAAAATGGTTAATAATCGAATGAAAAACCAAACAAAAGCGAAGCCGCATCTAAAATTCGAAACACACACATCGGTCTGTTGAAATTCGTCTGTTGTGTAACCCACAAACCAGACATGAATCAAATTACAATCATCTTACAATCCATTTTACATTGACCAACACTCAACAAACATTGAAATCAATTTCATAGTTAAATTAATTTCCATTATGACTCAATTCGATGAAAGTCAGGGTCTTACGCCAGAAAATCAATGCCAAGAGGGAGTAGAAGAAAAACAACATAGGGGGAGGGATAGTTTTAAGCTACCAATTACTTACAATAAAATTACAAAATAATAAGTTGTTGTAGCAATTGAACTGCAGGGGCGGGCGGGGCCCCAGCCTAAGTAAATAAACTCCAATGAATTCAATTTCTGTGTTGTAGTGTAGTAAGGGGAAAGGACTCTTCAGAAAATAGGAAAACGTTGGTAGGGAGTGTTGGAAATGTTGAAGGGGATAAGGGTGGAAAAGTAGAAGAAAAAGGTGATTCAAAAACGAATGAAACGAACGTGCTTTGGCTTCGTTTTTCGAAAAAATATGGAAATGGAAAAATTGTTTATTTTAAAAATTTCTCATCAACGCAGCCAATTTTAGGAGGCAGGGGGCAAGCCGAGGGGTGACGCACTTCTGCGGTTTATGGAATAAATGGAATAAATGAGAATAAATGGAATAAATGGAATAAATGGAATAAATGGAATAAATGGAATAAATGGAATAAATGGGAATAAATGGGAATAAATGGAATAAATATTGGAATAAATGGAAGAAATGATAATTTTTTCAAATTCGTCAAAACCTCAAATAGACTTGATTTTGATGGCAACGCACATAACAAACCATACTAATGTGTCAAAAAGTGAAAAAACCCACTTTTGTAAACTTAAAAGAATTTTTGTTGAAAAATGGAATAAATGGAATAAATAAATTTATTCCATTTATTCCCAAAAAAATAAAATTTAATCTCAAGATGGTTTAAATGCTTCATAATTTGTGCAATCCTTTTTTTGAACTTATTTGTCTAACTTGAGATGTGTTTGGTTCAGATATTTCGCAAAAACAAAAAAGAAATTTTGGGAATAAATGGAATAAAAAAATAAATGGAATAAATGGAATAAATGAAGTGCGCCACCCCTCGGGGCAAGCGCTCGCAGATTTTTAGCTTTTCATAAAAATGTATAACTACTTTGAGAGACACAGTCATAAGCTACAAAATAATTGGCGAGAATGAAAAAAATCGCTTCGCTCACGTTTCATATACTATGACCACACTTTTTCCATTAATGTTGAAGTATAGTAGTGGACTATTTATTTAGCGTATGGGTTTATTCCAACAAGTGTCTGATTACAAAAGTTTGTACAATACAATCACATAGATGAGGAAGTCAATTTTACAACAAAAATAAATAGAAAGGTAAAACTCATAAGAGAAGATCAAGACTAGATAGCGATCACAAGTTGAGTTCTCCTAGCCATTTGTCATATCTGTAGATTAGGCAATTTAACAACAAATGGGTGGTGCTCTGGCAGCTATTTCCGCAAGGGCAAGAGGGATCGTTGGCGAGTTTTCATTTGTGCATCATTTCATTGCAACGTCCGCGTTTCGTTCGTAGTCGGTTAAGGTTGCACCATATCTTACGAGGTAGGTAGAATTCTATTGAAGCAGCAGAATGTTTCTCGAAATCGAATAGCTCGCTTGTCACGTTATTGTGTCCATAAGTCTTTCCAGACGTCCTTTGGTTTGAAGTCGATTGTAGTGAGATGTTTCGCGGTGACGATCGGCGGATATCTGCATTTTAACCTTGTTAAAATGGGGAGCGAGATGTCTTCTTGCAGCGGGATTTCGCTATTGACCAGTACTTTTTTGTACAGCGCTAGCAGTGAACTTTGTCTCCGAATATGTGGGGGGGGGGAGGCAATGTTGCTTAACGCCGGTAACCATACAGTTGGGGTAGACTTCACTGAGTCAGTGATGATTCGCATTGACTCGTTGAGTTCTACGTCCACTTTCGTTGCATGGGCTCTGTTTAGCCATGTCGAGGAGCAATGTTCTGCGCTGGAGTAGATGATTGCTAACGCGGTCGTTCGCAGGCAGGCGGTCGTACTCAGGCAGGTGGTCGTTCTCAGGCAGGCGGCTGAGACACCTCATGAAGTTCCAGCTAGTTTACGGAGCAGATTATTCCGGGTTGAGAGCTTAGGGCGCAGGTTCTGAACGTGGCTGTTATACGTGAGTATAATCGATCTAACTTCAAGCCCAGGTAGACTGGATGTGGCCCGTGCTTCAGTATCACTCCATCGAACATGACTCGCAATTTCATTTTAGCCAGTTTGTTGTATAGGTGGAAGCAGCTCACCGCAGTTTTGCTGATGTTCGGAACGAGTCTCCACTGCTTACAGTAACGACAGTAACGGACAAACGTCGCCATATCCTCGGTCAGCTTGTTATTGATCACGCTGAACTTGTTGTGCTGGTAAGCGTATCCCATATCGTTGTCGTACAAAAACTTTCTGGAAACGGATGGAGGCAAGTCGTGTATGTATAAATTGAAGAACAAGCACGAAAGAACACTTCCTTGAGCTAGCCCATACCTAGGTGCATACACTTCAGTCTAGGAAATTATACACCGAAAGTGATTAGGTATAGGAACCCCAGGAGAACCAACTGGGAACAATACAGAGGCTTCTTGAGACAGCATATCGAAGGAAAGCTGTCCACAGCAATCCCCAACTCGAAAGAAGAGCTGGAGAAAGCTGTGGACACAATAACCTCGTTGCTGACGGAGGCCTATGAGTTCTCATGCCCAGAGATCAAGTCTGTCAGGCAAAAGGACGGCAAACTGTGGAGTCACGAATTGGAAAGGCTGAAGAGGAGTGCTCGAAAGGCCTGGAACAAGGCCAAGAGGACCTCTCAGCAAGAAGATTGGGACTCCTACAGGGTATCTCAGGGCATGTTTAGGAAAGCTGTTTGATTCAAGGCTAAAATGATGTGGAGGAGATTTTGCGCTGAAATCGAACACATACCAGATTACGCTAGGATCCACAAGATCCTAGCGAAGGACGCGAGGCTGCTGCCAGGCTCCCTGATGAGGCCGGACAGCAGTTTCACAAACAGCGGAGAGGATACTGCTGTTCACCTGCTAGAGGCCCAGTTTCCTGGATGTAGCGACTCAAGGAGCGAAGACAGAGCACCCGACCCCCCCCCCCCTTTGGAGGAGGAATGGGCTCTGGCTAGCCACATAGTTACTATGGACAGGCTAAGGTGGGCAATCGGCAGTTTCAAACCGTTTAAGTCAGCAGGAAAAGATGGAATTGTTCCGTCTATGCTGAAAGAGAGTGGTGAGATCTTATTGAAACCGCTATGCAAGATCCTAAGGAGCTCGCTAGCCCTGGGCTACATCCCAAAGGCATGGGAAAAAGTCAATGTGATCTTTATACCAAAACCTGGGAGACCCTCGCACTGCGTAGCCAAGGACTTCCGGTCGATAAGTCTCACCTCTTTTGTATTAAAGACTCTAGAAAAGCTTATAGACTTCTATATCAGAGACGAAGTCCTGTCGAAATTTCCGCTCCATGAGAAGCAATATGCCTATCAGGCGGGAAGATCGACAGACTCTGCTCTGCATAGACTAGTAGCCAACATAGAGCGATCGTTCGAATTTGGAGAGATAGCTCTTGGATGTTTTATGGACATCGAAGGAGCCTTCGATAACACTAGATTCGAAGTGATCCGGCAGGCGCTGGAAGAAAAAAACGTTGCACCGATGGTAACGAGGTGGATCAGCAGCATGCTCAGGAACAGGACTGTGCAGGCAAATGTTTGCGGACACAGAGCCGACTTCTGGGTATCGAAAGGCTGTCCACAAGGAGGAATACTCTCTCCGCTGCTCTGGTGCATCGTTGTCGATTCTCTCATAAGGAAACTAAATGAAGAAGGATTTCATGCGCAGGGCTACTCTGATGACTTGACCGTTCTAATAAGGGGAACGTTTGACAGTACCCTAGGAGATCGCCTGAGAAGCTCACTGAAGATAGTGGAAAAGTGGTGCCAAGAGAAAGGTCTGAAGGTTAATCCCAAAAAGACAGATATCGTGCTCTTCAGCAGAAGAAACACGGGACACATCCTTGTGGGGAACTTTAGGCTCTTTGGTAAAACCATTGAATGTAAAGTATTTGGGAGTTATTCTCGACCAAAAGCTCAAATGGATCGATCATGTCAGATACAAAGCGGAAAAAGCGATGTCTGCTTTCTGGATCTGTCGGAGGGCTTTTGGAAGGGACTGGGGTATACCGTCTAGAGCCATTTTGTGGATTTACGAGACATCGAGTGTGCGAAGAAAGAGTTGAATGAAATTCAGAGGCTTGTATGCATCTGCATTACAGGAGCTATGAAGACCACGGCCACAGCGGCCATGGAAGTGCTTATTGTGTTACCCCCCATTGAGACGACCATAAAAGCGAAGGCCTTTGCCGCGGCAGATAGGCATACGCAAAATGATCTCTGGATGAGGGGCTTCGACTAGGGGCACGGAAGAATCAGACTAATGATGCCCAGAGATCGAATGGTACCTACAATCAGCTTCGAGAGGTAATACCAAACTGTCATACCGGACAGGACCGACTGGCTGGGTAACTGGCCGGTTGGCCTTCCCGAAGGGGCACAGGTAGGCTTCACTGATGGATCGAAGACTGCGCAGGGAACGGGAGCCGGAGTCTATACGCAAGACCCGGAGAACGGTTATAGCTTCCACATGGGAAAATTAGCTAGCGTCTTCCAAGCAGAGACGTTTGCTGCGCTTAGGGGGGCGATCGAGTTGGTTCCGGAAGGAACAACGGCTAATAGAGCACTAATATGCTCGGACAGCGAGTCAGTGATCAAAGCACTCGCGTCACCTGTCACAACGTCTTTTTTTTTAGAAAGAAATATTTATTATCATTCCGTGTACAATTATAGCGTGGAATACAATGTAGAGTTGAGACTATTTGTTGGGCTTTAATTTGGTTGATCAGAATATTTAGTCTTCGTCTTATTTAGAGTCGGTTAGTTTAAATATAGAATTTGTTATGTTCACTTGTTTCAATGTAACTAATTCGGTTCATTTTGGTCAATTTAGTTGTATAAAATATTGTTGGGATTTTTTTCCGTCGTTAAAATTAAATAAATAAATACATTTAGTCAACAGTAAATAATGAGAGTATCGTTGGTCTTTTTAGATTTATCGTTGGTCTGTAAATAAAGTTAGAAAAATTAAAATATCACAGGTTAATTGATATGTATGGCGATATCACAGAAAACTCGTTGCTTGCGTTCATAATTTTCAGTTTGACTCGGTTTTTGAAATTGCGAATGCATGTGATGTGCCGTATTTCGCTATCCAGGGCATTGTATTCGACAATAGCTTTTTCTAAAGCGGCATTGGCCAAGTGCGAAGAGGACCGATGATTGAAAACGTGGATGTGGGAATCTCTCCTTGTTGGGCGGTTACGAACATTTGAATTTGTCACAAGTACAAAGTTGTTTTTAACTAACGAGTGAATCAGTTTGTGGACGTACACCGCTCTCTCTACTTTCACGAGTTCTACGACTGGGAGCAGTCTAGAACTGTACAAATACGTCGAAGGAGTGAGTCTCTCTAGTCGATAGGTGGCTTTTATACATCGGTTCTGGAGCGTTCGAAGCTCCCTGAGTTTGTAAGCAGCACACTCGCTGTAGATTGGCATCATGTATGTTAGGTGGTTTTGAACATATGCTGAGTATATCTGTTTACGTTTGTTGGCTGGGATGTATTTTCCCTTGCGCCACATCAATGAAATGTATGGGGCTATCTGTTTTTTAATATGATTGACATGCGCGTTGAATTTCAAATCCTCATCGATCACCAGACCTAGGTATTTGTAAGTTTGGACTCGTTGAATCTCCGCTCCTTCGATGATAATTTTGAGGTTGGGCATTTTCTTCGCACGACCAAAGGCTACGTAGCACGTCTTCACAGTATTGATTGCGAGTACGTTCTTGCAAAGCCAGTTATGGATCAAGTCTGCATCGAGTTGCATTGCACGCTGAATGTCCAACTCTGAGCCGAGGGCGTACACCAGTGCCGCATCGTCGGCATACAGTAGTAATTGGCCGATCAAGTTCAGTCGTAGCATATCATTAATATAAATAATGAAATGGACTGGCCCGAGCTTGGATCCTTGGGCGATTCCAACGTTGACGTTTGCAAATTTGCTAGAGCAATTTTCGATAGTCGTTGCTGTCTGACGATTTTGCAAATAGCTCAACATCAACTTCGCTGCTTTTGCGGAGAGCCCTAGCCGCCTCAGTTTCCTTGCTAGCCGTATTGGATCGACAGTATCAAAGGCCTTTCTGAGGTCGATAAACATAGCCACCACAAATTTCTGTTGGAAATTTGATCTGATAAAATTTATCAACTGCATGGGTGCACTTTGACAGTTGGAACTTTTCAAGAATCCAAACTGATTGCCCACAAATAAATTCAGGCTTTCCAAATAAGAATATAATTGCCTCAGGAGAATTTCTTCAAACACTTTTGAGAGTGACGGAAGTATCGTTAAGCCACGAAAGTTGTCTATGTCAAAGCTTCCAGCTTTGTGAATGAATTTGAGTCTGCCTTTCAGTAATTCTGTTGGATATTCAGATGAATCGATCATGACGTTTATGCAGGTTGCGATAGCCAAGGCAATAGATACGACAGATGCTTTGAGTAGTTTGATCGGTACCTTATCGAAACTAGTTGATGTCTTGTTCGGTAGATCGTTAATGACGTCAGTTACCATGTCGGAATTGACATGTTGAAACGACCAGTCGTTCGAGGAATGCTCCATGTACAAATCGTCGATATCGCTTGTGTCATAACCATGAATGGCGATAATCGATGTCACCAAATTTTCCCCAGCACTACAGAAATAATTGTTTATCTTGTTGCAGGACTCAGCAGAATCATCAGTAGGAGATCCGTTTATCGTGGGAGCTGTTTCCGTCTTCTTGATTTTATTAAAAAGAATTTCTTTGTACAGTCTCCATGACTTCCGGGCATCTCCGGATGCAGCTTCAATTCTTTTGCATTCGAATTCTGCCTTCAGAAGATTATTTCGATCGTATACAAATTTTTCTTTTTCTTTGTATTTTTTCAGAATGATGTCATTATCCGGGACCGAATTCACCAGGGCTTTCAGACAGTCCCTCTCGCGAATAGGAAATTTCATTCATCAAGACAAAAAACGCATTTCAAGGAAATCGTTCACCTTTTCTCGGTAGTTATCGTCCAACTGATTTAAGTTTAAATCGCCCATCACTAATGTATATGGTCTGCTCATCATTGAGGAATCTATCTATATGTCCACAATCATAAGCTGGACGTCGGTATGGTACAGCTATTGTTGTGTTGATCGAATGTAGCTCTAAAACCAAAAAATGATTACGATCGGGAGTGACAACATCAAACAGAATATTTGGTGCGATATTGCAGATGCTGTTATGGACAAATATCGAAACACCACCTCCCTGTGAGCATTTTCTTACGTTGTGCTGCTGTACCTGGGAAAATTGCAACGTATTGTTCCACGATCTGTAATTTATTCCAATGCATAAAATTTAGGTCACTGCTGCTTGGAGCTATAATTGATCCGTCAAATTGCCGCAGTATTTGTAGGAGGCTGTTAAGTTGTTCTGGTGAGAAGTCGTCCATAGTTTAATAGTGGTTCAAGGTTCAAATCGGCTCGTAGGATGTTAACGTGTGACGTATCTATGATTTTAATAACCTTGGTGTTTGGCCTGTGTCGTGCAAAGACTTCACCGTTTTTGGACCAAACAAACTTGTAATTTGCTCCCTCACGAAGAGAACGAGCTTGAAAGAGGAGCTCTTGATTGGTCCGTGTCAGTTGTTCTGTGATGAGTATTGGACGCTTCGATTTGTTTCCAGATCCAATATCTGACAGAGTGATGTCTTTTTTAATACGTCTCACTTGCAGAAATTTGACTTTGACTGCAACCGATGGAAGCGTAACTCGGATTGGCCTGAGACTAGAGTTGGATTTTGAGATGTTGCACGGTAGAATGTTGATGCTAATGGGCTCAAATTCCGCCACGTCAGAAATCTCCAGATGATTTCTAATGCCTTCGTAGATTTCAGAAAGCTCAGATGCGGTCGTATTGACACTTACATCTACTCCTCTTATGACGATATTGGAGTTTATTTCTTGTTGTTCGGATGTGCTGTCAATGAGAGGTTGGCTCTGATCGTTTCTGGTTTTCAACTGCTCTAGTTCGGAGTTTAGTTTTGCAACGGTTTCTTTCAGTTCAGAGTTTTCGGCAGTCAATCGCTTAAACGTTGCTTCAATGACGCTTAACCGTGATTCCAGTAAAGTTATTCGATTGTCCAGCGGCGAATCTTTTAGACTATCTGAGACAGTATTCGATCTGTTTGTTGTTGATAGTCGAGCAGTAGTAGTGAGGGAGGTGCGCTGGGCAGCGGTCTCCGCTTTCTTGTTTTTTGTCGAAGTGGCGGGTGGTGTTGACGACGCCGAAATTTTTGCTATATTGCTTTTGATGTTATGCGCAGCTACTTGTTTACTCTTACTACGTAGCTCTCGTCCAGAATTCATATCAGTTCGACAATAGTAGTCTAATAGATTTAAATCCCATGTACACTAAATGTGCACGGCTTTGAGTATGTAGATGGCTTTGCTCAAAAATTTTGACAAGACGCTCTGAATGCATATATGATAGTAATCGGCGTGATTATAGATCGTTACAATTTGTAAACACAGAACTTTCCTGGACAAGTTTAATAATTTAAATCCATCCAATGGAGTATACTCCAATATTCAATGAAACTATGTCGTTTACACAGTCACAAAAACAAACTCACTGGTTACAACACAAAGTATTTTGGTCAGGATTAACGAAAGAAACTTCGGCAATGACAGTGCTGTTACGTTTAGTTATTGTTTTGTAGAAAAGCTAGATTGGTTGGTGAGCTAAAATTACCGTCGGCCCAGAGCCCTTCATCCCAATACCACACTCCCTGTGTGTTAGAGAGATAAGAGACTGGGTACGAACGGAATCCGCAAAACGTTGGAGCGCTTACGACAGAGGAGCACATATGAAGCTCTTCTTTCCGGTGCCTGACGAAAGGTGGGCCAAGGAGCTGGTTGGCATGGACCGTAATAGCATAAGGAGGATAATAGGAGCTATTACGGGGCACTGTGGCTTGAACAAGCACTTGGCGAGGATGAAGATCGGAAACGATCCAAATTGCAGTTGCGGCTTAGAGGAGGAAACGGGCGTACACCTAATCAGTGAATGTCCGAAGTACTATACTCTAAGAAGCAGAATACTAGGTGCTCGTGTGGTTTCACCTTCAGAGATTCAAAAACTAGGACCTGCTGCTTTAAACAGGTTCCTGGTGGGAACTGGGAGGTTCAAATGATTTACATGATGAGCAGGATGAAACAAATGATCGATAGATCTGTGTTTCGAGTCCGGAAACGGACGTCCTAACCTGATAAATCTAGCCCATACCTAGCCTAGTACCTGGAACAGCCTGTCACTGAGAATATTCGCAACCATGTCGACGATTTTCAGAAACCGAACGACTTTAAGTAGTTTGTACAATAGACCTCCCTTCCAAACCGTATCGTATGCAGCCGTTAGGTCGATGAAAACGACGCCAGTTTTTAGATTTCGCTGAAAGCCAGATTCGATGTGGTTCGTCAAGGTAAGTACCTGCTCGGCGCAGCTGCGAGTTTTTCTGAAGCCGGCTTGCTCCGCTGGTAGGACCTTTTCAATGTCCGCTGCGATTCTCTCATATATCAGCCGCTCGAAAAGCTTGAAAACCACCGACGAAAGGACATTTGAGAAAAACCTCGTGAGCCATAGCCTGATTCGAGAGCCACTGAACATCAGAAATTCCGGATATATAGCATCAAAGCCACTGGCTTTCCCATTCTTCATGAGCAGTAAGGCAGAGTTGATGTCAGCAATGTTGAAAGGACTTGACAGATCACTGTCTACTGGTGTAACCCTGTGAAGCTGGTGGTATACTCGGAGCACACGTTTGGAAAACCATTTTTTCGATGGAGCCTTGGACGGTTGAATAATGCGGCGTGCTATACGGTCAGCATTGATGTTAGGCTTTCTCTTGTTCAGTTTACTAGCGCCACCTAGTTTCCTGATCAAAGACCAACCTTTACGACTCGAGTGGATGAGATTTATGCTCTCAACTGTATTAATCAACCGCTGCTTTCTGGCCTCGTCTAGGGGCTTCAGCAATTCTCTGGCCGTTTCAGGGAATGGACTTATGTATGGGAATGCAGAAAAAGCTTTATTTGGCTCAAGCTATAGTGCTGTATATCACCGACTTAAACATTTTTGACGGAATAAAAGTCGGCGCCGCCGCCGCTGTAACTCACCGTATGTTTGTAACGCTATTATTGATGCCTCTTAATAACTAAAGCATTACTAATTGAGAAATTAGGAGTATTTTTTCAGGAAACTGGTATATCAAATATTTGTAAACTATATTCCAGGCTTAATTGATTTATTTTCAAAATATGAGTCACTAAGCAATATAACATAATTTATTAGTTTAATCAAGTGACCTTACTCACCCATGAGGTGGGACCTAGTTAACGGTGCGGGGTAACTAGATTCGGATGTTAGAACCAAAAGCAATACGTTTATCAATCTCTCTGATTCATTCCCCAAATTTGCATACAAATTTTTTCACACCGACAACAATATTATGTTTTGAATGTGTATTTACTGCGTGTAGTCTCAGTATCTATGACAAGTACTATTTGTGGGGAAATTTCTGAAATACCAGCAAATTATATTTCACACAGGCACAGCAAGTACGACATGTTTAGTAATATAATAATGAAATTCTTAAAATAGAACCTAAGTGTGCATATATGTTTGTTTCAAGCTAATGTAAAATCTAACCCTTTCACTCAATTCGATAATGTTGTTTACAACTAAAGAAAACGTCTGCTTCCATTCCACTTTTTAAATACCCGGGCAGGCGACTATTTACACACTGAACTGTTTCAATCGGAAAAGAATATGGTCGTCCCAGCATTTCAGCATTCAATTGAAAAAAACAAAGGGAACAATTTTTACTCATAATTCTGAAGTAAAACTTGACCGCTTTAAAAAAGGAAATTAACGCTTTAGAAAAAACATAAGCAAAGCCGACCCGTACGTACAGCCTTCACGTGCGAAAAACCTCGACGTACTAAACTCTTACTATGTATCATAAATATAATGCGCATCAGAATGCATTTTCAAGTTCTCTTGATATAATGTTTGTCAGATTCAAATTCCTTTATAACTATAAAAGTTTGAATGACTCATAAAAATTACCCAAGGTAATTCTCTACAACTTTGCCTTTGAAGCAAATTTCTATCTGTCATAGTTCTTGAGATATGAGTCATCTCTCCCAATTCTAGAAGTGGCTAAATCTCGGGATTGGGACATTTTTCTGCAAAACCCTGAAACACGTGTTCGCTAAAATTTAATTCTCTACAACTTTGCCTTTGGAAGCAACTTTCTATATGTCATAGTTCTTGAGACATGACTCATCCTTCCAAGTTCTAGAAGTGGCTGAATCTCGGGATTGGGGCGTTTCTGAGGGAAACCCTGAAACAAGTGTTCGCTAAAATTTATTTCTCTACAACTTTGTCTTTGGAAGCAACTTTCTAACTGCCATAGTTCTAGAGATAGGAGTCATCCCTCTGAACTCTAGAAGTGGCTGAATCCCAGGATATCCCAGGACATTTCTCAGGGAAACCCTGAAACACGTGTTCGCTAAAATTTAATTCTCTACAACTTTGTCTTTGGAAGCAACAAGGTAAAACAAATACTTATTTCGGAAAAACAGGAAAAACTGTTAGGAAAATGGAAAATTCGGAAAATCTTAGTACTGATGTAAAAAAAACTTCGGACTTTTGCCTTTCATTAAAGCACCACATCATAGAAATCGGTTAAAGGGTCTTCGCCCAATAAATGGTCAAAGTAATGCCTGCACCGGAAACTTCTGGGAGGAGGGGGGGGGGGGGG
>CM055406.1:122215999-122256956 GCA_029228625.1 Pseudolycoriella hygida
CGGTTGAGTTTTACTCAAGTTATCGCAGTGATAGACGGACGGACGGACAACGTTTTTATTGTTGATTCATCATCTAAGCACCAGGATCGATGCTCCCCATCTACTCCCAGGTCGAAATTCGACTGGTTACAAACGTCGCCACAGTAAATTTTTTGCAAGGGTTTACGTCAAGAGCGTCTGCTCGTCGTAGGTATTTTCTATGCAGCAGTTTCTATTTTTCTCTCGTAGAGAAAATAACTGGCTATCAACGACATTCTTTTATAATTTTTAAATGCCCAAACATTTTTTTAAAAACTCTGTCAAAGTCAAAAATTCCGGAAAAGAGGTTCGTCGCTCGACAAGTCTTTGCTTCAAAAGACTCTACCAAGCGACGAACCTCCTGAAAGTAGGTCAACTTTGATTTTAATAATTTTTTTTTGAAAGACCTAGGCATGGCTGACCTTTTATGGAAGAAACTTTTTTTAATTTGAGTCCTTGGACTTAGCTAGGGCACTATAAACGACCTTCTGCTAGGGCTCTATGTGTTTTTTGTACATAACTCGAGTAAATCTCTTCCGATTTTCAAAAACTTTTTTTTGTTTGAAAGATCTCGGCACAGCCGACAATTTATGGAAGAACTTTTGCCTGTGCTTAGGGCTCAAGTGGGCCTCGTATCGGTCCTAAGGTCGGCCCTAACAAAAAAAATGTTTTGTGCTTATGTCCGAGGCCTCTACTTAGGGACTTAGATCAGTACTAAGGTCGGCCCTAGCCCAAAAAATGGTTTTTTGCTATGTTGTAGACAAAATTGAGGAGAACATTTCGGAGGTCAATTTTGCGCGTTCGTTGAATTTTTTTACACCGTTTCTTCGGGCGGGTTTTTCAATATTGCCCTATCGGCAATTTCCAATACAATTGTCTAGTATGCTGTCAGTTCACCTCTATTGATTAATGTCATTAATGTTGTTGGCAAACACTCACCTTAAAAATTAGTACATTTAGAACCTTTAGAACAGCCTCGTTGCTTCTATTTGCATTCACGCGAACTTCATTGTTAATGACATAATACTGATAAAATAATAGTGAAGTTTGTTACACTAGAAATAAGTGTACATTTTACGGTGTACTAAAAGTCGATTGTAGCGCTATGCGTGGATGGAAATAATGCGCGAATCTGCGAATGTCGTTGAGGGCTCCCGATCAATTGAGCAGTTTCGAAAATGTCCAACATGTTTGTATCGTTATTAAATCAAAAAGAATATATTTAATATACCAAGCTCTCAAAAAGTCACTGTACCTAGAACAATAGAAGTTTTAAAAAGAACAAAAAGGGCTTGTAAGCTTTTATTATTCTATGTACAGTGACTCTTTGAGAGCTTGGTATATAATTTAAGACAAATCTATTTATATGCCTCAATATTTGACGTTTAAAATGTCATTTTGACAGTTGGAATCTGTAAGACAGAGAAGACTATTCGCCTCAGCTGAATAATGGTACAAATTTCTGTCGTTGTGCAAAAAGCCTTCACTAATGAATCGTTGCCTCGAGAGTGAATAGAAGTTTGACTAGAGAATTATTGACCATAGAGGTACATAGTGATTAAAGGACCCTGTTTAATTACAAAAAAAGAGAACTCGAAGCTCGTCTGGATGGAAGAAAAAAAAATCTGGCATGGCATGTCAAATCAATGATGTCGACACACAATTAAGCTAGAGCATGAAAATATTTTTTATTCATTAAATGATGGAAGATAGCTTCTTCATCCGTAATTTAAGTTCAAAAAATTGTTTTGGCTATTTGATTTAATTTTATAAAAGACAAATTGTGGTTTAAGGCCCATAACTTGTGTGCTAAAATATAGTCTACATTTATGCGCTCAAATATTATATTTTTGCTGATATCCGTGGACATACACAGATACAGTTTCAAAAAAGTAAGTCAGCATTTCCCTTCCTAAATATGTTGCCTTTTTACAGCATCTAAACTTATTTTTTGGGATTGAACCTTGTCTCAGAACGACAAGTTTTTGTGCAAATTTTTAGAATTTTTTTCGCCGTTCTCAGAGTAGGGAGGATCCCAAAAAATAAGTTTAATTGCTATTAAAAGGCAACATATTTAGGAAAGGAAATGCTGACTTACTTTTTTGAAACTGCGTCTTTGTCCATTAGTATGAGCGAAAATATAATATTTGAGCGCCTAATGGTAGACTATATTTTAGCATACAGGTTATGGGCCTTGAGGATTTGCTGTAACAGTGTAATCGCACATGATCGCACCTTGTCAGTTTGTTGTCTGGAGAAATGTACGGAATTTATCGAATTTGGTTGGTACCAATGGTCATGCTGTAAGTTAATATTCGCGCGAATTATTTGAATGCATAAAATTGAAATTGAATTTAGAAACAAAATATACATTTTCAAGATGTGTCGTAGAATAAAGTTTGTCTTAAAATCACTCATTTTATCGAAATAAAATGAAAACTACCGAAATATTTTCATGCTCTCGGTTAATTCTAGTTTAATGAAATCAGCGTGACAATGCGACCGATTTAGTCAAAATAATTTACAACATACAGAGAGACACAATGCCATGAGATCACGTATTTCGTTTGAAATTTGAATTTTTTATTTGTGAACCCAGACGGTGGTCGGTGATGATCGTGATTAGCGAAAATAATTACAATTTTATTTAGGTCTCAATTCAGGCATCTGTTAATCAGTAGCAAAACACTGAGTATGACACCAAGGAATTTTATGAATCATTTGAATTTGAGTCATCAAAAATTAACATATTAAACGACCGCCTTCCAATAAATATGTGAAAACAACATTTTCCAATTTGAATTAATTCATTCAACGGTCAATAATAACCCTCCCACCTCGGGAAATATTCATTATATTTAACATATTGTTGCCGTGTAATTACACCGTAAAATTTTTAGGACTAATTAATTACAGCTGGTGAATTGTGTATGTTTTAGGGTGGATCAAAATAGGAATTTTAAAAATCTTTTCTGGACACAATTTCAATCTATTGATTAGCATTGAGTGATATATTATTGAAGGTAAATACTCTTCATAGACCTGCGAATGGACTTCGAGAAGTCACCTCGTTTAGAGATTATGGATGGAAAATGCGAAAAAATTAACAAATTCACGAAATTGTATACACATTTGTGAGAATAACACATGCAACGTGTATAGTATATTATGCATACTGTAAGTATTATACTGCATAATGTACAGAACAGAAACATTTTTTACATCCGGTATAATTTTGCAAGTTAAAGAAACGTTCCATGTTGTACAATATGCCTGCAGCTTTCACGTTGTGTGATTACAGATAGTAAAACACCGTGCCTAAAAGCTTGGAGTATCTCTTAATATTAATTATAATTACCAGAAACGAAAAAACCGAGACAGAGACAGAGAAAATTCTGTGCTTCAATAGATCAGATTAAAATACTTTCAGAACATTTGAGCTGTTAGATAGGCTTAAATAACAGTTATCACCCTCACCTCTCCCACTAATTTACGCCGGTACGAAAATCGTAATGTAATCCTCTGGTTGCTCTTTCAGTTTGCAATTGGAAAGGTGTGTACAGTGCACACATCCACAACACGTAACCAAACAGTTACTGAAATTGTGTAAAACTACCTATAAAATTACAGACTGAGTATACGGGTAAGCAGTTTTACTGCTTATTATAAATAAATTCTCGGGATCGTATTTGTTCTAACATCCGTGAAGGTAAACTAAAATATTTGGAGCATGATTTGAGGTTTTACGAAACACATTTGAAAGAAAATTACTATTTATACGTAGGGATGATTTTGGATTAGTTTGATACAATTACAAACTTTTCAGTTCACACGAAGAGCTAAATTAATATTCTCTGGTTTCTTAATACAGCTTCAAGAAAGCAGGGGTGTTATGATGTCGACTTAGGAAAAAGGTAAAAGCAATGACGTTTAAAGTTTCACGGTTATTCAACTAAATGACAAACGCAACGGGTTTCTCGCCTTAAAAGTGTGTGAAAGTCTTTAGTTCTTATCCCGAAAAGTTACTTTTTCAACCTTCACAGGGAAACAATGTATAATGACATTTTGGTCAAGCCGCCCTGCCGCCGAAGAGGTGTCAAAAGAATTGCGGGAAATGCTACTTTTCAACGAAAAATACTACTGAACTTTGTCAGTTCATTAATATCGTCTATATTTGAAGAAGTTTTTCGAAAATACAAATGTGTAGAAACGTTCACTTTTCAGCGGGTATGTTTGTCTGAACTCATTAATTCACAACCAATCTGCAAAATTTTGAAAATTTTAGTACTATGTCGATTCCAACCTCTCACATACATTTCCAAATTTATGTTTCGTGAATTTTACGTACGGCCGTTTAGACTCAAAAGGAATTTCGTCGACGTATTAAGTGATCCGTATTTTTTTGTGCTTTTTTTTCAAATATACGTATTCACAAGGACGCTGAGTCAATAAAAACAATGCCCTTTAAAATTTGTCAATTTATTAAGGGGAGTAGTCACATTTGAGTGTTGAAAACAGGCAAATTTGCCAAACTCGGCAAATTCGCCGAAATGTGACTGGCAAATGTGACCACTTCCCTAACCAGTATGTGGCGTTCTCGAGCACATCTCGGCACATTTTCTGTCAAAGTTTTCAGATGTGCGACGGGAACGACAAATGTGCCACTTGAAAAAAATAAAATTTCACATTCGCTAGGTAAAAATATGTGAAAACAAATGTGGAAATGTGAAAACATATGTCCAAATTTCTCGACTCAGAACGACTTTTTCGATAAAAAAAAGCAGACTGGCACAACAAGTGTGGAAAATGTACAAGAAATACAGCTCAGTACTTAAAAAAATATATAAAAACGTACGTAAAGAAAAAAAAACACAAAAAATACGGATCACATAATACATCGACGAAATTCTTTTTGAGCCTACACGCATCCTAAACGGCCTTACGTAAAATACACGAAACACAAATTTGGAAATGTATGCTGGGTTCAGTTACAGCGACTTGCATAAATTTACAGGACATATGACGAGTTGCGTATTAGACACTGAATAATACAGTTTCATACTATTAAATATCGTAGACATTATTATTCGTAATATTTCTGCATTGATCCATTGTACGAATTGCAGACACAGCGCTGTGTTAACTTTTCACACCGCAACTCCCCATGGGGACCAGGCCAGAAAAAAATTGTTCTTAAAACTCATTCATTGTCCGTTCCATTGATAAAGACATGTGTTTTAATATAGAAGTTACTTGACACTAGAAAATCTAACTTAACAAAGTATCACTTGCTACGCTACCACGTAATGATGTCTCTTTTTAAAGAAATGTCTTTGTTGCCGCAGGCAAAAATTTGTTGAGTTGTGGTGCAGAGTTTATTTCAGAGAAGTCATTTCCTCGAAAACAGCAGTTTTAAATTCGAGAAATTGAAGAAATTTTGAAGAAACGATAAATTGGTTTCTATAAAGTAGGCTCTATGTGAGTTTCTTTATAAGTAGTTTTCAATGGTCATATGAGAGGACAAGAGTAATCAACAATAAAGTGCCTGCAGACCAAATTTTCGAAATTCACATTTGCTCTTTTATTTTCGACTTCAGGGCGGGCCCCGAAAAGTGACTATTTTAAATTCCGGGCCCAAATTCATAGTCACGAGTCCATGTAAAAGAAAAAAGCTTTTTCCTGCTTACTTTTTTTAAATTTCCCATGAGATGTTCAATTGTTCATGTGTTTGTTCAAATAAAAAAGCCTATTATAGTAAAACCTCTCTATAACGAACTCTGTTTTGTCAGATTCCTCTTCGGATATCTCTGGCACCAGATAAGCTAGAACAATATTATTTATGCTTTGGAAAGCTGTAGATGTTCTCTTTCTGAATCACATAATACTATTGTTGGAGATTTTCTGATGCCGGAGGTATCCGAAGAGGAGTTTGAAAAAACAGAGTTCGTTATAGAGAGGTTTTACTGTACCTTGCCCTTAAGGGAAAACTGTTTGTATGCAAAATTTCTACTTTGAAATTAAATGATTGTACACTTACGGAAATATATTTTTGCATCAAATAGAATTTTGTACTTCTGCGCAGGTTTTTGCAGTGTTAAAAAGCTGCGCAAAAGTACAAAATTCTATTAATGCAAAAATATATTTCCGTGAGTGTAGCGCCGATGGCGAAAATTTTGAAAATGAAAGCATTAAATTCTGTTTTATTTTGACATATGAATTAGATGTTCATCGGAAACATGACACTGCAAGTTATTAAATTTCAAGTGGTTTCTTAGTGTTGGGTTACCCGTGGGGGCGTCCGTCTCCACCTACGAATTTGCCCGTGGGAGGTGTCGCTCCCTACGAATTTGTCCGTTGGGGCGGCCGGCGTGTATGATCAAAAGCACGGCTTGAATCTGGCTGAAACATTTTCAAAATGAAATTCGAATTTTTTAAATACAAATTTACGCAACCCTCACTACTTGCATTAAAAATCGAAACAAAAACCATTGTTTTTACGAATGTTACACCCGGTCTTTATGCATGTCGCAAAAAGTGTTCGGGCATTCTGTGTATGATAAAAACATTCTATGCATTGATAGTGTATTGTTTGAAGTGATTGCGAATATTTTAGTGATTCTTCTTAATGTTTCAAGAAATCGTAGATATTTGTAAGTAATTTTAATCAAAATTTGTGTTTTATTCTAGATGAAGCAAATATTTTGAAGAAAAAAGTCTTCTTGCCTCATGTAAATTTTTTTGTTAAAGTTGAACAATACATTTTACTATAAAGAAACGGGCATATGAAGGTCGAGTAGCGTTTGTTTTTGATTTCGAATATTTATTACAGTGTTCATGTCCTCATCATTACGTTTGACTACTGAATTAATTTTCAATTATTTTTTTTTTTTTGATTCGGAAAATCAACTTCAGAAATACTCAAAAGTAGATGTGCGTTAAGTTAGCACAAAACAAGAAAATGTCGTTGTGACGTCAAAACGCTTTTCTTGTGATATCACAGCTCATCACAACGCTTTTGTTGTGACATCACAATTGTTGTGGTGAATGTAAAATTTGAGGATGGTGAATATAAGATATGAGACTCGTGAGTACAAATTACTAGTGACATCACAGCAACACAAGTTTATAAAATATGCCATATGTGATATCCCAACAGCGTATTGTCTAATAAAAACATACACAAAATGTAAAATTGTGACATCACAACGACGCAAATTCAAAATATGCCTGAGAATCAAAGTTGTATTTTGAATTGGTGGCGTTGTGATGTTAGAACTTTCTGTGTACATTTTGATTACACAAAACTCTGCTGCGAAATCACAACTTTGCTTTTCAGGTATATTTTGAATTTGCGTCGTTGTGATGTCACAACTTTATATTTTGTGTTATTTTTACCACTTTCAAATGTTATACTCACCACCTCACTACTAAATTTGCTTTCACAACGCTTTCGTAGTATATCACAACTCATCTCAACATGTTGTGTTGTGCTAAGTTATATCACATAAAAGTAGCGGGGAATTTTTTTATCGCCTCACCTGTTTGTCTGTTAAAATAGAAAGCCGTCTTTCAGCACGGTTTGCGAACATGAGTCGATATTGGTTCAGAGGTCGATGGATTTACAGTAAACCGAACTCAAAACTTCGTTACGACTCTGAGGAAGGACAAAACGAGAACACCACAACGCAATCTAAGAAGTCGGAACCAGTTGGCAGCAACGGTTTCGAAAGTAAAAGTACAGCAACCCCAAGTAAAAAATTGTTGCCGGAAGCAATCGCCAGTAAAGAATTGTTCCCGGAAGCAGTACGGAGAAGTATGAAAGAACGGCCGAAAGTTAGAAAAAACTTGAATTCGAGGTAAAGCGCGATAAAGCGAGTGAAAACGATTTAGTTATTTTTCTCTTTATTAACTATAAAATTTTTTCTGAAATTGGTTTGAATATTTATTATTGTATTTTTTATTACTTGTGATCGCCGCCGTTTCAAGCTGGATCAAGCCGGGTTTCTAGCCGCCGCCGAACTTTTTTTTCGGCTAGCCGCCGCCGTCATTTTTGGAGTGGTCTGTAGTCGAAAAAAAGACCAATAGAGAACATCGCGGGTGCTAACTCAGAAAACCAGTATTTCCACAGATAGAAGAACTATGTTTGATAAAAAAAATATTTCCACCAAGATTATCCGGATTCAAACCTGGTGCGGACAAATTCTGTATAGGACTTTTCTTCCATGTATAGCATGAAAGTAACGTTCCTAGGCACAGCTAGGCAAGGCTGGCAAGAGTGTGATCGTGAGCGCCGCTCATTTTCAAAATTTGCGAGCGAAAGTATGAGCGCCACTCGTTTTTAGCGCTCGCGCTCGCGCTTTTTCAACTCTTTTTAAGATTGATACTAAACTTGTGCTCGATTGTTGGGAAAGAATGTTCAAAACTCGCGTATTTATTGCAATTCATCTTACAAATGTTCAATATGTGGACGAGGAGGCAATAAGGGCCTGAACGAAAAGTTGACGTAAACATAGTTTGTGGACTTAGTTTACACAAACTTTTGAACGAAGCAACTCAAGTTACCAACAAGAACGTTGATTTTTCTGATATATTTCAAGATTTTATGCCTAATTTGATCTCAGAGGCAAGCTCGTGATGAAAACCTTCTCATTCGCGAAAAAAGATCAAAAGAATGAAATGATTTAATATCATTTCTCTGCTTGTGAAAAAAGGTTATGAATATCACAATTACTTGTTACTTCTCTTTCATGTGACTTTCTTCAGACGACATAATACCAGAAGATTTGAAAATTGTTGTCAAAATTCAAATTTATTGAAAAATGCATTACGTTACAAGGTGGAGTTGAATGAACAAGTTAAATGTTAACACAATGTTAAACAACCAAAATTATACAAACTCAAACTAGCCTCACGGCCCTTTTCTAATGTCGGGCCATGAAATCGTGATACCTTCATGCCATTCAGTGCAGAACATGTCTGATATGTGAACTTGTACTATTTATAATTATAAAAGTCATCAAAAGTTTGTCTGTCTGTTTGTCTGTTTGTTTGTCTGTCTGTAAATTGTCGGTCACAAATTTTCAGCGTGAACTAACATACGTCCGACCTGCTTGACGAGTCCAAAGGGACTGAATTAAAATGCGGTTTTGCATTGCCTTTTATAGCAAAAAAAAAACCATTATCCTACCTAGATTTCAATTGAAATTTTTTTGCTATCTTCTGAAATAGAATAGCTAGACAGTTGGTTTCTTCGGGAAAGTTGTTGACATTGATGAGTAGAATCTTTATGAATCCTAAGAAAATGGCTGCCTGCTGTCAAAGTGACGCCATCTTGGATTTTTCGCTATCTTCTGAATTAGAATAGTTACACGGTTGGTTTCTTCGGAAAAGTTGTTGATATTGATGAGTAGAATCTTTATGAATCCTATGAAAATGGCTGCCAGCTGTCAAAGTGACGCCATCTTGGATTTTTTGCTATCTTCTGAAATAAAATAGCTAGACAGTTGGTTTCTTCGGGAAAGTTGTTGACATTGATGAGCAGAATCTTTATGAATCCTAAGAAAATGGCTGCCAGCTGTCAAAGTGACGCCATCTTGGATTTTTTGCTTTTAAAAGTATCTGGAAAGGTATGAGAGACAGACCATTGGTTTCTTTGGCAAAGTCTCAGAGTTTTGTGAGTAGAAGTCACCAGTATTGGTGAAAATGATGGGCATCTCGGGGGAAAAAGCAGTACGGGGGTAATCGGTTGTATGGGGAAATTGTAGTACGGGGAAAACAGTAGTGAGAAGAAAATGGTAGTACGGTGGAAACAGTTGTACGGGAAACAGTAGTACGGGGGAAACGGTTGTACGGGAAAAACAGTAGTGCGGTGGAAACGGTTGTGCGGGGGAAATGGTAGTACGGGGAAAACAGTAGTGAGGAGGACGGGAGAAACGGTTGTACGGGGAAATAGTAGTACGGTGATAACGTTTGTACGGGGAAATGGTAGTACGGGAGAAATGATAGTACGGGGAAAATGGTAGAACGGTGAAATGGTAGTACGGGGAAAACAGTAGTGAGGAGGAAGTTGTAGGACGGGAGAAACGGTTGTAAGGGTAAATAGTGGCACGGTGATAACGTTTGTACAGGGATCGGTAGTACGGAGAAAATTGTAATACGCGGAAAAGTGTTGTATGGTGGGAACGGTAGTACGGGTAAAACGGTAGCACGGTAGTACAGACGTAATGATAGTATATAGCAAACGGTAGTTCAGCAAAACGGTTTTATGGGAAAATGGTAGTACGGGGGAAAACCAGATTTGCGTAACCTTATGGTAACCACTAAAATACTACTACATCCATTTCTTATTCATCTACATCTAACTTTGCACACATTTTTATTATTAACGTCGCAAATCTCCGACCTAGCGGACAAGAATGCTTAATGTCCGCGTAGCCCCTAGAGGCGGAGGTATTTACTAGTTTCTACCATATTCTGTGAACTGAATCCTTAAAACATTCTTTGCATTTGACATTGCTTTAGTAAATTGAGTAGTGAGCGCCAATTTGATTCCGCAACGAGTCGTACAATGAAGAATGACAAATATGACGTCACCCATATTCGATGAATTCTGTGTACAAATATCTGAGTCTGACTTTGGACGGAGATATAATTAGCACCAAAAGAAATCCTAATGGTAAAATGCTAGCTACCGTTAGGTGTGGTTCGGAATTCACGTTAATCATGTGGTCCAAAAAATGCCTGCCGATAAAACATGTTGAAGGGGCGAACCGGCATTCTAAGCTCTACTATTTTCCGCCCTAGTACATCATAGATGGCGCTAGGTTTGTGTGCAATTTACCACTGACACAGTAAAAACTGCGGAACTAGTAAAAAAAAGTGATCTAGCCTCTGACCCGGACGGGTTGTAACGGCGGATTATTATTACTATAGATCACATACCGCTACATCCGAAAGATGAAAGAAGATTTGTAAATTGTCTTTTCATTTTAGAGAAAATCTTAAAAGCCGCTTCCCCCGAAAAAAATTTGATCCAGATGGCTCCTCATCAGCCGCCGCGCCGTTCGCCGGATTTTCGTATAGCCCAAATTACCTGAGCCACTTGTGATCGTGCTCTGGCATTTCTCTCTTTCACTTCACTTCTCTCGTAATTTTATCAACTCTTCTTGAAATGAAAATAGCAGACGCGCTGGTCCAACCCTTCTGAGACCATTTACCAACGTAACCTCTGAGCCGTACCTTACATTGAGTTATGAATCCCGGATTTCAGAGCGAGAGGAATTTTTATAAAACAAAGACAAAAACTAATTGCCAGTACTGACTGTAGAGATTCAGCTGGATTATGGGTAAATGAACAACTCGACATGGTTTCGCGTGCCAGTGCGACCCACCTTAATACATATTTGAAAAGTAATATTGAATTCATGTGTCTTACAATAAAGTAATTAAAATTTAGTGAAATAAATAATGTTCTATGTATAGGAATGCAAATATATATCAATAAACGTGTGTGTACTATATTTCATTCAGACATACGCTAAGCGTGAGCACAATTAGATTAATTTAATATTTATTAGAAATGTCATTGTGGTTTCCTCAAATAAATGTATTTACATCACAACTATTAATTAATTTGTTATAATGTCTATACGTCTATTGACGTGGGCACAGTTTATTCGGAATTATTTTCTTCAAATGAATGTGTCAAGCTGTGCTTAATCAAAGAGCGTAAAAACAAATATTTGCACTTACCAACAATCGCAGCATCACACAATTTTGTTTGTTATTTAAACTTTTTTATTGCTTTGTTCCAAGTTTACATTACGGACGTGGGTGTATCACTGGCTATGAAAATGTTCCATACTGTTTACATCGTCTTTTTCGTGTCTCTCAAAAATGTGTGTATTAGTTTATCACGATCGCCCCTCAAATTTACCGAAGAAACGAATTTTCTACCTGTCATACTGACAAATTTCCAAAATGGCGGCTACACTCCGCCATCTTGTTGGGCCCTCAAAATATTCTACTCACAGGGCTTTGAACAAAGACAACTTTCCTGAAGAAATGAACTTTCTATCTCTCATAGTACCTAAGTTACTAAAAAACAAATTAAAACTGGTTGTGACAGACAGACAGAAAGACTAGCGGGATGGACATTCTGTTTTTATATGATTTATTACCAGATTTTAATGTTCAGGTTGTTACAGTATTTGGCAACATAATAGTATTTTATACTACAAGAACTATAAAGGGTATTTTATGTTCCAGAAAGGGTAAATGAGTCGAGACGCAGTCGAGAACCTATTTACCATTTCAAGAGCATAAAATACTCGTACAGTTCTTGTAGTGTAAATAGTTTTATATATTGAGCGCTTAAACGCACTTTATTTGATCGAAAACGGAACACACATTCTGTTTGCATATAAGCGCGTCATCTATGTAACTTTACAGTTCTACTGTAAACTTATATACTTTTACAGTTCGATTGTAAAGCTTATATATTGTTGTATGTGTATTTTAGGCGATGATGTTTATACACGAATTGCAAAGCCTTCTTTATATCGACTTTTTCGCTCAAATAAAGTGCATTTTATATGCACGAAACATATAAACAAATTTATGTTACATGGCCGAATCGGGTAACAAAACGCTGTCATATTGTTCGGCAATAATGAACTACCAGATGAATATTATTCATTTTACACCATTACACATAATCCCCAAGCAACACAACGATCAATCATTATTATTCATTTTGATATTAAAGTGACATACCCTCTGTTACCGAGTTTGATGTTTTAACATTTTAGAATTTGTTGTAAGAAATGTTTTCAATTGCGTTAAATCAATTAAAATACCATAATTTACCATTCGAATCTAAAACATTTTCTCATGGAAAAACTTTTCATTTCCTTTAGCCTGAAATGTAATTCAGGGTTAGTTTACTGTATAACTGAGCTCAACAATTACGTTGACCACGACACAAGAGGGTATAATATGTTATTGTGAACGCAAATCTAAATATTTATTCGATATTTTTTTACGATGAAGTCAATGGAATTTTCAGAACCGGTATTTTCACATTACGTAGGCGTATTTTTGTGAAAGAAATTATTTACTATTCTTGTTAGTGGCCCGTGTAGTTTAGTAAAACCAAAACAAAGTAAAGCAAATTTTGGTCATGAAAACGTCTGTAAGGAAGGTGTACGATGACGTAAGATAGTAAAACATACGTGCGTAAGTATGATGACGCACATCTGACCATTCATTTGACATTGTAAGAAGTACATTGCATTAATACGTAAAATATAGTAGGGTTGTGTTTTTAAAAAATTGCGTCACAAATGCCAGACCCAATAACGAAATAATTTAGGAAAATGCTATTGAAAATGTCTATTTGCCGACGCCGGCGAATAGTCAGAAGATATGAAAAAGGCTATTCGCCGGCCGGCGCCATCGAATAGCAACCAAATATGAAAATGTTGTCCGGCTTGAACTCGTTTATTTCATGATTAGTGCTATTAGTCATTTTCATATATTTTGTCACTAATTTCGTTATTCACCTAAGTTTCGTGGCATTTCGTAAAAGGAATAATTCCCAGGTCTTCCTGACGTTTCCTTAAAGCTCAAGTTCACTAGTTTTCTTAGCGACCTAGTTTTCGGAACAATTCGTGAAAGGACAAATTCGCTAGGTTTCCGTGAATATTTCATCAAAGCGCAAAGTCCCTAGTTTTGTTACCCGCCTAGGTTTCGAGGTATTTCGTAAAAGGAAAAATTCCTAGGTTTCCTTACAGTGCAAGTTCACTAGTTTCGTTAGCGACCTATATTTTGGGACAATTCGTAAAAGGACAAATTCCTTAGGTTTCCGTGATGTTTCCTTAAAGCGCAAAGTCCCTAGTTTTGTTACCCACCTAGGTTTCCTGAATTTGGTAAAAGGACAAATTCCCTAGGTCTTTGTGACGTTTCCTGAAATCGCAAGTTCACTAGTTTCGTATTTTCGTTACAAAATCACATGATCTTTGGCCGTTATTTCACTTGTCACCAAGTTTCTTATCGATTTCACGATTTTAGCAATATTTTTAGTGTTTTTTCTTGTGATGTTTCATAAAGGATAACTCCTCTAGTTTCTTTACCTAAGAGTGTCGTAACTTTTTGTGAAGTGCGCCGGCAAATAGAAATTTTCATATCTTCTGACCATTCGCCGGCGCTGGCGAATAGTCACTGCGAATAATCATGCTCGGAGCGGTTGCGGAGAGCGTGACGCAGTCCCCACACCAAAAAAAAAAAAAAAAACGTCCACAAACCCAAAAAACTCCATACAAAAACCTTTGGGACAAGACACGATGTATAGGCGAACTTTTGAGTTTTTTCTCCTCGCCTTCCTCCCCCTCCAAATTATTTAAAAAAAACTACGTCGCAGCAGCTTTCCAACGAGCCCACACTCATCAAAATCGGTTGAAAACGAGCCGAGATATCGCCAATCAAAGATGACCAATTTCCATATAAAAATGGTAAAAATATCTTTGAAAATAATCAAAATTTTATTCCTGTCCACGATCTATGAATCTACCTACTTTTTTTTCTCGAGAACCGCCCGAGCGATTTCCTTAAAATTTTCAGGGAACGTGAGTCTCGGTCCCAAATGAAAAATTTCGTACGCCGCTTTTCCGGGAAAATTCTGGAAAAGCCATGGCATGTGGAAAAGTGGTCAATTTTGCGGGTTTTTTAGGAAATGCTCGGAGTTTTCGAATTTTAGCTCCAGCGTGACAATAGCTAGAGAGTTGGTTTCTTCGGTAAAGTTATAGAGTTTGGTCAGGAGAATTTTTTGGGATCTTAAGAAAATGGCTGCCAGCAGTCAAACCGGCGCGGCACCATCTTGAATTTTCCCAAGCAATAAATTAGGTTTTTTTTCGTTTTCAAATTTTAGCTCCGGAATTATAACACTTGCAGTGTTGGTTTCTTCTAGAAAGTAATAGAGTTTCATCAGGAGAATTTTTTGGTATCATAAGAAAATGGCTGCCAGCTGTCATAGCGCCGCCATCTTGGATTTTCGTTTATGCTTTTACGGTTTTCGAATTTTAGCTGCGGAATGACACTACTTAGAGAGATGGTTTCTTCTAGAAAGTTATAGAGTTTGGTCAAGAGAATTTTTTAGCATTTGAAAAAAATGGCTGCCAACTGTCAAAATGACACCATCTTGGATTTTTTGCTAAATTCTGAATAAGAATATCTAGACAGTGGGTTTCTTCAGGAAAGTTATATGAATCACTGAGAAGAATCAGTGAGACGAAGTGTTGCGAAGGTAGCCGAAGGGAAGGTGACACGAAGTGTTGCGAAGGTAGCCGAAGGTGACACAAAGTATTCCGAAGGTAGCTGAAGGTGATATGAAGTTTTCCGATGGTAGTCTAAGGTGTAGGAGAACAATTTTTTTCGGAAAGAAAAATTTTTTGGAGAAAAATTTTTTCGAGAAAATTTTTTTTGAGAAAGTTTTTTTGGAGATAAATGTTTTTCGGAGAAATAATTTTTTTGGAGAACATTTTTTAGGAAAAATTTTTTGCGGAGACACGTTTTTTTGAAGAAAAATTTTTTTTGGAGAAAATTTTTTTTCTAGAAAATTTTTTTAAAGGAAAAATTGTTTGGGAGAATAAAACTTTTTTGTGAGAAAATTTTTTCGAAGACAATTTTTTTCGGAGAAATTTTTTTTTAAAACATTTTCTTTTCTGAGAAAATTTTTTTTCGGAGAAAACTTTTTTCAAAAAATAGAAATTTTTTCAACAACTCAAAACTTCCAAAACGCCTGACATCACAACAAAGACCTCTTTAAAGGTAAAGTGTGACGCAGTCCGTAAGTTTGCTTCCAAAATTAATGATATCGCTTGAGGTGACGCTATCGCTGATAATACGCAGAACTTTGTTTGAATGGAACCTTGCGTTCAAAGTTTTGATTTCTTGAAAAAATTACAGCGCTTTCTTTAAAACAAAATTACGTTGTGTTAAAAAAATTGCGTCACAAATGCCGGATACAGATAGCAGATAGCACACAGATAGCAGCCCGGTTCCGCTCGTTTTCCGTTTGTCATAAGGTGCTTGTTAAAACCAAAATGTCCAGTTGTCACTACAGCAAAGATTTTTAATATATTTAGTAGAAATATTTAGTAGAAATTTAGTAGAAATTTTGTATTCTTACTGCTAATTCTTAAGCAGTTCTTTGCTTGTCGGCATTTTGGTATATTGAACCAGTAGTTAGCGAATTTGTTTGCGCGTATTACGCTAACAATACTTCTTACGTGCGAGTGTGGAGGTTCTGGTCCTATTACCTTGTTTAGCGCTCCCCTCTAGGCTAATTCGTCTGCTTTTTCGTTGCCTGCAATTCCTTTATGCCCTGGGACCCACATAAATTTAATATTATGTGTTGACGTCAGGCTGTCGATTTTATCCCTACACTCCAAGGTTAATGCTGATTTGAAGCAATTTGATGCTACAGCTTTGATCCTCGCTTGACTGTCTGTGCAAATCGTTACCTCTTGTGGACTTGGTATGGAATCGCAAATAGAGTGACAGCTTTCTATGATTGCTCTGATTTCAGCTAAGAATATGGATGTGTGGGGATTGGGTAGTTAGATAGGGTAGCGCCTGATTGCATATGAGCGGAGTGTGGTAGTCCGTGTCATGTGCCAGGCGTGCATCGTGCAACTGTCTAACTATCAAGTGCTCTTTTTACAGTGCCTCCAAAGAAGAATAATTTCTTGTTGTGATCCTCTATACTCGTTACCATACAGCTTGGGAAATGGGAGTCTAGAAGGTGTGTATAAGTTTCCTCTTGGTTTTTTGTATATTCTCCGTTGGGAAGTATCAACGAGCCTACAGTCTGCGGCGGATCCTAAGATAATATTTTGTACATCTTGGATGCGTCATGAACCTTGTTTATTGCACTACATTGGTGCCTCCAGCCTATTGTATGTATTTGTCTCAGATGTTTGTTATAGATTCTAAGTTCTTTATAGTATTCTTCCCAACCACCTGTACTTTTCCCTTTGTTGAAGAGTTTATGCAGTTTTTGTCTTTGTTTTCTGTCTTCCTTCGTGTAATATGGTACTGAATTCCCTACCTTGTGCTTGCGTACTGGACATGCCTTTTCGTAAGCGCTAACCAGGATACTCTGTAAGTGATCCGCTTCGTCATCCAGTTCTTGAGTTAGTGCTATTGAGATATTGGTACTCGTCGGTAAAGTTTCAGAAATCTCCGTTGCAAAGAGCGCCCAGTTTGTTGAAGCCGGATTTCTGAACAGGAGTGGAGGTATAGGATCTAGGTTGAATTCAAAGCTAATGCGTTTGTGATCCGAGGTGAGTATGTGATTACGTTAGGTGGTTACGTGCCAATCAGTGATGATTGGGAGCAGACTCTCCGAGCATAGCGCGATGTCAAGAACTTCCTTTCTTAGTTTGCTACTCAAAGTCGGTACATTCATGTGTTTAGAATTGATAGTTCTGTTTAGAGGATGTAGTTAAAAAGATTATCTCCCCGTGGGTTTATGTCGGTGCTTCCCCAGGTAAAGCGATGAGCATTTAAGTCAATCCCAGAAAGTAGCGGAACGTTGTTTGCCTTGCAGTAGTCTACTAGCACTACATACTCATTAGTGGGAGGTCCGTCTTTTGCCTTGTGTGGGAAGTAGGCTGAGCATATTATAATCTTTTTATCCTTTCCACCTATTTTGACTATAGTCATAACCGCTATCAAGTCTGGCGTGCCGTAGGGTCTGAAATCGATTTCTTTTAGATGCAGTATCGATCGCTCATCCACTCCGAAAAATACGATGGTTCTGTCACCCTGAATTTTCTTCTTGTTGAACGGTCTCCAATTGTCCAATTGTTGGTGTCGATTGTCTCGTTTTTGAGCTCTATTTCATCAAAGAATTCCAACATGTCTGGGGCGGAGTTCTCAAACATTGCAGTGGCTCTAATTAGCCGTGGCATTTCTCCGCAATCAATAGCCTTGATTTTAGGTTCCTTCCACAGGTCCTTTAGCGTCGGTATTACATTCAGCGCCCAGTCTTTAGCTGTATCATTTGGGCAGACGAATTTGTAGCGACCTCTCTCGAAGTCGCAGAAATCAAATTTCACCTCCGGATTGTTTTCTTTTTTGAGTTGGGCTTTAACGCTGGCGTGAAGAATTTCCCCGTGCCTCTTCCTGAATAAATGAACGTCCTCCATATCTGGCACCAATTTTACTATATACTTCAGAAGTTTCTTTGGCTCTATGTCCTCTTCGGGAAGTTCTAGCGTGATGTTTTTGGGGCGTTTCGACGGGGAAGTGTTCCGGTCGTCATGTCACTACTACCTCGCGGTCTTTTAGCTAGCAAAGTTTTTCCTTGTTCCGAGATACTAGTCGCGAAGTTACTGATGTCACTGATATCTTCAGGAGACACAGCGATTTGAAACTCCACATCCTACATTACAAAAGCTCCGTCGAGAAATGCACGTGTTTCGATTGTTTTCGGTGTGTGGTGATATGAATTATAGCGATTTTAAACCGATCTGCTGCCTGTTTCGATTGCGTCCGTGTTATGCATCCGCGTACTACTTTAAAACTTGAATGTGATGTGATCAAAATAATGTGGAAATAATCAACTTGAAGAGTTGCCTTTTGAAATGCACGATATGAAATGGCTGGCGATGAGACTTGTAATGGCTTCCGTGAGGCGAACATTTGTTTGTATTGAAGTACGTTGAGTTTTGAATACGCTGTGTAATGTCTCGAAGTAGTGAGCGATTTTTCTGTGTAGTAACAGACATAGTTGGTGCTGTCGTATTTGTGAGGAACTGAGCCTATTGACAAGAGAAAAAAACTAGAGAGCTTGTGTTAGTCAAGCCCAAAGAGCCCATGGGCGAGAGAGTAAATATTTTTACTTGTGTGCGAATGAACGATATTGCGTTGGTTATATGGGTGCCTGTTGAATTAGAAATAAATTATGCGGCCATATTGGTCCGACACAAGATATTACATTTTTCAAACTTTGGCGAATATTAAGAGTATTTCTTGTTTCCTCTTAGATCACTAGAAACCACAATCACTTCGCAAGGCATTTCGCAAGGCACTTCGATGACTTAGCATTTATTCGCAGCCGATTTATTTACCAAAATTCAACTTAATAGCGGAGCTCAAAACGTGGAAAATGATAATGTTGACTATAATAATAAACAAAATCCTCAAGAAAACTCTTCCCAAAGAAGGCTAGCAGACATTATTACTTCGTTTGGAAATGAGGAGGAACAACGAAGCAAATAACGCTCCAGTCAGAGTACAGGAAACACCTACAGCAGACGTTGAGCGGGTCAGGCGCAATTTTGACAAAATAAACTTTGAATTTTTTTGAATATTTTTGAGAATTCTAGTAGTCGAATTTCGTTGTTAAACAAATAGAATTATTGAATAAATAAGAACGTCAATTAATAAAATAGTATGGAAAAAATTCACTGCTCTTTTGCATCACTTTCACCTTAACTCGGTCTTAAACTTGCGCGAGTGACATTGATCTCTCGTATATTGAACATAGGCCCAGCGAGATAGTTTTTTATATGAAAAGTCTCTTTGAGACTACACTTTTCGAAGAACAGAGACGAACAGATGTTCTGAAAAAACCAAAGTTGCATCAAGCAAACAACAAAAGAAACACTTTTAAAACAAAACATAACCAAAGACCCGTACGTATCAGAATAGATGTGACAAACAGAATAGATGTGGTAAAGTGACTCGAACGTACCTAAATATACAAATAAGCAAACAATCTAACGTTTTCTGTTCTTTTATAACTCCAAGAATTTCAAAGATCCATAGAAATTACTCAGGTTATGTCATAGGCCCTACCGAAGTACGTCTCAGACCATTCAAATCTAGAAAAGCTTATATCCAAGGACTAAGTCGTTTTCCCCTAAAACCCAGAAAAACGTGTTATCTAAAATTTTATTGTCTACAACTTTGTTTGATTGGGCCATATTTCCCCAAAACCCTGAAACACGTGTTCGCTTAAATATAATTCTCCATTCCGTCCATTTCGTCCATTCCATTCGTCCCAGTGCCCAGACCCCTGTACCGATTCCCACAAAAATTTCGTCTCAGTTTTGTGACATCAAATGCTTTCATTTGAAACCAAATTGAGCAATTTCCGTGCTTTACTTGCTGAGATATTTGGGAAAAAGTTTCACCGACCCTCGAAAAACCATGTTTTTGGTCACTTCCTCGACCATACCTCCGGAACCACTTCATCGATTTTGCTCATCTTCAAACTTGAATCATGGGAGGCATGTACCTTTCAGGGAAAAAAAAAGTTTAGTCTGATCGGTTGAGCCGTTTGGAAAAAAAAGTGGAGACGGACAGACGGACATTTTTTTTATTGCTGATTCGTCATCTCTAGACGATAATAGATGCTTTCCCCCCCCCCCCCACTCCCACCTTGATCTACCCCATGTTACAATAAAATTGTTTGTAGTAAACGTATAGGACCTTTGTACTTTGTACGGGTCCAAAAAAATCAAATTAAAATACATTTTGAAAACAAGAAAGAAATAAGGTAACAAATCGTGACTTGTCCACCCAAAAACAAGTCTTGAGTTGTCCAAGTAAATTTGTATGAAGAAAGAATGATCCAAAAAATCGTGACTTGACAATGGAATTTGCATACTAGAAACTCATGGTTCATCGAACTTATATAAAATTGGACAACTCTCATAAATTTATCAGTTTTGTTACGCTCATAAAACAATGGCAAAACGTCAACGTGCAAATATCTTCAACATCAATTAAAGTGGTGGTGATTTGACAAAAGATGAATTTATCGGATGAAAGTGAAAATGATCTATTTTAGTTCGAGAAAAGCCGAAAAAACACGATCAAAGTTCATACTCGTCAAAAGTGGACAACTCACGATTTGTCACCTTAAAATAAAAATGCATTGCAGATTGTCCAAAAGGAAAAATTAAAAATCCGTGTGAAGCAACGGCGCAAAAAACATTTCCAACCCACACTGAAACATACTCAAATAGAAAAAGAATCACACGCAAAGAAAACACATATAAAACCCAGCCGTTTTTAGGACCCTAGCTAAGTCCAAAGGCCAAAACTAAAAAAAAATTCCTTCTTTCTTTTCTTCCTTTTGGGCTACTATAGACCTATAGAGTAGAAAATGATTTATGAAAATCGGATGAGATTCGCTCGAAATATGCACAAAAAAACGTATGGCACTAGTATCAGGGCCTATTTTTGGGAATTTAATTCCTAAAAATTCCATAAAATTCTTTAAAAATTCTTAAAAATTCCCAAATTCTCAAACTTAGGAATTAAGACATTTTTAGGAATTTTTTAAGAATTTTATGAAATTTTTAGGAATTAAATTCCCAGAAATAGGCCCTGGCTAGTATAGACTCATTTCTAGGGCCCTAGCTTAGTCCAAAGATCTTCGATAAAAAAATTCTTCCATGAATTGTTGGGCATATTTTTATTTCGGGCGACTTTATCAGAAATAGATCAAAATTAGCGTCAATTTAGAAATGTGGCACAGATTCGTCGCTTTTATAGCATACATGTTTCTATCCGTTCTATATTTTAGCAATCTACGACAAAATTTGGCTGATTGGGACATTTACACCTTTGTCGCAAGACCATGCGTATATCAGCGTGGTCACATATTGAGTCAGTAATCATCTCGAATATGCGACCTTATATAAACCTCGTTTGTTCGATTATTCAAAGAGAATTCAAGGAGATCCGTTGTTATGTTAACATTTGGAAGTACTGGTCAAAATTTTGTTATGCTGTTTGTATCTGCAGCGGTAGTAATTTCAACTCGGTCAATGTTTCTTTGATCTTGCAATTTTAAAATTATTTCGGGCGACTTTATCAGAGGTGCTCTAGGTCGGTTCTAAAATCAGCCCAGTGCAGTTTTTTTAAATTTCGAGATTTTTTTAAAGATTTAGAGAGGTTTTTCGCTGTTTCTTCGGACGGGTTTTTAAATATTGCCCTTTCGGTAATTTCCAGTCCAATTTAATGTCGACGTTTCATGCACTTAAGGCCCATAACTTGTGTGCTAAAATATGGTCTACATTTAGGCGCTCAAATATTATATTTTCGCTGATATCAGTGGACAAAGACGCAGTTTCAAAAAAGTAAGTCAGCATTTCCCTTCCTAAATATGTTGCCTAAACTTATTTTTTGGGATTGAACCTTGTCTCAGAACGACGAGTTTTTGTGTAAATTTTTACGATTTTTTCGCCGTTCTCAGAGTAGGTAGGATCCCAAAAAATAAGTTTAGTTGCTATTAAAAGGCAACATTTTTAGGAAGGGAAATGCTGACTTACTTTTTTGAAACTGCGTCTTTGTCTACTGATATCAGCGAAAATGTAATATTTGAGCGCCTAAAGGTAGACTATATTTTAGCATACAAGTTACGGGCCTTAAGAGACAAGGCAACATTTCGAATCTTTTTGCAACATCTATTCTGTTTGCCACATCTATTCTGATGTGTACGGGTCCCCAGCATATGTTTAGACCCGTACGAAGAACGAAGTTCTTCGAAAAAGGGTCTTACGCGTTTACCACGACGGTTTTAACCACCCCAATGTCGACCGGGGTGTAGGGGGAGCATCGATCATGGTCCTGGGATGATGAATCAGCAATAAAAAAAATGTTCGTCCGTCACCGCGATAACTTGAGTAAAACTCAACCGATTTTCAAAATCTTTTATGGGATTGAATCTGGGCACTGTCGGCCCAAGGACCGCCGAGCTAGGCCCGTTTAAGTGGTTTTTGGTCTTTTGTACATAACTCGAGTAAATCTTATCTGATTTCCAAAAATTTGGTTTGAAAGATCTGGGCATGGCCGATAACTTATCGAAGAAACTTTATTAAATTTGAGTCCTTGGACTTAGCTAGGGCACTAAAGCCGAGTCTATGCTAGGGCCATACGTGTTTTTCGTACATAGCTTGAGTAAATCTTTTCCGATTTTCATAAATTTGTTTTTTTTTTTTGAAAGATCCCAGCATGGCCGACAATTTATGGAAGAAACTTTTGTGGATTTGAGTCCAAGGACTTGGCTAGGGCGAAAATAACGAGTCTAGGGTCATACGTGTTTTTTGTACATAACTCGAGTAAATCTTTTCCGATTGTCATAATTGTTTTTTAATCGACAGGTCTATGAAAGCCCAACAATGTGGAGAATAAATTTTCTAGGATATAGCTAGGGCACTAAAAACGAGTTTCTGCTAGCGCTTTACATGTTTTTCGGACATAACTCGAGTAAATCTCTTCCGAATTTCAAATTTTTTTTTGATCCAAAGGTCTAGGACTGTCTCTCGTTTTATGGAAGTAAATTTTTTGATTAGAAACCCTTGGATTCAGTCAGGACCCTAAAACTGAGATTCTACTAGGGCCCAACGGGTTTGCATACATAAGTTCGATAAACCCTAACTGATTTCGTTGTTTCTTTTTCTATTTGAGTGGTAATCGAGTAACGAATTATATTCGAAAACAAATTTGGACCCGGTGCCTGTGCTTAGGTTGCCCTAGACAAAAAAATGGTTTTTCACTATGTTGTAGAGAAATTGAAGGAAAATTTTTGTCCATGTCGGCCCTAGGTCGGCCCTAGCCCAAGAAATGGTTTTTTGCTATGCTGTAGAGAAAATTGAGGAGAACATTTTTAGGGGTCAATTTTGTACTTCCGGAAAATATTTTTAAACCATTTCTTCGGACGGGTTTTTCAATATTGTCCTCTCGGCAATTTCCAATACAATTTAATGTGGACGTAATTTCATACACTTCAGAGTAAAGGCAATATTTACTTACATACGTTCGAGTCTTTTCGTAACATCATCTTTGTTTGCCGCATCTTATCTTCAAGTCTCTATAAACGGTTAATCGATTTCAATATCTTCTTACTTAAAAATAATAGAAAATATTTATTTGAATTTTTTCGTCAAGAGTATCAAAAGCCTGAACATGAAAATTTCAATGTGCAAGCTGACGATAGAGTTTAAAATCAACAAAAAGCACAAATTCTAAGAGACTCAAAGTCTCGTGTAGAGATACAGAAAAAAAAGTGGAGAATCGACACACCCTGCTGGCACTGTTTACTGACATATGTACATTTATAAGGTATGCTTATGACTTACTAGTTGTAATCTACTATTAATCCTCATTCGATGTCGACATATTTCATAGAATACATTTACTTCGTGTCAGTTCTATAAACCATTCTGACATCTGAAGACTTAAACTTTATTTGAAGTAATTTATCTTAGCATTATCCGACTCCTGACATAACTTCATTTACAACAATGCAACAAACCAAATAATTTCAATTCTTCTGTAGCAATGAGGTATGAAAATCGTCTTAGTGTAATAATACTTAGTTTTCTTGTTCAGATTAATTACAACAGACAAAGGTGCACATACCCAATAAATTTGATGCACGTCAATGAAATTTGTGTAAAATTACAAACTGAAAATACGGGGGCTGTGGTTGAAATTCTTCGAATTGTATTTGTTCTAACAACCGCAAGGTTTACACTGAAATATTTGATGCATGATTTGAGGTTTTCCTAAATGTTATTTTACGTGAAAATTATTTCTTATGATGTGAATTATTTTGACAATGTATTCATTTTGCACAAGAAGTTAATGTGAATTTTCTGTTTCAAATGTTATCTTTGCTGAAGTATTTCGAAAACTGAATCCTCATTTTCAACTCACGGGAAAAATAAGGCTATGAATTTAAGTCGTTTTGAGAAAATTAAAGCCACAATCGTATGGTAGCGTAAGGAGTAGTAGTAGGAGAAGCCGCCTACATATACGTTTTCAACCTTCTAAATCTGCACTCCGGAGACAATTGGATAGAAATACAAAATCCGCAAAAAAATTTCGCGATTCCTTCCGTCTGTAAAATTGAATAAATGTTTTTACGAACATGAACAAATCGGTAGACAACTGCCCTTTAGATTTAACAGTTTGGAAAGACTTAATATTGGTCTTGAAACACAGGTCACAGAATCCTTTGTTCCTATCCAAAGTGACAGGTCTAAGTTTGATAGCTTCAGATGGACGATATCTCCAAGAATCCTGCATCTCGTTTAGGGCAATCACATATCACGTGTATGCCCGTTTCCTCTTCTAATCCGCAAAAGCGTCTTAGGATTTCCGATAACCGTAGCCTGTTCAGGTGTCGTTTTAGCTCACAGTGTTCAGTAGCCGCCCCTACATACGACTTCGGGAGTGTCCAGGCAGACAAACCAAGATGATCCGATTACTCAGTCCCATATCTACTTTACTTTTTCGGAGCCACATGTGGGCCTTGGCCTGCTCGAGAATCCCGATCCAACGCTACCTGTCCTTTGCTGTGTTTTGTCAATTTCTTACTCCAATCGTCCGAAGATCCTGTTCGACGCCATCAATCCATCTAATTTTTAGACGACCAACTCCCCTTCGCCCTTCTGAATCATTACGAATTAACTTTTAAGGTTAAGGTTTTCTCCATCGACCAAGATTCGCATCCAAAGATCAATACTGGACGAATAACTGTTTTGTAAATATCGCACTTTAAAGGGTGAATATTTGTTCAGTTGTTGAGCGTTCTCGTCTGAATCCGCCTTCATAATTCCCAATGGCACTCTCAGCCAGTGCACAGAGAGACATTCCGTAATTGAATTCGAATCGAATTGAATCGAATTTGTTGCAAAAAATGTCGTCTAGATTGATTTTTCGATTTAGTCATACACTTACTTACTTACTTATATTTTTGCATCAAATAGAATTTTGTACTTCTGCGCAAGTTTTTGCAGTATTAAAAAGCTGCGCAGAAGTACAAAATTCTATTTGATGCAAAAATATATTTCCGTAAGTGTAACAACACACGTTTCATTCCCATTCATTCGTATTGTTTCAGTCTAGCATACGTCATCATTAAAGAACCGGGTTATAATAGCGTCACTACAACCTTACTTTTAACAAGAAAGTCGACTATAATAGGCCCATTATAGCCCCATTATTAGTGCAATAATTGGCTCATTATAGGCTCGAATGTGATAAAAAATATTACGAATTCAATTATACTACCGATCATTACAATAAAATTACGCGGTTACGTGATATGATGTAGTTTCAAGTTACGTCTCAGAAAATAATTATAAGTTGAACATCCCGCCGAGCTTGAATTGCTAAAATTAATTAGATCGATTGTGTGGGTCATGTAGGTCGTGAAACCTTACATACACAATCAAAAATTGTACAGTAATATGCCCTCTACGTTGTTTCAATCGAGTGAGAGGTCATTGTGAAGTCGTTCGCTGAAAGATTCAGACATATTGGATCTTTGTCAAGAATTTTTGAAGGTAAGCGCAAAAGCAACATTTAATTCAGTTGAAATTTTCGCGTACCCAAGTGAAAATTAAATCGTCGAACGATCAAAAAGATGATCCTCAAATCTCATTAGACAATATTGAGACCTGAGGATCCTTTTTTGATCTTTTGAGGATTTCATTTTTACTTGGGATTTATAAGCTTCTAGTGTTCTTGAAGTGACCTGATTATCGACATCACTAATTTACTTGATATTTATACGCGTCAATCGTGTGTGATTACCAATACTAAAAAGAGTTGAATTGACTTCATTGTTTCGTTGGAGATTCAGTGTGTATATGAGTCGTTTTTGTCAACCATTTTGTGATTTTTTTTTTGGTATTTAATCAAGACAACCAGGTTGACGTCGAATGTTTGAAGTACATTGAAGAAGCTGATTTGATCGAATTGGTTGTCGCGCTGCATCATCGCATAAAGCTTCGTGTTTGAATAGCGCTGTGGAAGGCCAACGGTTTTCTGATCGAAAGCGACAAACCCGAAGAAAGCGAAATCAAAAAAGGTGGAGAAATTGTGAAAATTGAAAGCGATCACCGAATCGAGCGAGGAGGTTGCAGAAGAGTCAGCTGACGAGGGTAAAACACCGATCCCTGTTCGCAAGCCTGCGAATTTCGATTTTGTAATGCTAACGAAATGAGCACCTTTTGTTTTTATTTACCACTCGAATTATTTTCTAGAACCTCCAGCTATTCGTTCACTTTGTTCATAGGGTTCAACATGAACAGGACATGGATGAGGAAGAAATGTTTTTCAGAGAAAATATGTTTGAATCGATTTATTACGAAGACTTCTTAAGAAACCATGAACAATAAATAATTAAATAAATCTTGTGAGATTTCCCATTTTATATGTTTCTTGTTGATTTCAAAGCCTTTCTTCCGTCTGTTTATTGTGCAATTGCCACATCGAATCATCGTATCACTTGTTGCTATCGTAATTTTTTTCCAAAGAAATACAATTACAACTGTCAGGTTGAAGAAACCGCTTCTTTATTTTCTTCTTTTTTATCGATCTACTAATGAAGCAACACCGATCGGACTTCATTTCGATACCAAATAACGAATATTAGCAAGAAGAGCACTTCAACTAGCTAATCAACTTTTTCGTATAAACAAATTCAATTAAAGTTTTATTACAAAATGTAATTAAATTTCTTGTATCAACGGTTCAAATTAAGACAATGAAAATGTACATCCCCGATAGCAGCATTGGCATGTCGGAGCAACAAAGTGAAAGTCAGAATTTAGATAGGGTTTACTTAGGGTTTACTTAGCCGAACAGTGCGTAAAAAATAAGAGATTGACAAGGTTGTAGTATAAAGCATTAAGGAAATAAACAAAATATAATTTTGCATAAATAAAATTACAATATTACATTTATAATTGAACATAACCCGTACCAGACCCGTACATATCAGAATAGATGTGACAAACAGAATAGATGTGGCAAAGTGACTCGAACGTACCTAAATATACAAATAAGCAAACAATCCAACGTTTTCTGTTCTTTTATAACTGTAAGAATTTCAAAGATCCATAGAAATTACCCAAGGTAATGTCAAAGGCCCTACCGAAGTACGTCTCAGACCATTCAAATCTAGAAAAGCTTATATACAAGGACTAAGTGTTTTCATTAAAACCCAGAAACACCTGTTATCTAACATTTTATTGTCTACAACTTTGTCCTTGGAAGCAACTTTCTACCTCTCATAGTTCTGGAGATCTGGGTCATCCTGCTCAATTATGGAAGTGGCCATATACCAGGATTGGGCCATATTTCCCCAAAACAGTGAAACACGTGTTCGCTTAGATTTAATTCTCTACAACTTCGCCTTTGGAACTAACTTCCTAACTCTCACAGTTCTGCAGATCCGGGTCATCCTGCCCAATTATGGAAGTAGCCATATACCAGGATTGGGCCATATTTCCCCAAAACCCTGAAACACGTGTTCGCTTAAATTTAATTCTCTACAACTTTGGCTTTGACAGTAAATCTCCATATTGCATAATTAAGGAAATATAGACGAAAAACTGTTTTCGTATATGGCCAAGAATCCCAATTTCGTCCCAGTGCCCAGACTCCTACCGATTTCCACAAAATTTTTTTCCCAGTTTTGTGACATCAAATGCTTTCATTTGACACCAAAATGAGGAATTTTCGTGCTTTACTTGCTTAGATATTTGCGAAAAAGCTTCACCGACCTTCGTAAAACCATGTTTTTGGTCACTTCCTCGAGAATATCTCTGGAACCACTTCATCGATTTTGCTCATCTTCGAACTTGAATCATGGAAGGCATGTATCTTTCAGGGAAAAAAAGTTTAGGCTGATCGGTTGAGCCGTTTGGAAAAAAAAGTGGAGACGGACGGACGGACGGACGGACATTTTTTTTATTGCTGATTCGTCATCTCTAGACGATAATAGAAGCATCCACCCCTCATACCTCGATCTACCCCATGTTACAATAAATAAATAAATAAACGAATTCTGTGCAATTGTAACAGGTGGAAAATCAAACATGAAACAGTTACAATTACGGTGAATTGAATTATGAAATGTTTCCCTGTGTGGGTTTTGTATTCCGAATAGTACTTGAGCAAAAACTTTGTAAGCAATAAGTGAACAGAAAATGTACGAAAAAAAAAATGCGCGGACACTTACAATTTTTGTGCTACAAAAATTATTTTCGATTTTTTTGTGTAAATTATGTGAAGGATTTATGAACAAAATTTGCGCTTTTTTTACGTTTTTTGTGTTCTTCTCAATATTATGTGCAGATAAAAAGGACTTGGATCGAAACTTTGCCGTTTGGGGTTCAGCAAGGCAATTCCATGGTAGCTTTCGCATTTGGTGTCGGGGTAAAATGGCACCCTCTAGCCACTCGTCAGGCAAATCTTCCGTGTTCCATACTCGCTTTACTAAATCATACATCACTTTAGACAATTCCTCACCTGCTCAGATAGCAGTTCCCCGCTGGTATATTATACGGACCGGAAACTTTGCTGTTCTTGAGTGAGGAAATTACTGCTGAGACTTCCTCCATTGAGATTCATTTTGTGACGAGACGCCCAACAAGTTAGCAGTGGGGCAATTCCACGGACTTCATCGTTCCCACTCAGTACTTACAAAATGATATTCATAGGAAAGTAACTAACCTCAAGTTGAAGGATCAATCTTTATGATACACGCTTTTACAAAAATATTGTTAAGTAACAACAGAGCATTTCGAGCGTGGAATGGCCCGTGAATAAATTGCGTGGGAAAGTGCCCCGTTATTAAAAGAAAGTTTATTGATATTGATTGCACTTGGAAGTACGTGAAGTAAACCTAAGATCGTGAGTAGCGAGGGAAGGTAAACAACGTAACGTTAATTTAACAAGAGTGCAACAGCTTCTAGGAGAATAATTGTAGATTGGGGCACATGGATACATCTTTCATAAAATCCTATTGTAAATGGATAGATACGACACCGATTGCACTCGTATTCATATGAAAGTCTCTTCCCCCACCATAATGGCAGGTTAGTTGGTGAAATTTTACTTTAGGTCACAGTAGCCGACAGATGTGTGTGATACGTCGTTGGATACAGGACCTCACCTTCTTTCATAATCAAGCATAAAATCTTGGTGGTCGACAATGTAGACTGGATGGTTAGTGAAAAACTGAAAAATTAATTTTCATTTTTTTGCTTCCCATTCCTCTACTTTCTGTTCGATATGGGCGATCTGGGCATCGTTGGAAAGGTTCTGTTATTACCAATGCCGACTTTATATAAGTCCGATCTTGGCAACGGTATAATACAATTTATTTCCTTATCTTTAAACAAAACTAAATCGGCTTGATCAATCAAGATCGTGACGCAGAATCATTCTTGGTTAGACGACAACTGATTGACTCGCTGTCATTCATCTGTGTGTAAATGTACTAGATTTGTGTTGGTTTCAGTAACTATTTCTTTCCTATTAATTAGGTCCCTACACTTCTTCTTGTATTAGTTAGGTTCCTTACATACATTTTCCTCAAATTGCATCTGCGAATTTTAATTGATTTCTACAGTCGAAACAACGTAGGATTTTTATACCTTAGAGAAACAAACTTAGGTAGCCAAAAGTGTATGAGTGAGATAAATATAACTTGACCATAGAAATATTTTGTGTACTTCACTACTTTCGTTATATGAACCACCCGCAAATTCGATCTATGGATAGTTATGTAATACTTTAGTAATTTTAAGATTTCCGTGATATCAGTTTAAAACGACAAACGATCAACTATATGAATTGATGACCATGTTTGACCATAAAACTCTACGCAAAAATCATGGTCACTCACTGATCACAATCATGATCGCCACCCTGCTTTTTGTATTGAGTTTTATGGTTAAACATGGCATCGATTCGTAATTTCAGGATGTATTTCTTTTTGTACTTACCAATCAAATGGACTGCAACCGCGGGTGGCATAACAAATATTCCAACCAACCAATCAGCGACGGCCAAACTCATGACGAAGCAATTAGTTACGGTTCGCAGTCGTCTTGTTGTCAACACGGACAATATGACCAACGTATTACCTAGACAAGACAATAATTACGGAAAAAATATGAGTTTAGTTTCATCAAGAGTTTCAGGTACGAAATTTCAAATCAGAACTTTAATGATTTATGAAAATAATTTTTATTGAAATGAAAATAGTTCATTTGGCGTTTCGGTTCATTCCGATAGGAATGGCTTCTGACGACGCCTCGTTTATAATTACTTTTGCGAAAGAATTCAGAATTTTCCATTTCTTAAATAAATTTAATTAAATCTAACAATGAATAGATTTGCATATATTCACGACACAATGAATCGTGCAAGTCACTTCCATAAGTTGATGTTTACTCAAACTCTATCCTATGATAAACTTTCAATTTGAAGTACCTAGCAAAATTCATAGTTTGTATATGTAAGGGAAATAGTAACTTTGGCTCCAAATAATCTAAGCATTTAAATTATCTACTAAATGCATACATGCGAATAGTAAGGTTGTTGGGAAAATGAGACATAAAATTGACATTAAAAGTAAAACTCATTATTCACAAGCAATTCACGATTAATAGTTCATCTATCGTTTACCATGTTTATAGTTTTATAGAGGTTTTTCAAGCATAACTCAAAGGCAAAGTTTTATAAGACAAAATAAAGTTTTCCGCAATCTCAGAAATGATCTAAAAACTTGGGGCATCAAATTCTTTTAACGTCCCTTACTCTAAGTCTACAATAATGTATTTACCTTCATTAAATTAGAATGAACATTTTTAAATTAGGCTCATCAGGACGAAAGCTTTATAAACGCACGTGTCTAAACTAAATATTATTTTGATAAAAAATTGCCTTCAATAGACATCTCGTTCGTAAATTTTTCTTCATATTTTCATCTGAAAAATATTTGCGGCTCATTGTTTTTATTTACAGCTGTGCACAATAAGAATGACCCGCTATTTGGAACATCCCGGTGTTTTTTATTTTTATGATTCTCCGACTTCTCTCATTTCGTATGTTATTTCAAATGCCGAAATGAGAGAAGTCAGAATCATAGAAATATGAGAACACTGTGATCTTACAAATAGCGGGTCATTCTTATTGTGCATATCTGTAATTGAAATTAAACGTTTTGAAAAATTCAAACTTTGGAATGTGTCTGCTATGGATTAATAATTATAACGGCCAAAAATTTATAGGTTCGTCTATTATAAGAACTCCGAGGACACAAAATATACGAAAAGACTCCTTGCACATTGTGTAAATAGTCCCTTCTATATATTGTTGGCTATTTGCACATTGTGAAAATAGTCTCTTCTATATATTGTTGGCTATTTGCACTGTGTGCAAATAGTCTCTTTTATATACCTTCGCCCATTTGCACACAGTGCAAATAGCCAACAATATAAGAAGAGTGTGCAAATAGTCTCTTTCTGAACTATTACGTCATCTTGCATTATACGTTTTATAATCCAAAAATATGTTGTTCTTATTATGGAAGCATTTTCCCATATCAAAGAATATCACCATTTGGCGATTTACACGCACAAATCGTATATGGGTGTTTCCATACTGTCCACGTTAAAATTTCATTATATATTTTAAGATATCTCAGCAAGTTTTGAGCCTAGAAAAATAACAAATACACCGATTCCTTATAACAAATACATTGTAAACACTTTCTCAGAAGACGAAAAAGCTGTATTTTCAACGGGAAACGAGAAAAGTGTACTGTCCACGGCACAATTGTTCTAAAAGCTCATGGAAATAGCCATATAGGTATTTAACACGTGGACATTTTGTGCGAAGTATACAAATTAGGCAACAGAAAGAAATTTCTATAGAAATGTCAACGTTCAACAATAGGGTTAGGGGCTGTCCCTAAATTACGAACCACTTTTTTGGCCATTCCCCCCCCCCCTGTCGTTGTCACACACTGTAACAATCACTCGACCCCCCCCCCCTGTTACGTAACAAAACTGAGGAATTTATTTTTTAACAAAAACAAGCAAATGTTATGACGTTCAGCGTGATTACTAATTATAAAAGTCAAAACTTTGTCTGTTTGTCTGTCTGTTTGTCTGGCTGTAAATTGTCGGTCCAGCGTCCGACCTGCTTTGAAGAGTTCCGAGGAACTGAAGCAAAGTGTCGTTTTGCATTGCCTTTTTATAAGCCGAAAGCCAAAGAAAAGGCAATGCAATAGTAGATTCTTTCGCATTGCCTTCGATGATTCAAAAAAAGGCAATGCAAAAGAAGATTCCCATGTGAATCTATCTACATCCGACCTGCTTGAAGAGTTCCGAGGAACTAAATCCATAAGTCGTTTTGCATTGCCTTATATGAATCAAAAAAAGGCAATGCAAAAGAAGATTATCATGCGAACCTATCTACGTTCGACCTGCTTGAAGAGTTCCGAGGAACTTAACAGTTTAGCATTGTCTTTTTTAACCCAAAAAAGCAATGCAAACTTAACTTCGAACGGGAAGAGAAAACCACAAGGGAAACCTAGAGGCACAGAACGAGAGACGTTCCTTTTGTTAAAGTACTGGGACCGCAATGAAGCAGTCACTTCAAAAATAGTTTGCTCTTATTATGGGTACAGTCTCCCATATAAGAACAATATCGCCATCCGCACCTAGCATCGTTTCATCTATAACATATTTTACAGACCCATACGCACATTTCGGTGTAAGGTAAGCCACAAAACTCCGACCTAGCAACCGAGAATGCTTATACCCTCGTAGCCTTTAGTTAACTAGTTGAAAACAAAACATTTAGTGATCCGTGAATAGAGCATTAAATGAAGATTTTGGACCATCGGGGGAGAACCCTTTGCGAAAACCGAAAACCCATATTTGATCGATTTTCGCTGTTTTCACAAGATATGTGGCTCCAGAACTTATGTCGTATCTACAGTGGAACTAAATGGTTGATCCATTCGGACAGTACATGATTAGGTGCACATTCCAGGGCCTATTTTTGGAAAATCGTATTTTTCCAAATAACTTCCAAATTCGATTTTCCAAAAATAGGCCATGGCACATTCTGTAGAATATGACTCACCTGCCCACGACTCGGTTTGTGGGCTTAAAATCATTATCTATGTGCAGGGCAACTTAAGACCTATTTTTGAGGTACTTGAGGGCGTCTGATCAAATCGAGTGCATAGAAATGTAAAGCTAACTTTTCGTATAGATTTCGAAAATAAAATTGATTGCAGTGAAAAAGTAAACCCAGTCCCATTTTTGACCCTGAAAAGGTGGCTTTTGCCTAATTTTTGAATCTTTGACCCTGCCCTGCGCCCCGAAAGTGGAGGGCAGCCTGATCCAGCATATTTTCAGAATCTCACAAGTATTCTGAACACTCCTCATCTAAACATTTCTGGAAAAAGCCACTCTCAAATCGGATTTGTTGAAATCAACCCAGTCCCGGCACCCATCTGTAAAAATCCGGAAGATCAAAATTCAAGACAATGGCTATGGTTCCATGGGCCAAGTTTCTTAGAATGACCCGTATACTCTCGCTAGACCCTAGCCGGAGTCGTTTTTTAAATCGACCCACCCTACCACACAACCAGCTAACGATTTCAGCCGCCGAAGACGTTGTGCAGTGTGATTTTCGAGCAAATAATTATTTATCCAGCTGTAATATACAAATGGTTGTCTATTGGTATGAGCCAATTTTGCATGCAACACTCGCTCGGGCTGTGCTACAATAATGCCTCTTTAATGCAGCAAAGTAGAAACCCATTTTCGAATGTTTCTTTCAATTTTTTTTCCAGAATATTTTTGTGTAACAAGACCGAGACAATATAAACTCTTTAGCATACCATTGGTAGCATGCTGCCTCGGTGAACCAAAATACAACCACAGAAACATGAAAATTACATTTTAGAACATAATAAAATTAACATTTTTGTTTTAAATTCTCTGCATCTGTTGGTTTCTAGCAAATAGTTTTGTATTAAAGAATTTATTCAAAGAATCAAAGACAAATAATTCATCACACTCCCAACATTAACACGGTTGTTGGACTTTCATGTAGAGTGAGTCAGGCCAGGACTGGCCATACTGGGCGATCGGGCGATGCCCGAAGCGCCCCTCGGTCTTGGCGGCTCTCACACGGTCAGGCGCCCTTCTGAAAAATATGTAATTTCTTCCTTACTTACACTTTTACGAAAATTATTAATTCATAACAGATAGCCCGTGAATGAAGGAAAAAGATGTTTCGATTCTTTTATTTTCAAAATTTTGGCCTGCGGCGCGGCGCTAATGTCTTCATTTACTACCTCACAAATGTTACAAATTTTACGACGATACTTTTTCAATGAATGAAGCGGAAAAATTGTTTCAATTTGCTGGCGACTGGAAAAGTAATACAATAGTTTTGACTCACTCATAAAAGGCTAATGCATTTAATTCTTTTCAAAGGAAAAGTATTGTTTTCCCCTAAAATATTTCGCCTGCGGCGACGAAATGGGGTGTAAACATAAAAACGGAGTGAAATTAAAAAGGGAAAGGAAAACAAATCAAAATCTATTAAAGTTAAAAAAAAATTTCGCTCGCTCCGCTCGCGTCTTCCTACAAATTATATTCAGCTTGCCATACAACAAACACATGGACACCGGCTGAATATAGCGAAAAACTTGACATATTAAAATGTTTTCTTTTCTATAGCTCGTTCGGGCATGTGCCAGATAGTTTCGGCTTTTACCTCTTGGCGCCTTTTAGTCTGATCGCCCGATGCGCCTTTAGGTAGCCAGTCCGGCCCTGGAGTCAGTCCAGCATTCATATTCAACACAGGGCAGGGCGAGGGGAAGATATTTGTAAATTTCATTAACAATGATCTTCTGAACATTTTCTACTATATCAAATCGTGCGGAAAGTTCTATTTAGTATTCGATCAAATGATCGTCAAATATGGGTCAAAGTTTCAGGGCAAAGTGAAAAACGAACGAAATGACAATTCGCACCAGTTTCTATTAGTCATAAACATAAATCGCACCGTGTGCGATTAGTCATACATATGACTATTCGTACCGAATGCTTATTCTAAATGAACCGAGCGAACAGCTTCATCAGCCTTAGTGGAAATTATTCCTTTTAGTAAAACTCTCTAGTTTTATTTTAAGCCCCGTGAATTGTCGGATCTTAAGGGCGAAGAGTGTAAAGTGTCGACATCTATCCTACTTTATAAGGATGTACTATTGAAGAATGTGAAAGTGACAGCAGTCCGTAATTTTTCATATGATTCTCCAGTAATAATCACTTTGAAAATCTAAATTAATTAATATTTCAGTCTGGATTACTGTCACAACTCATAAATGTGATAAAACAAGGTGATATGCTGATATGCACATGGTGTTGCGACAAAGGTGCACTGAAGAGGCGTAAACGTCCCAATCAGCCAAAATTTGCACTTTGATAGAGATAATTACTTCGTTTCCTTGTTGCGTTATCAACAAATTAGTTTTTCCAAGCTATACAAAAATTTAGCAAAGGAAAAAAAAAGATGATGTGTGTCGCCAATTATTATAACCTGAATTCTTATAACATGCTCTGAAATATTACTTTTAACGTAATCAATTTCAAGTCAAAAAAGTAATAGCTTTGTATTGCTTGGAAATTTACCAAAATTATTTATTTTATTTAGAGTTGAAAAATTTTTAAAAACAACTTTGCATATAAAATGCACAATGATATACAATCTACAAACATATATGCTGATTTCGGCGTATCACGCCCTCATGTAACAATTACATAATTTCTTCAGTACACCTATGTCCTTATAAGGACTATGTGTATATCAGCAGAACACACGGTGGAATGTGTAGTCAACAGCACAATACGTTTGCTTTTTTTTTTGTTTGCTCGATCATAATTGTTGAGCTAGATCTGCCACAACTAGCTCATGTTTATTTTGAGAGCATGCTAGACTTGCATAAATCCAACATGCAAATGTAAGAACTGCCACTTCTCACATTTGGATGAAGTATCAATACAAAGTAGCAATACAAAATAGTATTATAAAAGCAATACTGTCCTTCGCTAATGGCACTAATTCAGGTCCGGACGGCTTCAGGCCTCAGTTTTTTAAGGATTTGATGTCGCTGTCGGCCGGTAATTTTGGCACCGAGGTAGTACTGATTTATGTAATTTCATGCTTCGTGGCCTTGTTGCGATGTGTAATAGTATATTACAATTGAGGTCATGTAAACAGCCGGTAACATAAGGGCGAAGTTTGCAAGTTTGCCGAAGGCGAGATTGTGTTATCGTCCTTGTGTTACAGGCTGTTCACATGGCCTCACTTCGACTATGCTTTAACGTAGTAGCACTCGGTCGTTGAAACAAACAATTAAACATTAAACATTTTGAAAACAAACAAAAAATAACTCCTGAAATACAGCGTACACCATTTGAGTTCTTAGAGTAGTCTAAATATCCAATGAACTATCGTAGAACAATGTGCTGTGTTCATTTTGTTATTTCTTTGTTGATGTGATAATAACGCAAGGCAACGGTCTATATAGCTCAGTGACAATCCCAGCAACCTGTAGGCTGGATGAAATCTTCTATTTATAGCGAAAATATTCTGAGAAATGTATTTAAAGTTTGAAAAGAAAAAGAAAAGGCTCAGTGAGCAATGTTGCGGCGTTATAAACTCATTTTTTCCAGAATTTTCGGTTCAAATCCTCGTTTTTTTACATTTTTTTTGTGTTGCGTGCATTCCATCAAATAACGTCTATTAATTTTAATAGAGAAACTCTTATAAAAATGAAGTAAATAGACTTTCAATCGATATCGACCTACAAATTTTAAAAATTGATCACATCATGTTTTCAAAGCCTTATTTCTCGGGAAATATTAGTCCGATTGGGAAACTAAGAACTTTACAGGAATCCTATGATCACGCGCGACAGACTAGCATTATGTTTCACCAAACTCCTTTTGGGCAAAATTTAATTATTGGACCCGTACGAAGTACAAAGGTCCTATACGTTTCCTACAAACAATTTTATTGTAACATGGGGCAGATCGAGGTGGGAGGTGGGGGGATGCATCTATTATCGTCTAGAGAGGACGAATCAGCAATAAAAAAAATGTCCGTCTGTCCGTTTGTCCGTCTGTCTGTCCGTCTCCACTTTTTTTTTTAAACGGCTCAACCGATCAGCCTAAACTTTTTTTTCCTTGTCTCCCATGATTCAAGTTCGAAGATGAGCAAAATCGATCAAGTGGTTCCGGAGATATGGTCGAGGAAGTGACCAAAAACATGGTTTTTCGAGGGTCGGTGAAGCTTTTTCGCAAATATCTAAGCAAGTAAAGCACGAAAATTCCTCATTTTGGTGTCAAATGAAAGCATTTGATATCACGAAACCGGGAAAATTTTTTTGTGGGAATCGGGTCAGGGGTATGGGCACTGGGACCAATGGAATGGACGAAATGGAGATTCTTGGCCATATACTAAAACAGTTTTTCGTCTATATTTCCTTACCTATTCTGTTTGTCACATCTATTCTGATACGTACGGGTCTTTGGTTATGTTTTTGTTTATTTTCTAAACAAAATCGACGACATATGAACTTTTTGAATCGAGTAGCCTTGTTATGCCCTTACATCTAAGTGTTTGATTTCTAATCGTTGTTCGTTAGATGAATCTATGGGATAATGGTTAGCGTACAAGACGCAGCTGTGAATGTGCCATGTTCAAATCGCGGTATGAAGATAGTTTTTTTTCTTTTTTATAAAAATAATAAAAGTTCATTCTGGATGAACTGGACCATAATGGCTCATTATGTAGGTCGCATCATTACTGCCTAGCATGTTAAATTGCATCTACATTGCAATGAACCTGCAACGTATACTCAACGTACCGAGTGCGTACACGTTAAATTTCTTTACGGCGGTACGCTGTGCGCTTACAATAAAGAAGTCGACGGAATACGGCCGATAGCCATTGGTTTTGCAATACGTAGACTTGTCTCAAAGCTTGCATGTAGACACGCAGACGAAGTGGTCAACGAATACTTCGGCTTCAAGCAGATGGGATCTAACTTTAGACAGGGAAGTGAAATCGTGGTCAACACAACGAGATCATACTTATCGATTTCAAAAGGCACAAAGAAAGTGATGTTAAAGATTGACTACAAAAACGCTTTTAATTCGGCGGAACGCGACAACATGCTCAAAGGTGTCAAAAGCAAGACACCGCTATTATACAAGTACTTTTGGCAATGCTACGCAGAGTTAACATTACTATCACACGACGCAAACGGCATGGGAGCACAGCAGGGTGACCAGGCGGTCTGTTGTTTTCGTTGTCCTTGCAACCGGTCATAGACGAAATTGAAGCGGATTGAAATCTGTGGTATTTAGACGACGGCACTCTGTGCGACGAGCCTGAAATAATTTGGAACGATTTTAATCGCCTCATTCAGTCTTCAAAAGAGATGGGACTTGAAGTGAACCCAGAAAAGTGCGAGAAATTTTTCTGTTCTGGTGTAGTAGTGTACAACTGCTTGGAGTGCCAATCGGCTAGCAAATCTTCCAGCTCACACAGCGTATTTTTTACTGAAAAACCGCTTCGCTATCCCGAAGCTCACATATTTCGTTCGTACCTTCCCCGTATGGAAACACGATGCATTTACTCGGTCCTTTGACGAATTGATCCGAACGACTCTGGAATCAATTTTGAACATCACATTGGAAGAAAAACCATGGATACAAGCAACTCTTCCAATTTCCCTTGGGTAGGTATCCTGCGCGTAAAGGATATATCGCTCCCGGCCTTTCTGAGCTCCGTTTATGGTGTCCAGGAAATCGTCTCCCATATATACCACCCTTCAGACGAATTCCTGATCAGCCACATGGCGGAGTCCATTTAGGCTTGGATTAATCTACGTAACCCTCTACCCCACTCACCAACACATCAACGAAACTGGGATATTATTAATGCAAGCCGTATCCTAGAAGAGGATTTATCTTTCAGCAACCTACATGACGTTGCTAGAATAAAAGCCCTGCAAAAAAAGAAGTCGAATGCTTGGCTAAAAGCGTTCCCATCGAAACACATCGGCACATTTATCGACAAAACTTCCATTCGCGTCTGCATGGGCCTACGTTTGGGCTCCGCAACCTGTCGACCCCACCGATGAGTCTGTGGAACAGCCGTTAATCAATTCGGAAGGCATGGCCTAGCCTGTCAAAAAAGCGCTGGTCGCTCATCCCGTCACTCTGAGCTCAACAAAATCATATGTCAATCTCTGTGCTCCATTAACGTACCTGCGACACTAGAACCACCCGGTTTGTGTCGTAAAGACAGTAAGAAACCCGATGGCCTTTCCCTCACTCCCTGGTCACACGGTATGAGCTTGGTTTGGGATGCGACGTGTTGTGAAACTTTCGCGGACACCTACGTTCGTATGTCGTCGATTTAGCAGAATTAGGCGTGAGGCGTAAACACTTAACATGAATTGTATAGTGAAATAGTCAATGGCAATTATATATTCACTGCCTTCGCCGTCGAAACGATGGGGACGTGGTCATCAGAAGCTCTGGGGTTGGCAAATATAATTGGCCCAAATTAATCGAGAGTAGCGGCGACAGAGGCAGCGGCGACGCAGCTCTTGCCGACTTAAAAGAAGGTCAAGACCCTTAATGGGTTGTAGTGCCGGTTATAAGTAAGTAAGTAAGTAAGCGGCGACAGACGTGCTAGGGACTTCTTTTTTCAAAGGATTTCAATTGCCATACAGCGCGCAAACACAGCCTGTATTATAGGCTCTATCCCCGCGACATCAAAGCTGGACGCAATTTTCTATTTATAATAATTTATAAAACTTTTTGAAAAATTTTCATAATTCCTGAATAAAAACCCACTAACGAGAGAAAAAAAAACTTTTAACGTAATAATTGTGATTTTAACCCATGATGCAGGAACCGTCTTTGTTTTGATGTTTCCAATACATAATTTTGATAAATAAAAAAATGACAAAAAAAAATTGCTGCAAAAATGAGATTAAAAAACA
>CM055406.1:122261314-122295361 GCA_029228625.1 Pseudolycoriella hygida
TGATTCCCCGGTGAATCATCTATGATTCCCCGGTGAATCATCTGTGATTCCCCGGTGAATCATCTGTGATTCCCCGGTGAATCATCTGTGATTCCCCGGTGAATCATCTGTGATTCCCCGGTGAATCATCTGTGATTCCCCGATGAATCATCTGTGATTACCTGGTCATCATCGGTAAATAACTAATAAACACCGGTGATTTAGGTCCAAAACTAACTTTTTTAACTAAACTCTATCGCTACTTTCCGTTACCCATGATAATGGTTTATAAAATTAGCTAGGGATAGCTACTTTATGTCTTCACCCTTCGTGTTCGTCCGTCTGTGGCCCCTTTACCGGGGCAATCACAGATGATTCACCGGGTAATCACTTACGACACTTTCAATTTCGTAAAATTTAAAAAACATAAAATTTCATCCTTCATAACCTGATGAAGAATGAAATGCATCACTTACTTTGAATTTCATATAAAGCGCACTGTGGAACATGAGTGTGGTTTTCGATGCACCCGGTCGGGCTCTGATAGGCACTCATGCCTGGAGGTTCTCTATCCTTTGTAATAATAAATAACAGGACACATGGGTAACAGTTCATTGTTTAATTATCACCATTCCCTTATGGAGAAACGTTGATTCGAAAAGCGGATGCTGACATATTAACAATGAACTGTAATCAGGGTACACCCGCTCCAGCGACTGTTAACATTAAAGCAATGAGATGTCATTCACGTATACAGGGAAAATTCAAGGAATTAATGTGTTGTTGAAATATGTTGAATGGAATCTTTAATCCAATAAATATGATCCGATTGATTGGAATCAAGTCGTCCAATAACATTTTATTTGATATTTTCGAGCAATGGCAAATATTTCTTTCGGAATTCTATCTTATTAAATATCACATAACGTTTCTTGTCGTTTAGCTACAATGTTGATGATAATATTATAATTAATTACAGTATTAGAGGCCTTTTTCCCAAAGCAACTTTTACGTTCACTTTGGTGTGTATTACATGGCAAACATATAGGTATTCTGATAGAATGAACATTCTAAGTTAAGCAATTTAACTGATTACGATGCTTTACTGTATCGTCCGTTTTGCAGTTGGCATAGCAGCTATAGTTGCTAGAAAAATTATTGTCATCACATCAGTGAAATTTCGTTAAAGTGTACCATAATGTTTCAAAGTCGGAAATGGTATTGTAACTACTTTCCGTACACTAAAAGTTCATCAATATATCTTGTATACACCAGTGCTACACGTGCTACTAAGCGAATCAAAAAAATAAAAAATGTTCGCTTCATTCAAATTTCATTTTCATTTTATGTGTTACATGCTCGTCGAAAAGGGGTCGTCCATATATGACGTCTGCTAGTAACTATTACTTAGAAGACATTGGGGTACGTGTGCGTACGTGTCTACTGTCTACCCTGTATTCAACTTGTTCTTGAACTGAACACATTTAATAAAGAAAAGGAACATGGAACATAATTCAATCTTTTTATGTAAGTTGACAGCACTCCTAAAATCTGGTATTTGATTTCGTCGTGTGAAAAGTTGAAGAGAAAAGAAAATACTTCTCAACACAGCGAAACGTTTTGCTGCAGCTTCTGATTTATTTTCCCATTTTTTTTTTTTTCAATTGTTTATTTACCCAAAAATTTATCTATGGTCGTAATTTACGCTCTGTTTACACGTCATTTGCTTGTGCTAAAACTCATACCGTCTCTGTTGGTCTTATTACTCACGATAGCGGCCTGATGTCCTGATGTTCTTTGATCAATTGACTCGTAATCTAATCTTCATTTGATCAAAGGGGATCCATTTACCGGACTTTTTTCAAAAACCGGTTTTCGGTATTACCGATTTTTTTCAAAAAAATAACCGGTACAAACCGGTAAATTTTTTAAATTGTTTCTTATATTGAAGTTAAAGACTTTGGCTGTATGTCCGATTATCCACAGTCAAAATATCCCAGGACAAAATATCCCCGAAAAAAATGTCCACAGACAAAATATCCCACAAAAAACGGACAAAATATCCCCAGATGCAGTGTCTATCCCCAGATGTAATGATGAATGTAGGTAGGTTGGTGAATATAGGTAGGTATTATTAATTAGATATTTTTTTTTAATTTTTTATATTATTTATTTAATCAATATCAATAAGCATGGGGAAAGGTGGAATAAACCGCCCGTAAACCCATGATCTTTTACAAAAAAAATTTTTACAAAACAAAAATAAACAGAAGATGTGGTCAGCCGCAATTACAAATTTGGAATACATATAATAGTATATTACAATTGAGGTCATGTAAACAGCCGGTAGGTAACATAAGGGCGAAGTTTGCAAAATCGAGCCGAAGGCAAGATTGTGTAATCGTCCTTGTGTTACAGGCTGTTTACATGACCTCACTTGTACTATGCTTTAACGTAGTAGCACTCGGTCGTTGAAACAAAAAATTAAACATTAAACATTTTGAAAACAAACAAAAAATAACTCCTAAAATACAGCGTACACTATTTGAGTTCTTAGAGTAGGCTAAATATCGAATGAACTATGTGCTGCGTTCATTTTGTTATTTCATTTGTCGATGTTATAATAACGCGAGGCATGAACGGTGTATATAGCTCAGTGAGCAATGCTGTGGTGTTATAAACTCATTTTTTCCAGAATTTCCTGTTCAAATCCTAGTTTTTGACCATTTTTTTAAATTTTTTTTTGTGTTGCGTGCATTCCATCAAATAACGTCTATTAATTTTAATATAGAATAGTACATTATGCACCGCTGTCCAGGATGCTCTATTTTGACGATTTGGAGGTTATTTCCCGAGCCGAAGGCGTGGGAAATAATCCAAATCGTCAAAATAAACCATCCTGGACAGCGGTACATATATAGCTTTATCTATCGAGAGCAATATATCGAGTTAAACAGTTTTGCCCTAGGGAATTAAGTACGAGATTATTGCTCTAGATAGATAAACTCTTTTAAAAATGAAGTAAATAGACTTTCAATCGACATCGACCTACAAATTTTACAAATTGATAACATCATGTTTTCAAAGCCCTATTTCTCGGGATATATCAGTCCGATTGAGAAACTAAGTACTTTACAGGAATCCTATGATCACGCACGACAGACCAGAATCCTTTTGGGCAAAATTTAATTATTTTGTTTATGTTCTAAACAAAATCAACGACATAAGAACTTTTTGAATCGAGTAGCCTTGTTATGCCCTTACAACTAAGTGTTTGATTTCTAATCGTTGTTCATTACATGAATCCGTGGGATAATGGTTAGCGTACAAGACGCAGCTGTGAATGTGCCATGTTCAAATCGCGGTATGGAGACAGTTTTTTTTTCTTTATAAAAATAAGAAGAGTTCATTCTGAATGAACTGGACCATAATGGCTCATTACGTAGGTCGTATCATTACTGCCTAGCATGTTAAATTGCATCTACATAGCAATGAACCTGCAGCGTATACTCAACGTATCGTGTGCGTACACGTTAAAATTAGAAACGAAAGAAATATAAATAATTCACAATAAAATAAAAAATAGGATACAAAATAAATAAATACGACACTATTCAATATCGCACCGACGAACTAAGCTTAAGGTTTAAAATCTACATAAATTCATCGCCCTCAAAGACAGCAACTGGAAAGCTGTCACGTATGCAGGTTGCGTTCCCACGCTGGATCGCTACAGAGATCCTTTGCAGCAAAAAGTCTAGAGAGCGTAGATCACCCGAATTCTTCGACATAAGTTTTCCGAGTTTCTTCAGGAAAACCGATGTTTCTGGACCAACAGCACCAAATGACTCGAAAGCTAAGGGTGTGAAGATGTATTGGCCTTTCAAGTCGACATAATTGTTGTGTTTGTCACGTTCGGCATTATCAGCTACTGCACCACCGCACCTCGAGCTCCATCTTAAATAACTTGGGGCAACCGTATCCACGACAGTTACGTCCCACACTAAAGATTTTCCGTGGCACCAGGGATAGTACGTAAGACCATCAGGGCGTTTTCCATCACGACGAGAAAGTCCCGGAGGTTCTAGCTTGTTGGAAAACCAGCCGACGCAAAGGCGGCGCCAAAGATTTTGTTTATTTGCAAGTGCCTGGAGTATTTCCCTTTCGAAAAATTACATGATAAGCCGTGGTGGCCATTTGACTCGACGATGGCGCCACAGATACATGTGTGAACTTCACAAATTTTGTTGCCCAGTCTCAATGCAATAGCGATTCGAGCTGAGTCGTTGTCTAAAAGAAGGCCTAATTGATGGGACGGGACAGCTTGCAGCCACTTCGACGATGGTTTTGTAGATGACGCAAGGAGTCTGGCCCGATCGATAGGCCCGCTGGATGACAGAAGTTCGCTGTGGATGTGACTAACACGCAACAAATCCCACGAAGCTTGACACATTTTTTTTGTTTCTTTGGGGATGCACTCAGGTGGGTACGAACGGACCGATCCATTGAAGTGATCGTTCAGCACGTTAAGGTTAAATTTTGCTACGACACGGTTGGATAATGCTTGAGATTGGTATACTGAGGAAAAATACGCCGGATGGGCCAGGTCTACGAGTTTCCTAATCCCGAGACCGGCAAATGACAGTGGCAGTGAGGCCTGGGTCCAAGACTTCTCGCACATTTGATTGTTGGTTATTGCTTCTAAGGTTTGGCGATAGAAGTTATCTATATCGGACAAGAGTGGCAAGTGCGTGAAAGTAGGGCAGCACCTCAACAAATGTTGGAAACGAGGGGACGACAGTGAACTTCGGAGCAGACGCAGCGCCGGGTGGACGTCCAGCGATGTAAGTCTTTTGCACAATATCTTCACTGTGTTCAAACCACTGGTCAAAGCATTTGAGATTCCGTCTAAAGTAATGGGTGACCCAAGAAGTTGGAATGAAGCATCGGTGAGCACTTTGATGCCAGGCAACAGGATGTTCAATTTTGCCAATGTTTCGGATCTTACATCGGGTGGAGTATTTATGAAGTACACTTCACATTTGGTTGGGTTTACTGACAATCCGGATTCGACTGAAAACGCTAACACTTTAGCCACATCGTCTAAGATGGTGTCCAGGTTGTCACCGATTGTGCCGTCGTCCGCGAACCAAGCGTTCAAACGAGACTGTAGTGAGTGAGTCAACTTCATTATTGATAAGCAGAATGCAACTGAAGCACAAGGATCTCCTTGTTGAGTTCCTCTTTTGGATACAATAATAGCATCACCGAAGAAGAGCGTGGAAGGACTACTGTAGGCTTGGCGCAGCATGGGGAACAGGGATGGGGCTGACTCTTTGATCGCTTGCAACAGAAATTTTCTGAATAGCTCGTTAAACGCATTCTTGAAATCGAATTTTAGAATTGCGGTTGGACGCCATGTTGAGACTGGATGAAAGTCCGTACTGCATGTACAATCGCTTCAGCGCCACCTTTGATAGCAACTCCGTTCTGAATGGGTGCCAGGATATCGGCAACTGAATCTTTGACGGCAAAGACATCAATTTTTCCCGCCAATCTTCTCCAGACCAAACCGATTGCGATAGGCCTGATATCTCCGTTTTTCTTCGCTAAAGCGATCAATGAGGCTCCATATTATATTGTGTGTTGGGGGGCTCTGCCCCCTCATCCCGGCTTTTGTAAGCCTTGCAGGCGGTCTTACGTAAATGGGGCGCTGCCTCAAACCCCACTAGGGGCTCTGCCCCTTAGACCCCGCAAGGAGGGATATTCCCCCTTGACCCCCCTTTTCGGGGGGCTGCCGCCCCTCGACCCCGCTTTTTTGTTTTTGGTTGTTTATTTCAGGCCTGCGGCGGCAGCGCTAGTACACTTCACATTGAATATTCTTAATTTTTTACGTGTGAATATCTTGTCTGAGGGGATATTTTGTCCTTTTTTTTAATGGAAAAATTATGGTTATTGTGTCCGGTTATGTTGTCTGGGGATATTTTATCCACGGAGATATTTTGGTTGGGGATATTTTTTTTTTTTACATTCGGTCCTAACCCCAAAGACTTTGAGTGAAGGTATTTTGTTGGAGTCTTCATTTCTCCTGTTTGGCTTAAAAATATGTGCGCAGACAGCAATGGTGATTTATCTGGAATATCGTCGCTCATTTTACCTATAAATTTGGGACAAAGACACGAAAAGCATGCAAAAAAAGCTATTTCCGATTAAACATCACGTTGGTATTACCTTTATCGTACACGTCAAATGTCGCACTCGGACCCAACCCCTTCTAATGGTCACTTTTCGGGTCTCAATATCTTAGATTACCTCAACAAAGAAGACTTCGATGTCGTTTGATCGGTTTCCACTTCCAGTCTCCCTGATGTAGTCCTACTATTTGCGAATGACGTATTATGTTTTTCATGATTCGTAGCAGGGCCAGTATACTAGAGGTGAGCGGGTTGCCCGGGTCTAGAAAATTCCGGTCGGTCGGGTTGCGGATTTTAAAATTTCCGGTCGGGCGGGTTTCGGGTGTAATTTTTATCGGGTTTACGATTCGGGTTCGATAATAATGCTACAAACAAAATTTTTGAAAATGATGCACCCTAGAATATTCAAATCACATCGACTACAAAACAATGATGTATTAGAGGTGAGCGGGTTGCCCGAAATTCGAAAAAAAAGCCCGCCCGAACCCGACCCGACCCGAACCCGACCCGACCCGAACCCGACCCGACCTGAACCCGACCAGAACCCGAACTACTTTTCACGGGTTTGGGTTTCGGGCTTTCGGGTTTAGAAAATCCCGGTCGGTTGGGCTTCGGGTTTTAATTTCGGATTGGTTCGGGTCGGGTCGGGCCGAGCCGCCAGCGTTTTTCGGGCGGTCGGAATTCGAGTTTTAATTTCGGATCGGGTTCGGTCCGGACCGGGCTTCCAAAAAAGGTCGGCCCGCACACCTCTACAGTATACTAGACTGTTCTAAACAAGGATTGAGTTTCAAAGCTAACTGTTAGAAGTAACTAAAAAATTATTTTATTCTGAGGAAAATACGCACACGTATGCTTCGGCCAAAAGTTAAATTTTCAAATTAGCGACAACATTTACAGCAACTAAGCGTTCAGCATTTTCATTTTATAGCAGAATTTGTGGTTTGATAGCAGAATTTTTGTTGATTAACCATATGCAAAATAATCCATTGCCAACTTAGATAAGCTAAATTTTGAACGAACATTTTATCCTTCCTAAGCTAAAGTTTCGCTCTGAAAGCCTGTATTTAAGGCTTCCTATGTTCGAGAACATTACAAGATCTGTTAAAGATGGCCAAAAACTTTCTCAGCACACCACTTCCGTTACATTCACATCATAGAACAAAGAAAATAAATAAAAGCTCGAAGCTACTTATTTCATTGGAACATGATCAAAGACATCGGATTCTTACACTTGCATGAAAAATATGTTCGAAAGTCTTAATTTTGAGATGTCCTGATGGCCACTTAGCCATTTCTATGTCAAATCTGTCAAAAACCGGTAATGAAAATCCAAAAACCGGTTTTCAGTATTACCGATTTTTACCGGTTTTCGGTATTACCGGTTTTTACCGGTTTTCAGAAAAACGGTTGGGTTCCCTAAGGTGCTCCTGGCATACCGTTTGTTGACTATTCGCACTAGAAACAACATGACTTGCACTGTGACACTATATTCACTCCGTCAATTCAAATTGTTCCACTACCTTGAGTCAATCTCTCCTATCCTCGAATACGATGTATATTTTTAGACCCGTACGAAGAACGAAGTTCTTCGAAAAGGGGTCTTATGCGTTTACTACGACGTTTGTAACCACCCCAATCTCGACCCGGGAGTTGGTTACTTTTTCGTTTTGGGCTATAAATAAGAGAAAAATGCAATAAAAATGTTGTCCGTCCATCCGTCCGTCACCGCGATAACTTGAGTAAAACTCAACCGATTTTCAAAAACTTTATTTCCCCTGCAAAGTAATTGAAAAACCTTTTTTGGGATTGAATATGGGCATTGTCGGCCAAAGGGCCAATGAGGTAGGGCCGTTTAAGTGGTTTTTGGTGTTTTGTACATAACTCGAGTAAATCTTTTCCGATTTCCATAAATGTTTTTTTGTTTGAAAGGCATGCCGGACATTTTATGGAAGAAACTTTTTTGAATTTTGAGCTTTTGGTCTCAGCCAGGGCCCTAAAACTGAGTCTCTACTAGGGCCCAACGTGTTTTTCTACATAAATCGGGTAAATCTTATCCGATTTTCAAAAAAAAAAATTCCCTGAAAGATAGTCGCTGAATTGATCACGGTATTGAATTTGGGCAAATTCAGTCGAAAACTTTCGAAGTTACGGCAAAAAAAGAGGTAAAAAACGTGGTTTTCTGAAGGTTCGTGAACTTTTTTACCTATATTTCTGCGAAATTAGAACGGAAATCGCTCTTCAAGGTTTTTAATGAAAGATGTGGACATTCAAAAAATCAAGAAAATTAAATTAGTGAAAATCTGTTGAGTGGTTCGGGCTGAAGTGTGGGCCCAACTCACGCTACGCGACCTCATACGATATTTGGTGACTTTTCGTGGATATTTTTTTAATTATGAGGTTTTTTGTGCGGTTTTGCAGAGAAAATAGATGCGAACATTTTTGTTCATGGCAGTATGGGTCAGGGGCCTCTCCTAAGTGCTCTAGGTCGATTCTAGGATCGGCCCTAGTACAATTTTTTTTTATATTTTGAGATTTATTTAAGGATTTAGTGAGGTTTTTGCGCTGTTTCTTAGGACGGGTTTTTCAATATTGCCCTTTCAGCAATTTCCAATCCAATTTAATGTCGACTTAATTTCATGCACTTAAGAGTTAAGGCAACATTTCGAATCTTTTGCAACATCTATTCTGTCTGCCACATCTATTCATGCGTACGGGTCCCCTGCATATGTTTTGTTATAGACACGATACAATTCTAGCTGAGCTGTTATCATTTATTTTCGCCACCAAAGACACATTGGCTCAGTAGGTAGACGCTATTCACACTCAGTATTTTAATGTATGCTATTCGTCCCGAGCCAATCAACAGGGGTAAATGCTGATTGTTCCAGCTTCGGGGGTGGGGAGTTGAGTTAAATAACATTAATCTTTACAAGGAAAATATAAATATATTTACACTTGTATAGTCACTCCATTCCATTCACAAGAATACAATGTGACCTTCGGGCAAAGTTATGAGTATTGTGACTAAACTTCAATTTAATTGAAAAGGTTTCGTGGAATTATTTGTTTATTGTTCTGTAGTATAATCGTTGAAATGGGAATTTTCTGTGTTTTGAAAAGAACAAACTATAGTTTCACAAACAGTATCTGTTCTGATGTTATTGCATTTGAAAGTGTTCCTTTCGTGTTGCATTACACAAAATTACATTTAACTTCCTCAACTCAAAATATTTGTACTTGAACAACTTAAACTGGATAACTTTCAGTACGTTTTAATTTAATGTTGAAATGTAGTTGAGAAACTCGTGTATCTCATAAAATATTATTATATTGAGACAAATAACAAGAATGAATAATTAGTTCGACGCATTCCGCACGACTTATTTTTTAGGTAAATTAAACTTCACGCATTTTACGAAACACTGAATCCAATTTATTCCACAAAACTCCCTACAAACTTCCATAAATTTTCAAGTTCTATTTCGTTAAACACATTCGTTTTACAATGCATTTATATTCGGATGTCTCACTCACACGCGTGTGCTTTAGTGTAATAACTCCGAATACACAAGTTGTGGGACTTGAATTCTTTGAATATCCAAAAAGGTTTTTATTTGTTTTGCATTGAGCTAACGTAAAAGATGCATGCGAAACACAAGATACGCGCTGCACATGGTAACTTTGCCTTTACATAAAAAGCTGGTTCTTAGAAACGCATCTCTTCATGACACCTGGAAGTGTGGGATGAATTCTACAAAAAAGCGGACGTTTTTCATAGACAGAACCTAAAACTGATCTGATTTTGATATTTTTTTCTTCCATTTTCATACAAACTGTTGATTAAAAAATGTCATTCAGAAATCGTTCCGCTCAGTATAGCAATATGATGGCACTGTGCATCATAAACGCATTACACAAACGCGGATAAAATCTAAATAAATTGAATTATTCATCGAACTTTCAGCGGTTTAATTATTTTTAGACCAGACTGAGCTTATAATTTTTCGATTTCGCACTGTGATGTAGAGGGAATGCATTTATTAACCCTTAGGCTACTAGTGTGTCCATTTCTGAGAAAAATCTCAAATTATCCAAAACGCTCTAGATTGCGACAGGAACATGCAAAAGAGTCATGTGGGGGTTCTTTGGAAAGCTGTAGACACTGGCTTTCTAAAACAACGACGACGAAAATCTGTAGGAGTTACAGTTTTTGAGATTAATTGCTTACTTTCACGCTATTGCTCACTGAGAAATGCAAATTTCCCAAAATATAACACGCAAAAAATTTAGTACCCAAAGGGTTAACATTATTTGTTATGGAAAATCATATTCAGCAACATATGCAGCGGAGCCGTACGCATTAGAATAGATGTGACAAACATAATAGATGTTGCATAAAGATTCGAACGTATCTAAGTAACTGTTGCCTTAACTCTTAAGTGTATGAAATTGCGTCGACATCAAATTGGATTGAAAATTACCGAAAGGGCAATATTGAATAAAAGTTTGAAGAAAACCGATGAACCGATGTGCGCATCTTTTCAGACCCGTACGAAAAAAGAAGTTCTTCGAAAAGGGGTCTTACGCGTTTACCACGATGTTTGTAACCAGTCGAATTTCGACCCGGGAATAGGGGGGAGCACCGATTATGGTCCTTAGATGACGAATCAGCAACAAAAAAAAAAAAATTCCGTCCGTCCGTCTGTCAACATCACTACCTTTTAGAAAATTTTCGTGAAATTTTCGTGAATTTAAAAAAAAAAAACATTTCGTGAAATTTTTGTGAATTTTTAAAAAAAAATTCACGAAAAATTTCGCGAAAATTTTCTAAAAGGTAGGCAGTGGTCAACATGACAACTCGAGTAAACCTCAACCGATTTTTAAAAACTTTTTGTCCCCTGAAAGGTAATCGAAAAATCTTTTAAGGGATTGAATCTGGGCACTGTCGGCCCAAGGTCCGCCGAGCTAGGGCCGTTTAAGTGGTTTTTGATCTTTTGTGCAAAACTCAAGTAAATCTTTTCCGATTTTCAAAACTTTTTTTTTGTTTGAAAGAACTGGGCATAGCCGACAATTTATGGAAGAAATTTTTCTTAATTTAAGTCATTGGACTTAGCTAGGGCACTAAAATCTAGTCTCTGCTAGGGCTCTATGTGCTTTTTGTCCATAACTCGGGCAAATCTTTTCCGATTTTCATAATTTTTTTTTTTTTTGGAAGACCTGAGCATAGTTGACAACAATTTGAACAAATATTTTTGAATTTTAGTACTTGGACTTAGCTAGGGCACTAAAATCGAGTCTATGCTAGGGCTTTATGTGTTTTTTCTCCATAACTCGGGCGAATCTTTTCCGATTTTCATAAATTTTCTTTTGTTTGAAAAACTCGAGCATAGCTGACAAATTCTGGAAGAAACTTTTCTGAATTTGAGTCCTTGGACTTAGCTAGGGCACTAAAATCCAGTTTCTACTAGGACTCTATTCGTTTTTTGTACATAACTCGAGCAAATTTTTTCCGATTTTCAAACTTTTTTTTGTTTGAAAGATCTAAGCACTACAGTTTATAAAAGAAACTTTTGCCTGTGTTAGGGCTCAAATGGGCCATGTCGGTCCTAAGGTCGGCCCAATGCTATGTTGCAGAGGAAATTGAGGGAAACATTTTTGGCTATGGAATTGTGTGTCCGAGGCCTCTAGTTAGGCCCCTATGTCGGTACTAAGGTCGACCCTAGCCCAAAAAATGGTTTTTTCTTCAGTTGTAGAGAAAATTGAGTAGAACATTTTTCTATCTGAGGGGGTCAATTTTGTGCTTTCGGAAGGTTTTTTTACACCATATCTTCGGACGGGTTTTTCAATATTGCCCTATCGGCAATTTCCAATACAACTTAATGTGGACGTAATTTCATACACTTAAGAGTTAAGGCAATATTTACTTAAATACGTTCGAGCCTCTTCGTAATATCAACTCTGTTTGCCGCATCTATTATGATACGTATGGGTCCCCTACATATGTTTCTTCTGCAATATTGCACAAAAAACCTCATAATCCCACACAAAATTATTCATAATTAAAGAAATATTCATGAAAAATCAGCAAAAATCCTGTGTGGTCGCGTAGCGTGAGTCGGGCCCACACTGGAGGACTCTACAGCATGAACCACTCAACATATTTTCACTAATTGAATTCCTAATTTCACTAATTTCGTGATTTTCTGATGTCTATTTCGCATAGATTTAAGTCAAAAAGTTCCACCAACCTTCGAAAAACCACGTTTTGACCAATTTTTCGACCGTAACTTCGAAAGTTCGTAACCGATTTTGCCCGAATTCGATTCCGTTTTTATTTTTTTCAATTATCTTTCAGGAAAAAAAAAGTTTTTGAAATTCGGATAAGGTTTACCCGAATTATGTAGAAACAACACGTTTGGCCCTAGTAGAGACTCAGTTTTAGGATCGTAGCCATAAAGTATCGGGCATGCCTAGACCTTTCGAACCAAAAAAAAAAAAACTTATAAAAATCGGAAAAGATTAACGTGAGTTATGTACAAAAGACCAAAAACCACTTTATAGGCCCTAGCTCGGCGGCCCTTGAGCCAACAGTGCCCAGATTAAATCCCATTACAAAATTCAGCTTAAAAACTACACTTAATACTGTTGAGCAAAATTATTGCAGTTCTCTTAAAGCCGAGATGCGTCAGATCAAAAACAAAGAGGCCAATCCTCGTTGGGCCTATTGTGCTGTACTTCCGTTTTAACATTTCTGTTTCAAATTCCCCTTTCGAGCCCGTCTAGCCACTTGCTACTTGTAATGAAGGAAAGCACATCAGCTAAATTTAACTTTAACTGCTCTTCGGGGGTCAAGTAGAAGTCCCCTAAAAGCCTCGTTCTCAAAGCTTTTAAAGCAGGGCAAGCGCATATAAAATGTCTTGCTGTTTCCGCCTCTATGCCGCAACCTCTGCAAGTCGGATCGATAACGATACCCATCTTGCTGAGATGATATCCCAAGCTGTTATGACCTGTTAAGATCCCCACAAGCTTACGTAAATCCGCAATGCTGAGACTCAGCAGAAATTCAGTCTTTTTAGCGTCACATCCCGCAAAAAATTCCTTCGATTGTCTGCATGTCTCGAGAGCGTTCCATCTTTCTTGATGGTGCCTTTTTGTTCTACTCTTCACCAAAGAGCTGATTAGCCCTGAGCTATTACCAATAACATGTTCTGGTCCGATGAAGGTAGAGCTGCTACCTTCTCTCGCTAATTCATCAGCCCTTTCGTTCTCTCATACTCCTGAGTGTCCTGGTACCCATGTTAATATAACTTCATTGTCTCTCGACAGGTTTTCCAGAGTCTCGAAGCATTGGAGAACTAGCTTCGATGAAATCTTAACTGACGACAGCGAATTGATAGACGATTCACTGTCTGAAAAGATCAGAATTCTCTTGTCTTTTTTTTTTGGACCCGTACGAAGTACAAAGGTCCTATACGTTTACTGCAAACAATTTTATTGTAACATGGGGTAGGTCGACGTGGGAGTTGGGGAGATGCATCTATTATCGTCTAAATATGACGAATCAGCAATAAAAAAAATGTCCGTACGTCTGTCCGTCTCCACTTTTTTTTCCAAACGGCTCAACCGATCAGCCTAAACTTTTTTTTCCCTGAAAGGTACATGCCTCCCATGATTCAAGTTCGAAGATGAGCAAAATCGATGAAGTGGTTCCGGAGATATGGTCGAGGAAGTGACCAAAAACATGGTTTTTCGAGAGTCGGTGAAACTTTTTCGCAAATATCTCAGCAAGTAGAGCACGGAAATTGCTAAATTTGGTGTCAAATGAAAGCATTTGACACCAAAAAACTGCGGAATTTTTTTTTGTTGAATCGGGTCAGGGGTCTGGGCACTGTGAGCCAGGGAATGGCCGAAAATAAATTTCTCTGCACAAAATGATAAGAGATAGTTTTTTTTCAGTATTTGCATAAATACGCAATACAGAGATTCTTTCAAAGGCAAAGTTGTAGAGAATCAAATTTTAGAGAACACGTGTCTCAGGGTTTTGTGAAAATACGGTTCAAACCTGGTATATGGCCACTTCCATAATTGGGCAGGATGACCCGGATCTCCAGAACTGTGAGAGTTAGGAAGTTAGTTCCAAAGGCGAAGTTGTAGAGAATTAAATATAAGCGAACACGTGTTTCAGGATTTTGGGGAGATATGGTCCAATCCTGGTATATGGCCACTTCAATAATTGGGCAGGATGACCCAGATCTCCAGAACTATGAGAGGTAGAAAGTTGCTTCCAAGGACAAAGTTGTAGACAATAAAATGTTAGATAACAGGTGTTTCAGGGTTTGAGGGAAAAACGACTTAGTCCTTGGATATAAGCTTTTCTAGATTTGAATGGTCTGATACGTACTTCGGTAGGGCCTTTGACATTACCTTGGGTAATTTCTATGGATCTTTGAAATTCTTACAGTTATAAAAGAACAGAAAACGTTGGATTGTTTGCTTTGTATATTTAGTTACGTTCGAGTCACTTTGCCACATCTATTCTGTTTGTCACATCTATTCTGATACGTACGGGTCTTTGGTTATGTTTTATTTTTTATTTCACGCCGTCTTCCAGCATTCTCTCTGAACTATCACAGATGGCAACAATTTCTGATTGAAGAACGGTGGCGTGTTTGAGTTTGAGTTGAGTCAGGATGATGGTATGCCTGAAACTTCGGTCTTGCGCAGTCCAGTTCTGAGTTTTATACAACCTGTGCACCGCCATTTCAGCTTCCTGTTTCAAAAACAGATCTAACGGTGACAATGACAGCAGAATTTCCATCGCCGCTGTAGGCGTCGATGTCATTACTCCTGTTATACTCAGACACGCTAGCCGCTGAATGCCGTCAATCTTCTCTCGTGTAACACTTAGTCTTGCTCGTGGTGCCCACACCATGCATCCGTAAATTAGTATAGGCCTCACTATGGCTCTATACATCCAATACAGAACTACTGGCTTTAGACCCCATTTTTTGCCAAACGTAGTGCGACATTGCCAGAAGATCCTCATAGCCTTTTTCCCACGCTCATCAACGTGCTCTTTCCATTGCAGCTTACTGTCTAGTATGACTCCAAGGTACTTGACTTTGTCTGTCAATTCAAGAACCGAAAAGCTTCATCGCAGCCAACTTTCGTTTCGTTATGAAGAGGATTAAACCGGTTTTGTCCGGATTTACGGACAGTCCCGATGCTCCGCACCATTCTTTCACAATCCAAAACGCTCTTCCTATAAGTCAACACAAAACTTCTTCGTAGGCTCCCGAAATCAGGACAGCGATACCGTCGGCATAGCTAAAATTCCTGAATCGTTCAGCCAGAGAATTGGAGGCCTTGCGGACATCCTCTGTCTACTAACTCGCAACGTAAGTCTATCGACAATATTCGGTTGCTCAGCATAGCCATAATTCACCTAATGAGCGTCCTTTCCATTCCGAACCTTCTCATTGCCATGTTACTTTGTTAAAAGCTCCTTCCAGATCTAGAAACGCAGCTAGAGTTTTCTCGTCAAATTCCATCGATTTTTCTACATTGAACACCACCTGATGGAGAGCCCAGTCCACCGACTTTCCTGATTGATAGGCATCTTGGTCTTTGTGTAACGACTTTACCTTCAGGATAACGTCTCGTATGTATCTATCGCACATCCTCTCAAGCGTCTTTAAAATGAAAGACGTGAGGTTGATCGGTCTATACGAACTCGCTTGATCGTACGTTACGCGTCCGGGTTTCGGTATAAACTTAACCAGCACTTGTTTCCATGACTCGGGTATATAGCCCATAGTCAGTCCCATAGTCAATCCCATTACCATAGATAGAACTTTTCAGGGAAAAAAAAGTTTTTGGAAATCGTTGAGTTTTACTCAAGTTATCGCGGTGACGGACGGACGGACATTTTTTTAATTGCTGATTCGTCATCTAGGGACCATGATCGATACTCCCCCCCACTACCAGATCGAAATTGACGTGGTGTAATAAGTAGTACTGTGCGGAACAAGGGACCGAGCTAAAAATCATTCAGCAGTATGCGGTGTTACAGCTGGTGATACAACAAGCATAACCCATCAAAAGTCAAACCGAATGATATCATCGTCAAACGTGATGTCATTTTGCTTTCAGGGAGAGCATACAATTGTAGCATTTTTGATTCTAATTACATTTACATCGATATTTTATATTATTATTATTCTCATGTGATTCATTGAAACCCATTAACCTCAACTTGTCATTGTGTCGTAAAATAGCTTAGAGATCGATAAAATGAGAGTAACTTTCAGCAATACAGAACTTAACTGATTTACGGACAATGTGATTACGAATAAAAATTTTGTTTGGGTGCAAAAAAGTTTAAGGTGAATGTCGTCAGCACCTCCTACATTTGTTATGGGAATGGCAGAAGGCTTTTGTGGTATCGAATGGTCAGATCCCAAAGTTTGTGCTGATCTTGGGACCGAATGGAGAGCTGTTTACAAAATTTCGACGATAATTAGCCCAAAAAAAAAAACGGCACACGGCGGCTGAAAAATCGTAACCTTAAGTGGAAGTTCGATAAGCGAATCAATTTTTTTCAAAATTGAAAAGCACAATTTCAAACCGGTTTTAAGTCAGCGGAGCACAGTGGTATGAATTCGGAGTATGCACTCCTGGAACCGTTAGTTGTTCGTGTCTCCTTGACACTGCGTGGAAGCGAGTTATATTTTGCTATTCTATGGAATAGGAGTGAGTTTTACATTTTCGACACGCCCACATGTGGGATAACAAAATTTCGGTTTCCTTTTGAGAGTCCTGGTTTTATCTTCTCCGAAATGTAAGGAGGCGTACCGGTTAAGATGATATGAATAAACAGCAGAGCGCGCCCTTCCAGATAATCAATTATATTGCAGCCGAGGATCATGTTTCTGTAATCGTCTAGTTTGTCCCTGCGCCTCAGACTGAAGACAAACCTCACACAAGTGTTGAACAATTTTGTAAGTGTTCTTTTGCAGGATTCATCCAGACCAAAGATGAAAACCTCACGGCAGTATAAGATGTGGGGAATGAGTAGCGCCTTAACTAAGCTAAGCCTCAGAGAGCGGGAGAGATATGAAGCGTGTGTCCACAGCGACTTCAATCCCGAGTAAACCTTCGCTGAGATGGAGTTGCACTGGGCGTACCAGTAGAGGTCACTGCTGAGTTTTAGGCCTAGATTGATCACCGCGCTCTTGGTATTGATCATTCGCCTACCTAGAATGAAGTCTGGGATGCCACACCTTAGAGCACTTTTATGAATGTGGGCCGTACGAATAACTGTAAAAGAGTGAGATAGAAATCTTCAGGATAAAATGAGGAACAACTTTGCTGAAGAAACAATTTGCCAAAAATTTTATCCCAGGAGTTATGAGCTGTTATGTAAACGACATTTCTAAAAATGCAGTGTTTTGGTCGAATGTAACATAACTTCAAATATTTGAGATAGAAATATTTGGTCTTCAGCAAAGTTGTTACGCATAAAATAAAGAACAACTTTGCTAAAGAAATATTTTTTTTATTTTGGAAGTTATATGATCACTTAAACTGGGAAAATTTGCATATTCTTTGTAAAATCTAATTTTCAGATTTCAACAGTTCATAACTTCCAAAATAAAATTTTTCCTAAAAATGTTTCTTTAGCAAAGTTGTTCCTTATTTTATGCTTAAGGGTTGGCACACATTGCGTCACACTCAGAGAGGGAGGGGGGGGGCTCAATGAAAACGTGACGAAATCGAACAGGGGATAGGGGGGGGGGGGGAAATGGAAAATGGGAAAATTTTAATTAGACATTCAAAACATAAACTTCGCGGACCCGTGAGAAACCAGTTCAATCGACTCTGGTTGCAAGGATTCCCGTTCCATTAAATTACAGAGTTATTTACAAGAAACCCAAAATTACTAAGATGACCCTCGCCGAACGGCTTCTGGACATATATTTCCAGGTAGGGGGGGGGGTCGAATATGTGACGTCAAATTTTAGGGGGTGTAAGTCAAACGTGATGTAACGTGGCATGGGGAAGGGGGGGGGGTGGAGTAAAAAAATCGAGAAAAAAGTATGAGGGCTCGTCCATAAATGACGTCCACGAAAAGGTCGATGTTTTTGACCGCCCCCACACCCCCAATCCGTTACTGTCCAAAAATTGTAACCACCCAACCCTTGTGGACGTCCAAATTCAAAGACCACCCCACATTGTTATGAAAAAAAAAATGCTTAAGAGAGTGTCAGATATTTTGACAGTTCTATATTTTGCGATGTTTTTTCATTGCATATTTCTAAGGCAGTGATCATCAATTTTAAATTCCGAAACATCTACTGTTTGCATAACACTTCCCTTTATAGTTTCTCTGCATCAAAATATATAATTATTGAGTCTTAGTGTCAAAATTTGATCTGAAAAAAACATCGCAAAGTACTCGGCTGTATAATACAATGCGATGTTTTTTTCAGATCAAATTTTGACACTTAGACCCAATAATTAGACATTCTGATTCATAGAATCTATAAAGGGATGTGTTATACAAACAGTAGATGTTTTGGAATTTAAAATTAATGATCATTGTCTTAGAAATATGCAATGAAAAAACATCGCAAAACATAGAACTGTCAAAATATCTGACACGCTCTTAAGAGTGTGTCAAATATTTTGACAGTTCTATGTTTTGCGATGTTTTTTCATTGCATATTTCTAAGGCAGTGATCATCAATTTTAAATTCCGAAACATCTACTGTTTACATAACACATCCCTTCAGAGGGTCTCTGAATCAGAATATATAATTATTGAGTCTTAGTGTCAAAATTTGACTTGAAAAAACATCGCAAAGTACTCGGCTGTATAATAAAGTGCGATGTTTTTTCAGATCAAATTTTGACACTAAGACTCATTAATTATATATTCTGATTCAGAGAATCTATAAAGAGATGTGTTATGCAAACAGTAGATGTTTTGGAATCTAAAATTGATGCTCACTACCTTAGAAATATGCAATCAAAAAACATCGCAAAACATAGAACTGTCAAAATATCTGAAACGCTCTTAAAAAAACTTTCTATATTGGTCCCAAACTGTTTCGAAATGTTCCTTAATTGATATTATCGGAAATGTGGTCACAATTTCTTTACTTTTTTCAAGTTAAAGATAAACGAAAGGTAATTATTCGCGGTAAAGTTTGAACTGTATTTTAATTGACAATTCAATCGGGGTTTTTATATTTCTAATTAGATTTAAATGCTCCCTAGACTTTAAATTCATATTTTCAAATTACGGACACTGAATATGGACGGACATATACCGGATTATTCGTTTTTATAAAGATGTCACTCGACAATATGACAATAGCGACTTCGGAGCGCTTCGGGCACAATGGAGCATCGCTTACACTCATTAGGCGTAATTTTTTTTTCGCTGTCTGAAAATGTGCGCAGAAAACATATGAGTTTGAAATTATTTGATTTATAAAAAACGAATGCATTTTTTTCACATGCAGCGGTACGAATTTCTGTTCAAAATGCCGTCTTGCATCGAAAAAATAAATCTTGCGATGGTTAACCCGAAACGAACGGTCAATTCAACTTCAACGAAGTTGACAAAAGTTCATGCCGTGCCGTAAGTAAATTCTTAGCTCTTTGTGGACGTCCACAACTGATTCGACTACCCCAACCCCCTGTCCAATTTCGTCCACCTTTACTGAACTACCCCCCCCCCCACCCCCTCGCCTGGACGTCATTTATGGACGAGCCCTGACGTAATATGTGTACGACTCCTTAACAACTTTGCTGAAAACCAAATATTTCTATCTCACACATTTGAAGAGTTATGTTACATTCGACCAGAACACTGCATTTTTAGAAATGTCATTTTAAACAGCTCATAACTCCTAGGATAAAATTTGGCAAATTGTTTCTTCAGCAAAGCTGTTCCTTATTTCATTCTGAACAACTTTATTGAAGACCAAAGATTTCTATTTCACCGTCTTATACAGTTATTCGTACGTGCCCACATACTTTGACATATTCCGCACTGTGCTGCGACTGGAATGCGGCGGCTCTCATGTCTGTGTTGGACTATTTCTTTTCGGAACACACCCATCGAAGAACTATAATTGATCCAACTTTCCGCTCCTAAAACACTTACCTCAAATGTTGTTATGGAAGTTCGATATTTCATAGCACTGATCAAAATACGATAACCGAGCAAATAAGCAAACACTTTTTACAGTTCTAAAAGCATTTTATCTTCAAAAATCGATGAAATCCCGGCACAAATGTCGCATTATTATTATTATTTAGTTAAAAAGCATAAATGTTTATCTCTCATTACAATACGTACTACACAATCACATATCGTCTTCAATATACAAAACTCCTTCAATTACATTTTTAGTATCTGTTCGTTACAATATTTATATAATCTTAGATCTACAAACAAAAATATGGTTATATTTGTGTGCTTAATCAAAATTAAATATACATTGGCTATGTAAGCAATTATAATTGCAAATACATGTGTAAAACGAAATACCTTTAAATCTTTCATATTTACCAAAAAAATATTCGTACAAGAAACCTGAAGTATTAATTTAACTCTTTTTTTTCTCCTCTCATTTCAGATAGTAATTTTCGTGTATTTAGACACCATCCGAGTTATGCATACTTCTTGCACGTGTGTTAAAGAATGTAAAATGAAAAAAATGTTTTTGTTATATTAAAAAAATGGCGAAAAATATTCCAAACAATACACAAAATTACGGAAGAAATGTTAATTCGGTGTCGAGTGATTTCCGGTCCAATGGCTATTTCAAAAACAATGAATTCTTATTTAGCATTGAACGGGCAATTAGTACCACATCGGCAGAAAATGAGATACTCAGTGATTTCGACGCTCAGTCGAATAGAAGTGACTTAATGTTTAAGGGAAGTGTTACTACCGTTGGTTCTATACAAACAATTAAAAATTATACCAAAGATTCGCAAAAATTGAAACCATTCTTTAGTGATGAAATATTGGAATGGTCGGAAGTAGTGTTAGTGCTTTTTTTGATTTTATTAATTGTGATAACTGTCATCGGTAAGTACATATTTAAACGCATCTCTCCTTACACAATGATTTCGCATACACTTCATGTTCATTATGTTCATTAGGGTGTTTCAAAAAAAACTTATGGTGGCTTTTTTCGGGGTCGGGTCGGGAATTCAGTTCTTCCAGTGTCTGCGTATACGTATTTTTTATTGGCCTTTTGAATTTATTTTGGGGTTGGGAACAGAGCCTATTATTTGGCAATTTTTTTATACATTCTTTGGCCGGCCTAATTTCTTTCGATGTTTTCAGTGGTACACCATCATGTCTTTTTTGTAAGGATTGACTTAGGAATCCTTCACAAGCAAGACTACATTAAGATGAACGTGGTAAAAAGGACATCATGGAATCCCCATGTTTAAGACAAGAATTACGAATCTATTTTTCATGAAAGTGAAAGAATTTGACAGCCTCCATTGAAATCGGAAGCTCCGAAAGCTCTTTCTATTGTCTTTTGGTGTAAACTAGTGCTGTAAACGGTGTGGTAATGGAGTTTATAGCCTAAATCTTTTACAACGCTCATAACTAGGGAATGCAAAACCAGACCGGTTTTCGGTATTAAAATTACAAAACCGGTTTTGAATACTGGTTTTACGGTTTTCAATAAAATTTGGTTATCTTTTATGAGGAGGCCTGTTCTCAAGACGAAAGCGTGGAATGCAATCGACATCGATGATTCTTATCACCCTAGAGCAGAGAATTGAAAACGACTTCTCGCGCGCCGACTTTGCGAGTAGAGTCGGCGCGCGAGCAGCCGTTTTCATTTCTCTGCCCTAGAGACACACTGCGGTGTATAACAATACATTAAGGCTTTTGATTTTTGCTTCTTTGTAAGTGAGGATACGTAGACAATTGTTTGTTCATTTCAGTATTGAGATCGGCAATCACCTAATTTGAATTGCTTCGCTATGAAAATCCGAATTTGCGCCGAATTCGCTCACATCCGAAATTCATTGTGTTCATGTAACAAAATCAAAAATCAAAACATTTAACTGCTACTACCTTGTAGCGTATCAGTTTTTATAACTCAATAATATTGTGAATCGAAGTAATCATTTTAATTGTATAGAATCAAGTGAGCTTTTCTTTACTAAAATTTGTATAAATAGGGAAGTCTGTGCAAATAAAAATCATTCTACTTCTGACTTTAGTCCGAAAAACATCTTGTTTTATTGAGCTTTAGTCTTAGTTAGAATCAAATAGAATCTTTGAGCTGATTATTGGCCCGTTTCAACTCATAAGAAGTTGAAGTGAGTATAATTAACCTTAGCATTCTCTATAGCATTCAATAGAATCATGAGCTGATTGTGGCCCGTTTCGATGTTTATCAGTCGAAGTGAGCACAGTTAACCTTAGTATTCTATATCTACTCTCAAAAAGGCTGAAAAGAAAAAACCTCGTGTTATTCGTCTACCGAAAACCAGTTACATTAAACCGTTCCTCACAACTTTATTAACCGAACTATCAAACACTGGTGAAGTGTGTATGGATGCAACAGAAATAGGAAAAACGGTAGACATTGTCTTGGCCGTGAAAAAGGACCTGGAGAGTGGTAAAGCCTGGAACGAAAAAATTGAGGTTGCAGAAAAATTACATTTGAAGCTGTACAAATCAGGGCTAGTCTTATATCATAAATAATAGTCTTACCTTAATCATTCTCTGTTAATCTGATAACTTTTACCAAAAATAAATGTGTCAAAAAAAATAAAAAAAAGGGTTTTAATAAAGAGTTATAAATAAAAACTACGAATTGATTTTCATAAAATTGTCGATGTAAAGGACAGTAATTGACCGGTTATTCAAAAACCCTACTTTAACAATAATTTCTCATGTAACAAATACGATGACTGAGAAAATATCATTTTTATAAAACGATATCTAAATTCTTATAGAATTCAGCGGTAAGGGGTGTAAGATTTTTAACAAAAATCCCTTCAATGAATCTATCAGATAGGGTCAAGTATTTTAAAAATAGCACACGTGGGTCTTTTATTTAATTGTGAGGTAATAATCATAAACATTTATTGACATCCTAATAATTTTAAAAGAATTCAATACAATTGGTTTTTGTCATTTTGATATAAAATCATACGGGATTTTCCCCTCATGTATTTTGATGTTATGTAATTTGTACCTCCAGATGCACGTGATTTTTGTCAATAGTTATGAAAATCATAGCAAAATGCTCATGACTAATTTAATATCGTCACAATCTAAATACTTTTCTGTAAATTTCACTCAACAATTTTGTATATCCGCATTTTAACACCGTAGGATTTGGTCATCTCTATGATGTTTTGAACATCTGGGTATCGCTAAAACCGCGGGCAGCTGCGCAAATTCAAAATAAAAATATCAATCTGGCTCAGGCCATTAATTCTGGGCATAAATGTCATTCTCATAATATTTATTATTACAGGGCATTAGACAGTACTCGCCAAAAAGTGGCAGCTGGATGACAATAATCAGAATTAGACCCATTGTTATCATCATCCCGTAGGAAATAAAATATTTAGCCAGGCCATTAATCTGAATTTGGACCATTGTTATCGCCATCTCTAAGGTAATAAATTATTTACCCACAGACCATTAATGTCAACTACCCCTATTGTCCCATACTGAAGAAAAGTGGTCAAAACCCATTAATTTCACCCCTCCATTGTTATCACCCCTCCTCTAGGTAATAAATCATTTAGTCACACCCCATTAATTTTTAAACAATACTCGTAAATTGCGACCATATATCTTCTACCATCGTCAGAGCAAATCGCCGATATTATGACGAAACCACTTGGCAACGTTTTATTTCTGAAACATCGAAAGGGTTTGAACTTGGAATCGGACAATTAGATTAAGAGGCGGTGTTGGTTGTAATCTAATCATAGCAAGTGATTGAATAACTGAATTTGATTCAGGTCTAAGTAGTATGTTCATTCTATCTCCAATCAACGTACAATAGACATATTTTCTTAAATCGCTTTTCCTTGTAAGAAACTAAAACATAATGTGTCAGGCATGCCCAGGCCTTTCAAACAAAAAAAAATCTTTTGAAAATCGGAAAAGATTTACTCGAGTTTTATACAAAAGACCAAAACGCACCTAAACGGCCCAGCTCGGTGGCCCTTGTGCCGATAGTGCCCAGATTCAATCCCATAAAACATTTTTCAATTGTCTTTCAGAGAAGAAAAAGTTTTTGAAAATCGGTTGAGTTTTACTCAAGTTATCGCGCTACTGAAGCTTCCCCCTCCTCCCGTGTCGAATTTGGGGTGGTTACAAACGTCGTGGTAAACGTGTAAGAACCCTTTTCAAAAAAGTTCTTCGTACGGGTCTAGAAAGGCCTTCCGAAAGTACAAAATTGACCCCCAAATAGACAAAAATGTTCATCTCAATTTTTTCTACCTCATAGCAAAAACCTTTTTTTTGTCTAGGGTGACCTTAGGACCGACCTAGGGTCTTCAGGAGAGGTTTCGGACAAATACTTACATAGACAGCAAAATGTCCCTCCATTTTCTCTACAACATAGTGAAAAACCATTTTTTCGTCTAGGGCAGACTTTAGGACCGACCCAGGGCCATAAGGATATGCCTCGGACACATACTTAGACAATAACGTTTCCCTCAATTTGCTCTGCAACAAAGCAAAAAAATTTTTTTTGGTTAGCACCGACCTTAGGACAGACCTGAGGCCCACTTCAGCCCTAAGCACAATGCAACAAATCATTATCGCTTGGTAAATACGCAAACGTTTTTCAATCGGAAATCAACGGCATCACACTAATGTGCTCTGAAATAAGGGATGTCAGTCCTTTGAAGCGACCCATGTTTATTTTCACTGATAGCCAAGCAGCAAAATAACATTTTCAAGACTATTTGCTCAAAAAAACTCTCCTGAGTTTGGCTCACATCATAAAATTGTGTCTTCATGTAATGAATTACTTTCGAAGGGTTCAATATAACGTACTATTACTGCAAAAAAATACTCAAAAAAGTTCTTCTTTAATAATAATCATCCCAGCGCTGCAACCTAATTCCCCACACTCACCTCTTAACTCCTACCTAACCCTCTCAACTTCACACATAATCCTGCTTTACATCAAAACCTAGTCCTTCTTCCAATCATCGAAAAAAAAATTTCATTGAAAAAAAATTTTCAGCGAAAAAGAATTTTCAGCGAAAAAAAATTTCGGCAAAAAAAAATTCGGCGAAGGAAATTTCCTTTGACACGAAACATCTATCTTCAACAAAAAAAAAGTTCAAAAAAATCCCTAAATCCGTCCCATACCACAGTCGGCCATTTTGTTGGTCACCCTGACACACTACACACCCTACCCATCAACTTTTCCTTTGACACCAAACATCTATCTCCATCCTAACACAGTCCAAAAATTTTGCTCATATTTGACCCATACTTTGATTACACTCACACACACATACCGAACATTCTTTTATATTGGCTTTATATGGAGCCTTCTAAGAGCCCTGGTGCCCAAACGAGGCCAGTACCCTCCTTTTTTAAAATCTCATATGGCATATCGTAAACGTTAAAATCCGAAAGTTTTCAATGTACTATTAATGGTTTACAAAAGAGGTCCAACCATGCGAACTAGTTGTAGTCAATTTATTAAGAGCGAAAACTTCGAACGATTTTGGGACAACATGTCCTACTTTTTCCCGATGAATGTGCCATTCGATTCCTTGTTCTATTGTAAGAAAAGTAATTTCTCATTTTCGGAAAATTTGATATTTTAGGGGAGTTATGGTGTGCTAAGTACGTGCATGTCAGGGGGTGGTAAAAATGGTTTTTTGGCTATAACTCGTGTAAAACGAAATGAACTTGGGATGGTAAGCCCCAATGATACAAAGGTCTTTCATCATTGGATTCCTTGGAGCCTTCCCCCACTCCTGAGTTATTAATCATTCTAGGTGAAAACTTCGGGAACGCTTTACTGCTTGAAGCAGCGATGAACCGAAAAACTGAGTATGGGGTGTTCTAGTATACTACCCCTACTATAAGACCATGCAAAGACTTCCCCGGTTTAAGGCTGTTGCACCGGTCTGGAACAACTTTTGTAAGAAAAGTCAATTTTTGACACTTTTTCTTGACTATTTTCAGCTGAAGAAGTCTGTATAACTGAGCTCTTTACAAGTGACGGTCTATGGGAGGGAAGGGTGTTGTTTACCAAAGAAAGCGTGAAGATGTTGAGTTTTATATGGAAATTTAGAACGTTTTGAACATTTTTTCTATGTGAAAGTGGGGGGGTGTATCAATACCGATTGTGAGTACTGGTTCATATTTGTTTTCGTAACGTGTGAGTATTGTAGACAATAGTGCTGAACAATAGAAGTCTTTTGTTCAAAGCTCAAACTATAAACACTACAACTACTAAAGAAACAAATTACATGAAAATTACATGTAAAGAATGGACATAAATTCAAATGGCTAGTGAGTCGAGGGGGCCGCTTTTTTATTTTAATTCTGTATCAGGTAATTGCGTCCGAAAAGTTATTTTATTTCTCTTTTGCCCTAATAAAATTGTCACTTACCTTTACCTTTATGAACGTCAGATTGAGACCAAAATCAAATACTTGTATGGGTCATTCACCCCCCCCCCCCACTTTCACATAGAAAAAATGTTCAAAACGTTCTAAATTTCCATATAAAACTCAACATCTTCACGCTTTCTTTGGTAAACAACACCCTTCCCTTTCGTAGAGTACACCGTCACTTGTGAACAGCTCCATTTCGCATATCCAGCTGCAGATCATGTTTCAGGGCAGTTATACAGACTTCTTCAGCTGAAAATAGTCAAGAAAAAGTGTCAAAAATTGACCTTTCTTACAAAAGTTGTTCCAGACCGGTGCAACAGCATTAAACCAGTGAAGTTGTAACGAATCCGCGGACGCGGCTTCGTTCAAAGATAATATGGTTAAAAGTAAGAAAAGAACGTATTCCGTAGTCAAATTATTTATAAAATTGTCATAAACTAAGCGAAACATTATAACGTTGTCAGAAAAGAAAGGCAGGGGTTTTCTGATACCGAAATGTCGGATATAAGAAAATCCCACATTAGTACCTTTCCCCTGCCTCAACTGAATAATAAACGCGTCTCACACCAGCAGAATTGTTGTTGGAAATAAATATGATAATTGTAATTTTAGAACATAAGTTTAGTTTGTAAGGACCACGCTGTAATCTATTACGAAATCAATCGTTAAGTTCCTTCGAGAACTTCGAACAAATATTTCGCGCCATTTTGAAATTAAATAAATAGAAGTATGTTCGAAGAGTCGGGGATTCAATAGCCAGTTCATCTCTTACATTCGTCACGCACACACCTAATTCGGGTAACGCGAGTGATTAAAAGTGAATCTTATTTATCCTTATTATCTATTAATAATTTCTATCATCAATTGCATCATAAATTAAACATAATTGTACCCGTAGTGTATTGCATCGCTTGTTAAGCAAATTAAATAACGCGTCGGTATCGGGTGAATAAAATACATTAAACATCATAAGCATATCAAAATCCAATTCTCTGTCCAGTCAGAGGTAAGGACATAATTGGAATAAAAGAAAGTGAAAGTGAACCCAAAAAGTCGTCGTACCTGTCCCGATATTGTCCGCAAAGGACAATATCCCCTAAAGAAAAAAATATAAAAGTGTTAATATTATCGGATTCAGTGCTAACTTCTTTTGGCGTCGTTTCGTCGTCGCCATTGTGGATTTTGGACATATTGGGTCATTTGCAGCAGAGCTCCAACGGTTCGTTTCTTTACAAAATAAATATATTGCGCAATATTAGTTTTAAGATAAAAATCAGATGGTATTTCAACCGTGTATTGGAACACCATAAAAATCTTGAATTATAATCTGCGAGGCCAGATGACAATTCAGATTTAATCATAAGTATCAATTCAATCTCATTAAATAAATTCAAATATTTCTATAACTAGATTGTTGTGAGACCGCGAAATACGTTGTCTTTTCATTTCATTTTGTGTGAACCCTTCATAGAATAATGGTAAGTCTTATCCAAGACGCCATTTAACGGACCATTTCTTTCCGTGTCGAGCCAGCGGAAAGGGACCCGTTATAAAGTCTTTGCATGGTCCTGTAGTAGGGGTAGTATACTAGAACACCTTATACTCAGTTTTTCGGTTCATCGCTGCAGTAAAGCGTTCCCGAAGTTTTCACCTAAAATGACTAATAACTCAGGAGTGGGGGAAGGCTCCGAGGAATCCAATGATGAAAAACCTTTGTATCATTGGGGCTTACCATCCCATAAAAGTTCATTTGATTTCATTTCGTTTTACACGAGTTAAAGCCAAAAAACCATTTTTACCACCCCCTGACATGCACTTACTTAGCACACCATAACTCCCCTAAAATATCAAATTTTCCAAAAATGAGAAATTACTTTTCTTACTAAAGAACAAGGAATCGAATGACACATTCATCGGGAAAAAGTAGGACATGTTGTCCCAAAAGTGTACGAAATCGTTCGAAGTTTTCGCATAATCACTCTTTATATAATCATATAATTGACGCCAATAAATGAAACTAACTAACTAACAACATGTTTTTTCTGCACAAAATATACAGCACGTCTAAAATGAAACTCACACGAAATGCAAGAATCTTTTGTTTAACGTCATGGTTTTAAAATCAAGCCCTACTTTGTAACCATTTTTCTAGAACTGAGTAAAAGATCCCGAAATTATAGTTAGTTCAGGAAATAGATTGGTCTTTCTTCTAGTGGCTGAACTTATTGGATCTTGGATATGAAGTACGCAGCCTTCATAAAATTGTAGCAAATGGAAGTTTGCATTTCAACTGGGCAGCCTGGTGCCAAAACACTTCCCATAACAATGTTGGATGGGTGAACTAGTACGTAGCCATGCATTCGGTTCCAACTCGGCACCAGGCTGCGTACTTGATTTGTACGAGTAGCCTTATAGATGGCAGCCTGGTGCCGAAAATATGTTAATGTCATCGTTACGGCAGTAACAAATACTGTACGTCATATGAATTTCAACTCGGCACCAGGCTGCGTACTCAAGATTTTTTAATGTTTATATAGAGGGCAGCAGCAGCTTGGTGCCAAGTTGAATTTTATGCGACGTATAGTATTTGTATCGGCCGTTTCTATGAAATTTACAGATTTTCGGCACCAGGCTGCCTTCTATCAGGCTATTCATATGTCTCAAGTACGCAGCCTGGTGCCGAATCAGAACCGAGTACATAGAAATGTGCTCGGACCCCCATACAACATTGTTATAGGAACTTTTTCGGCACCAGACTGCCTTCTGAAATTTGCCGGTGGGACCTGACGTGAACGATAATTATTTTTCCTTATCGCTTTGAGAAAACTCTCGCTGCATTGCCCTAAAGCCGGTGAGAAAATAAGGTATTCTTACCGGGGAGAAAATATCTTTTTTCACCCCGCAAAGGGTGACCCATCATTTCGCCGCTGAGCATTTCGCCGCTGATCATTTCGCCGCCGATCATACTGCCGCCGGGAACGTTTAGCCGCGGACTCGTTTGGCCGTAGATTCATTACGCCGCAGACAAAACTAGGAAATTTAGCCTTTTACAAAATGCCACGAAAACCTACACTGAGGAAAATATCTACAAATATCTACGCTGCCAACTTATTTTACGCACCGTGCACGTATGGCATACTACACAATACTTAAATGAGGTTGATAATACATTCAGCGCGTATATAATACGTCGGCGGCGTACACAATGCCTACGTCGCTTGTAGATGGGCGATTTCATTGGTAGATTGCGAGGGAACCATGTGTTCTTGTTAAACCGTGCACAATGTGCACTGCACATCCGAGATTTGTGTTGTATGAAGAGAATTCCTCTATAGGTTCAATGTACAACTCCTTCATGCGAAAGAAGTCCAACCTTTGCATTCTTAGCCAGAAGACGGTTCCCTCGTAACACATTTTCCAACTTTTCAATGGAATGGCCCAGATATTTTCCTCAGTGTATGTGGTAATATGTGATTAATGTAACCAAAGCGAGTGATTCATCCTTCTACAAAATGTCACGAAAGCGAGTGATTCATCCTTTTACAAAATGGTACGAAAGCGAGTGATTTATCCTTTTACAAAATGTAACAAAGGCGAGTGATTCATTCTCTTACAAAATGGCGCGAAAGCGAGTGATTCATCCTTTTACAAAATGACATGAAAGCGAGTGATTCATCCTTTTACAAAATTTCACAAAAGAGAATAGTTCCCCACTTCAAAAAATGACACGAAAGCGAAATGTTCGGCGGCGAAACGATCCTCGGCGAATTGATAGGGAACCCCCGCAAAGTGAGGAAGTTACTAACTTCACTCCACATCCCCCGTTACACTGAAGTTCTTCGAAAAGGGGACTTATGCGTTTACCACGACGTTTGTAACCAGTCGAATTTCGACCCGGGAGTAGGGGGGGGGGGAGCATCGATCATGATTCTAGGATGACGAATCAGCAATAAAAAAATGTCTGTCCGTCCGTCTGTCAATACGATAACTCGAGTAAAACTCAACCGATTTTCAAAAACTTTTTTTTCCCTAAAAGGTAATTGAAAAATCTAGGGACGTTTAAGTGCTTTTTGGTCTTTTGTACATAACTCGAGTAATTTTTTTCCGATTTTCAAAAACTTTTTTTTGTTTGAAAGGCCTTAGTATGGCCGACAATTTATAGAAGAAATTTTTTTGATCTTGAGCCCTAGGCGTTAACTTCAGCACTAAAAAAGAGTCTCTGCTAGGGCCAAACGTGTTTTTCGTACATAACTCGAGTAACTCTTTTCCGATTTTCAAAAAAAAACTCAATCGAAAGTTCTGAGAATGGCTAACAATTTATGGAAAAAAAATTTTTCTTTGGGTCGCTAGACCTAGCTAGAGCTCTAATAAAGCGGTCCCACTAGGGCCCTACTATTTTTAGACCCGTACAAAGAACGAAGTTCTCCGAAAAGGGGTCTTATGCGTTTACAATGACGTTTGCAGCCATCCCAATTTCGACCGGGGAGTAGGTGGGGAGCATCGATCATGGTCCTTAGATGACGAATCAGCAATAACTTGAATAAAAGTCAACCGATTTTCGAAAACTTTTTTTTCCCTGAAAGGTCATTAAAAATCCTTTTTTGGGATTGAATCTGGGCACTGTCGATTTATACGATTTTCAAAAACTTTTTTTCTCCTGAAAGATAGTCACCAAATTGATCACGGGTAGAGGTGAGCGGGTTGCCCGAAATTCGAAAAAAACCCGCCCGAACCCGACCCGACCCGAACCCGACCCGACCCGAACCCGACCCGACCCGAACCCGACCCGGACCCGAACTACTTTTCACGGGTTTGGGTTTCGGGCTTTCGGGTTTAGAAAATCCCGGTCGGTCGGGCTTCGGGTTTTTAAATTTTCGGTCGGGCGGGTTTCAGGTGTACCTTTTATCGGGTTTACGATTCGGGTTTGATAATATTGGTACAAAAAGAAATTTTGAAAATATCCAAATTACATCGACTAACTAACAATGGTATTGCAATGTACCAGTTATCAGTGTCATTGTTGTAAGTATACTTTGGTGATGATTTCAGATAAAAGAACATTACTCGTTTGTGAGCCGTATGATGAGAAAGTTTATTTTAAACATTTTAAGCGTTATTTTGTGTAAAAGGTGTAATTAAAGTCAAATCTCTTAATTCAATTTGGCCTAAAATTTGATTGAGTTCAATTTTGTAACACAAGCGATAAAAATTGGAACACTGCAAATTAGTCAATATCAATTTTGTCAACCTTCCTTTTTTGATACTATAAATATAATATAAAAAGTTTAACTTTATGTCATACTAGACAAGACGTATTTCATTATATTTCAATTTTCGTTACAAGATTAAAGATAAAAAATTTCATTCAACTTCTGTGATGATGGTATTGTACCCAAAACAGATGCAGCATTTCCTTTTTGTATTGCTACACTAATGCGCTGAATTAGGTATGACGTAGATCGTTTTTCGTGTGTCACATCTACAATTTTGCTGCCTATTTTCTTGATCAAATTTAACCCATGTTCGCCAATAACTCCCGAAGTTTCCGAGCCGAAGGGTACAAAGCAGAATTGTTTTGCCAAATCAGAATAATGACGAATTTTCTTATTTTCCGCTTGTTTTGCAGCATATCCTACATGTTTCGAAGTCGATTCCAGATAAGAAGGGGCGAAAGTATCATGACATGTATAATCCCACAGAAGGGATTTTCCATGTGCCCATGGAATGAGACTTAAGCCATCCGGTTTCTTTCCATCTGGTCTTGAGCATCCTGGGGGTTCCAAGATTGCAGGAATCTCTGCTGATCGTAGAGCTCGTTGGATAAGATTGTTTACTGCTGCATGTCGACTCCTTGTACCTTTGGCCTTTGAACAGGATAGTCCGTGTCTACCAAATTTATTGACCTTTTCTCCACAGATGCAAGTGTGTGATTGTACAATCGGTGAGCCTAGGCGTAGTGACATAGCGACTCTGAATTCATCATTTGATAGGTACGTACCCAGTTGGGGTGATGGAATCACATGTAGCCATGCGCCAGTATGAGGTACTGAATTTGACAACAATCTTGCTTTATCTTCTTTGATGTCGACTAGTGAATGTAATGTACTGATTTTTTTGTTTATCATACTTAGTTCCCAAGCGCCTTGAGATTTTCGTACCGCTGCATCTGGCAAGTCACCAAACTCGTTACACCAAAGTTTTTCCGCTTCCGATTTTGCAAAATCAATTTGTCGGTATTGTTCAGATAACAAATTGTCCAACAAATCGGAAACTTCGTAGATCGATGATAAAAAGCATGGTAAGGCTATGTCTGACGCATGACGAATCCCGATTCCTCCATATTTAATTGGCAATGCTGATTCCGACCAAGCTTGTGGTGTTAATTGTATGTTGAGAAGTGATTCTAATGATTCTTTCAAAGTTTATTAGATAACTTCTTGGATAGTCGTTGTAAGTCAGCGATTTTATTATTCAGACAAACCACAGCCGCCTGATCGGTAAGCGGGGTACCCAAAAGAAATTCATTGCCCTCTTGTATTTTTTGAATTCCTGGACAAGTTGATTGAAATGTCATACTTATATTTGATAACTTTAAAGTCAAACTTTATGTCACTGTTTTGATATACGCGCTTACTCAGTTATGTGTTGTCTTTGGTTCATTGTATTTATGTTCATAATACAAAACGTAGTGTGCACAAATGGAATTTTAACGGCCTGGTCCTAAATATTGTCCTACTCGTCTTCGCCATTAAAATTAATCTTTGTGCACTTAGGAACACAAACTACTATAGTTTCACGGCAAATAAACGACAACAACAATTGAGAATCTAGTTGAATGACTTTCGAAGCCAGTACGCATCTCCTGTGCAAAGCATGAAAAAAGCTAGAAAAAACCAACAGAAACCGTTTTTGTCGGTTTTTTACGTTTGTTTCTCCCTTTTTTCATGCATGCTTGAGTTCAACTCAATCGAATAGAGGTGAGCGGGTTGCACGAAATTCGAAAAAAAGCCCGCCCGAACCCGACCCGAACCCAACCCGAACCCGACCCGACCCGAACCCGAACTACTTTTCACGGGTTTGGGTTTCGGGCTTTCGGGTCTAGAAAATTCCGGTCGGTCGGGTTTCGGGTTTTAATTTCGGATCGGGTTCGGGTCGGGTCGGGCCGAGCCGCCTGCGTTTTCCGGGCGGTCGGGCTTCGAGGTTTAATTTC
>CM055406.1:122295861-122343183 GCA_029228625.1 Pseudolycoriella hygida
GTATAGATACGTACTGGTACGTATAGATACGTACTGGTACGTATAGATACGTACTGGTACGTATAGATACGTACTGGTACGTATAGATACGTACTGGTACGTATAGATGCGTATAGGTACGTACTGGTACGCATAGATACGTACTGGTACGTATAGATACGTACTGGTACGTATAGATACATACTGGTACGTATAGCTACATACTGGTACGTATAGATACATACTGGTACGTATAGATACGTACTGGTACGTATAGATACGTACTGGTACGCATTGTTTGTATACTTTCTTTAGAACTGAGTACAAAGTAATTGAAACTTACAAGAACGCGTACAGCAGTTGTTGGTGAAGCACACTGGTGAACATTTTGACAGATCTACAAGAGCAATTTATTCGTCACCAGCGTTGGCCACCACAGCGCTATGATCGCCTTTTAGTACACCAAAAAATGTGCACTTATTTCGTGTGGAACAAACTTCACTATAAAGAAATTCCAAAAGAGGAAATGTTTCAGCATCGGCTCGATTTTTTGATACAAAAACGCGTCACCGCCGCAACTTTATATGAAGAAATCGAACCCGCGCTAAAACATTTCCCCTTATGGAATTTGCCTATTATTTTATCAATGTTATGTCAATAACCATGAAGTTGGCAATTGCTGTGCGCACTCCAAGTGGCGCAGCAAAGTTTTCAATCAACATGTTTTTTCTCATTTGTAGGAGCAATAATTGCTGCGATTCCATGGAAGAACTTTTTCCCTGCTCAACACGGTTGTCACAAAATATCGCTTTTCTTCAGGTGATTTTTACTCCGAGAGAAACAAAATCTCATTATTTTGCGCACAAATTTTTTCCTATGAATGTAGTTTTATCAGCTGAATTTGAGATGAGAAATTGCTTACATCTCTCACCATAGTTCAACATTACTGCTGTAATTTTCATAAGAAACAACTGTAAATTAAGGATCGGAGTGGGTCGACCCACACATACCCACAATTTTAGCGAGTCGACCCACACCTGACCCAAAGTCACGATTTCTGTGAATTCTGCAACTGTGGGTCAGGCGTGGGTCGACCCACTTCGATCCTTACTACAAATTAAACAAAAAAATTCTTCTGGTTTATTTGTGGGACTTGTTTCTTGTGAAAATTAAGGCAGTATTTGTGGGACTTGTTTATTTTGAAAATTAAGGCAGATCAACATTTCGTTAAATATTTGAAAACACGTTCCACTTACTGTCACACAAAATGCAGGTGAACCAATGCCTCTAAAAGCGCATTTCCATTATTTCAGCGAAGTGCAACCGATAGGAAGTTTGGGTCATTTTTCATCGTAAGGAATTTTTTTTCGGGAACTTGTGGGAAATAAATTCTCGTAAAAAAGGCACTGGCTGTATGGTGTACAAAAGAAAGTAAACAAAAAAGCATACAAATAATAATAATTTATTAAAACCTTTAAAAATAGGATAAAGATAATAGAAAACAAGGAGCATAAATTTAAAGTTTTTTTATTTGATTTAAAAAAGTTTGCATCATCGGTAGGCATTAAAGTATAAGTAGTAATTCCATCTGTCCGGAAATATGGTATACATTTGGGTAAAACAGTATCGTCATTGTTGCCAACAGTAAGAACTAAACAGAATTTCAAATGGTACGCACCTTTTTTGACCTCACACCCCTCACCCTCTCACCAAAAGCGCCAAAGTCGGAGGCGCTTATGAACCAAATTCGTCTATTGAAAGCACTTTCTACAACTCGGTAAGATTCTTGAAACAATTTGCTTCGAGTTTGTTTTGACAAACTGCTAGAACTGCCGTAATTTTCATGAGAAACAAGTCCCACAAATAAAACAAAAGAATTCTTTTGTTTCTTATGAAAATTACAGCAGACAACACCTACAATATGAGGTTGTTTAGTAGTTGGCATAAGGAAATTTCTTGTAAAAAATTACTTTACTTGAGCTGTCAAAAGTATTGCGCAGCTTTTTCCTCAACTTCGCATTTAAAAATCCTTCTGTAGCGCATCATCATTTCTTCAACATACAACTTGCAAACATTTTAACATTAAACACATTCGCGCGCTCTCATCATCCAATATAATTCATACGCATTCATATGGATGGCGCTCACCACTGACGAACATTCCAGAACACCGTGACGAGACATCAGCCATGATGAATATTTTGCTATAAAAAGGAACAGACGGTTCATGCAAAAGGCGATTCTTATTTCAACCGCTGAAAATTACTTTTGTGACGTAAGCGAAGTAGAAATAAAATTGTTGTAAACTGAAGGAGATTGTTTATGAGCAAAGTCTTTCGGCATTTGATGAAAGTGTGCGCATCGTATGACGGTCGTACCATCATTGAATTGTTTGATTGGCCACCGATTGGAGCCCTAACAAATCGCCCTTCTACACTTCAAGTAAAAATGTCAAATTTCGAACTTTTAACGTTTAAAAAAAAATCAGCTTTAATTCTCAACGGGAAGTCCTCAAGAATTGTGAACAGAAACCATAGCAACACTAAAAAAATTAATTCTTAAAAATTTGTTTCCTACAACTGTTAGAATATGCGGATCTAAATTCTTGAAATAAATACACCAGCAGTTGAACATAAAAAACCTATTTTATTCAGGTAAATCGCGTCAACTGTTACGTTGGAAAGTAGCAGCTAAGTTTTAATAAAAAAATTATTGAAATTTCAAGTCACTGGTACGTATACGTACCATTGGACACGATAGGGTTTTAATGTTGATGTTTTAATGGGTTAATTGTATACTTTCCATTACTCGATTGAGCTGTTAATGTGAATTCGTGTATAGCGACCATTCCATCGGTATATCTACTTTGTAAATTATGTAAACGCCATAGAATTTGAGTGTACACCAAATGTAGTTTCACTCACTCAATATGAAAAATATACCATTTTGCATAAAACAATGGTAACTCATGGAAATTCGTAATGGTAACGCAGGGTAGTAAGCAGAGCCTATTATTTGAGAATTTTTTTTTATCCTTTTTCGGGAAATTTTGATTTCAGTCCCTAACAACGCTCATAACCGGTTGAAAACAATGCCATTGTGTTACATTGTAGCCCTAGTGCATATCTCAGCCATCGCAGAAAATACAGATTAGTGCCAAAATGAAGGTATTGGAGCTTAATGAACATTGAAATTTAAAAATAAAAATTTTGCTTAGCAGAGAATCCAAAATTTTGAATTTTCAACTTGTCTGCCCTTCATCATAAAGTTTACTATTTTTTACTAAATTTTTTATATTTTCTTTAGGAAATTTCGAGAAATTTTGGGATTTTTTGGGAAATTTTAGGAATTTTTGGGAAGTCTTGGGAATTTTTGGGATTTTTTGGGAAATTTTGGGATCTTTTGGAAATTTTAGGATTTTTTGGGAAACTTTCGGATCTTTTGGGAAATTTTAGGATTTTTTGGAAAATTTTGGGAAAGTTTAGTGAATTTTGAGAATGTGTTCCCAAATAATAGGCTCTGGTAGTAAGTGTTGTTAAAAGGAATCCAATTTATTATGGATAGTGCACTAAGAGTGAGTGAAATGAAAACATACTGACTAAATTGACCATAGAATCTCCGACATTTATTTTCGTTAAGACCTACCTCTTCGTTTCCAACGTTACGATGACACTAACATATTTTTGGCAACAGGCTGCGTTCTTTATGGTTACTTGTCAAGTAAGCAACCTGGTACTGAGTAGGAACCATAGATCTCTTGAACTGGCGAAACTAATGACAGGACAGACAGGATTAGTCAGGGGCACCATTTGTTTTTATCTTAACAAGTAATACCATTAAATAGTTCACAAAGAACTGTCACCCAGGTGAGTAATACGCAATGTGAAGTTAGCTATCAAAGCTAACTTTATTTCAATCAAAGTTCAAAAATCAGCTGATCTTCACGCAATGAAGTTAGTCTCGGTCGCAACTGCAGCTAACTTCACGTTGAGTATTACTCAGGGGGTTGACAGGCCTTTGTTCTGAAACGTGCAAATGCTATTCAGACTGAAGTTAGCTGCAGTTGCGATCGTAGCTAACTTCATTACAAACAAATCAGCTGATTTTTTAAATTTGTCAATGAAGTCAGCTGATTTTGGTAAATTTGTAAATGAGATCAGCTGATTTGTTTGTAATGACGTAGCTACTATCGCAGCTGCAGCTAACTTCACTCTGAATAGCATTTGCACGGTTCAGAACAAAGGACTGCCAACCCCCTGGTATTACTTGTAAAGATACCAACACGTGGAGTAAAATTTCAAAAAAACAGAGGGCTCTTTTGATCAACGTAGCCTTGAGTATGCGTGTCGGACATGTATGAGTAGATAGCCGTCCATCGTAGGTTTATCAATGCAATAAGAACAGACGTCAGACAGCTCATTCATGTCCTATCACATTTTCGGGTAACATAAAAATACCATATTTCCGACAGAGGGAGTCGTTGTTTACAAGTTACAAGGGAGTGAGCCCGTTTGTCGAATATTTTCCACTTGAAATCATTTCAATGAATGGTCCTTGTTCATGTGAGATAAAAAATTACAGAATAAAAAAACTAATACAAATGTAGGATTACCACAAAAATTCATCTTACAAATAAATAGTGGAATTGGAACTTTTTCAATTGCCTAAAATCACCTGCATTTTGTTACGTTACTAAGTTTCGCTTAAAAACTAGTCTTTCAAACTATAAAAAAAGATAATTATTTTAAAAATGTACTTGTTCAATAAGTCCAATCAGATTAGCTGATGATGTCTTTAACAATTCAGCAGCTTGTGGCATAGCAATATTACCACGTCGTAACATTCCAATAATATCTGCTTCTTTGATTCTGCAAACCGTGAAAGGTACGATTTTACCATATTTAGCTTAAATATGATTGGCAAACCTGCGTTGGCCTTTACCTATACGGGTGCTTTAAGCATCCATAGGTTTCGCGGTATCGACCGTATAGTGTGCCGTATGATACACCTAACAGTTCGGCCGCTTTTTTCATTTCCAGATCTCTAGTTTTGATGGCTTCGATGACACGTTTTGTAATCGATTCTTCCCAAAATTGAGGTCGTCGTCCTTTCAGTAAGTAATCATTTAATTTCACCACTTCCTTCCATTCCTCTTGCTCTTGGGGCGTTAGTGTCGTCTGCAAATCGAAATAATTTGATGAGAATTTCATTCAAAATTAAATAAAAGTATTAAGATCAAGTCGGGAGCCTCTTAAGATAGTCAGAGGATATAGTCTTGGAAAGGTAGATGACGTGGCGGAAATTGTATACTTCCTAAAATTCCCAGACAAAAAGCTCAATATCATAAATCAATACGTCTTCCCGACGTTGATGTATCCGTTACAAGCGGCACCGGTGCAGGAATTCCCAGCATTTGTCTCGAATGGTTTAGACGTAATGATCCGCCGAACCGTTAAGGAAATCATCGGACTACCGTCAGGGACCAACGACAACATATTCTATGCACCGAGAAAACTCCGTGGCTTAGGACTCTTCAGAGCATCTTGGGAAGTTCACCTACAACACTTCTCCCTGGCACGCAAACTGTCGACAGTCAATGATGCCTTATTTCAGATTGTTCTGAAGAAATGAACCAATGTCTTGAATCGCTAATGGTTTCCGGTGACACATCAAAAGCATTGAGAGCAGCTTTGCGAATGGAATCATTTGAGAAATGGTGCAAATTGAAATACCAAGCAGCTGGAGTCGTACACTTTAAGAATCACACTCCCAGCAATGACTTTGTATACAACAAAAACACGCTGTCGTCGTCTGAATAGGTGTCGGAAATCAAACTTAGCACGAATTATGCCAACCTGAATGGAGTTCCAGGCGTTGCTAGCACTTCTAACCTTTGTCGCAAATGTGGCAAAGAGAAAGAAACAATCCAACATGTCATCGGAAGTTGCCCTGCAAACAACCTGTTTATTTCATCCAGACACCATAGCATTAAGAATCGCATTACCACCCTTTCACGCGCCAAAGGCTTCACATGCTTCTAAGAAGTGTATGCTATAGATATAGACTCAGACGGAAGCACTAGATTTAGCGATATCATCGCATTGCAACCAAACTCATTGAACGCTTTTATCATAGATCTTACGATGCGGTATGAGACAAATGATATTGACCAGGATCAAAAGGTGAAAGATGAAAAGGAGAAAATCTACACCAGATGCATTCCGTTCTACAGTGAAAAATACATGGACAAATTCGGTGAAAGAGATTGGTGTGTTCGTGGATTATGGTTTGTTAGCAGAGGAGCGTTTGGCGTATTAGTTTTTCCGCGAAGTAAAATTGGACCTCGCCGTCCTAAAACAGTTTTCCGAAGAAGTGTTGACGAAGACGATTCACATAATGAATTCTCACATATGTAACTCATGAACCACATTTTAAAGTCTTAACAAAATTAAAGCAATGAATGTATTTGTATTAACGATGTCCTTTGGATTGATTGATATGCTGTGTATGTAAAGCAACTTATGTTATGTAAGCAGCACCTTTTATGTGAATAAATGTTTCTCTCTCTCAAGCCTCTTTATCCACTCAATTGCGTCAGGTGTAGCTTCATCGATGCCACGTATGTTACCGGGGTACGCTCGCAGAGGACACTCTGAGACAATGTGCTGCATAGTCTGGATCGGAGGCCCACTGTCATTATGGGGGTCTCGGAGATGTATCCCCATTTGTGCATATGATAAGCAAACCTGCCATGTTCCGTACGGATTCTGTTTAGGGAAACCCATAGCTTTCGGGGTAGGCTGAAACCTTGTACTCGTGCACAAGGGTGGTCAATGAAATCGTTTGCGTCACTGTTATCGCTCTGCCACTCTATTAGCCACTGGTCTACCGTGTTAAAATTATTTGCTTCGAGATGTAATGCACTTATCAGAGCCGGTTTTCTAGATTTCAGTCTATGAGCTCGGACTAGGTCTTCATCCTCATGTATGGGGAGATGTCGATTTTGTTGAATTTTTTGGTGTTCTCTCAACAGGGCGTTCTATCTACGTATGTGTGGCGGTACAATGTTAGAGAGCACCGGAAGCCGACTGGACCGATCCGGTTATTGTTCGTAGTGTATCGCTCAGCTGTATGTCTATTTTGTCGGTGTGAGCGCTGTTCAGCCAGACCGGTGAGCAAAATTCTGTCGTGGGAAAAACTAGCGCAAGAGCAGATATGCGCAGCGTCTCGGCGTCAGCAACCCAGGTGGTTCCGCATAACTCATGGATAACTAATGGCCTCGGTATTTTCGCAGTGTTTTTTAAAAGTAAATGACCTGTCTAAGGTAACGCCAAGATAATTTGAGTTGGCGTTGTGCTTCACTTTTTAGCCGCAGAAGTACACTCTCAGTTTGTGGCTAGCTTGTTGGTTATCCAGGTGGAAAGTTCGGTCTTCGCAGAGTCCCCATTTTTTCACATACCTTTCCAGGAAGGCTAGATCGCTATTCAGTGCTTCTTCACAGACTTCGAAACTCTTCGATTGAACCGCAAGTGCGTTGTCGTCCGCATACATAAATTTTCTGCTCTTTGTGCTGGGGATGTCGGCTATCTAAAGGTTAAAGAAAAGTGGCGCAAGCACAGATCCTTGTGGAAGGCCGTTGTTGAGGGTATACTTTTCGCCTTTTTCGTCATTAATATACTCGACGAACTCTCTGTTGCTTAGCATTTCGCCGATAAGATCAATAAACGAATTGCAGGAAATTACCTTGATAAGTTTGTAGAGCAGTCCATGTATCCAGACGGTATCGTACGCTGATTTCAGGTCAATGAGAGTTACAGCCGTATTCCATTGTATAAAATACGCTCCAGCAGCTTATAGAATGTGCTAAGCATTGCTATAGTACGGAAGTTTGCCGCTATATCATCCGTCTTTCCAGGCTTCAGTAACGCCACTACTTTTGTTTTCTTAAGTTCGAGTGGAATTCACTGAGTACTAATGACGTCGTTGTAAAACCGTTTGAGCCAAAGTTTCGTGTTTTTTCCGCAATGCGTAACGAATTCGGGGAACATCTCATCCGAGCCGGCAGCCTTGCCATTTTTGACTTCCTTTACAGCGAGATCTATCTTCTCACAACTAAACGGTCTCGTAAATTCTGTCCGGACGGTGGCAAATTTTCGAAGTAGGCGTAGGTTTCGTTTGACATTCTTTTTCGTTTTTTTGTCTATTTTTGTTCTGGACAGTTTCATTATTCTGTTTGCTATGATCTTGGGCTTGATTTTAGATTTCGGTTTAGCTCCTGAGTGGCTGCGTTCATTAAAAAGGCCTCTGTTTGTTGTAATTTTACTCCATGAAAATATTCTACACGACGAAGAAATAAGAAGCTCATTCATTGACGTTAAGAGGATACTAGATGTCGCACTTCTAGTTAATAATAGCATATGACAATGTGTAAATGGCCGATCGCAGTGCACAGCGCACGGAGAGCTAATAGCTTATGTCATTTTCATGAACATAACCAACTTCACATCTACTTTTTGTGCGATGGATGTCAGAAACATAGGCGAATGTAATTGCCGATTGAAATTATCGTCTTACCATAATTTATTAAGACGTTTCAACACGATCAACATTGAAATAAATTTCAGATAAATTTCTACAAATTCATGTTTTTTCTTACAATTTTTTTCGTATTATAATTCTGTACTACAAACTTCCTCCACCATACTTCCATTAAGTTGGCGTCGGTCATTTCATTTATGAAATTTAGCTTTTTGTTTATCATTAAAGAGTAGCTGTCTCCACATGTTAGTGCGGAAACACGCACGGAGGCTCCGACGGGCCCATTATGCTCGCTATTGTCTTTTATGTGTTACCTTATGCTTATTCCGCTTATCTTCCTGTCCTAGCGATGTAGTTCAGTATGTCTTTTGGATGTAAGCTATTTATGAGGTCGTATTTGTTTACATAACCTCCCAAGAACTTGCGTCTGGTAGTAATGTTTGCTGGGCAGTGACATAAGTAGTGTTCGACTGTGCCATTGGACCAGTCTGCTCTGTCTGCTAGTGTGACTTTGAATTTTCTATCAAACTTGAATATTGCGGTTATTCTGTCTGAGGGCATCAACAGAGAAGGCATGGTTACCATAGTGTCATGCCAGATCTTGGTTTGACTTGTTTTCCTGAATAGTTAACGGTTTCCCTGGTTACCTAGTCTGTCAAGGACTTTAATTGCTTCTGTTTCGATTAGGATATGCAATGGTGGGAGACATTACTTGAAGCGCTTTCGTTGGAGTAGATTTCCACGCGCCTGTCATAGCTCTACAAGCTAGCCGCACGTCATAATGCGTCTTATAATAGCCGTGTAGATCCAGCGTAGCACTTTAGGTGATAGGCCCCATTTGTAGGCATACGCTTTGCGACATTGCCATAACGTTACAATAGCTTTGTTTAAGCGGTATTCGTGGCTAGGAATCCATAGAAGTTTCTGATCTGGGATGATGCCCTGCCCAGGTATTTAATTTGGTCTGCCATTTTAATGGGCTTGCCCTTTATCTTCGAGATGTAAAGGCCCTCTCTGTTCTTTTTCCTAGTAAACAAGATTATTGTTGTTTTGTAAGGGTTGGCACTAAGTTCATTTCTTGTGCACCAGTGTTCAACTATATTGAGTGCAGATTGCAAGAGAACGCACAAGACCTTCACGCAAATGCCTCTTATAAGGTCATCCGAGAATACTTCCGTTTGATAGCGATTGTTATTTAGTTGATTGATCAGTTCATCAATTACCATGCACCACAAAAGTGGCGTATAACACCACCTTGCGGGCACCCTTTAGTAATCAATATGTCTATAAATGATGAGCCGTATTGGGCTATATGTAGCTCACTTCAGTCACGGTGATTGTAGTAGTAATATTTTTTCGCCGTGCCACTGCTGTACCCACGTAAACAGATTTATCAGTGAAATGTCAAAATTGCCACCAATTTCATGTTGAAGTAAGTATTCTGCCTTAATTTTCATAAGAAACAAGTCCCACAGATAAAACAAGAGAATTGTTTACGGCGGTATTGAATAGTTTACAAAGAACTGTCACCCGGGTGATTACCATGCACTCGGTTCCAACCGTTCCAACTCGACATCAGGCTGCCTACTTGAGAAGTTTGAGTAACCGTAAAGGACGCAGCCTGGTGTCAAAAATACGTTGATGCCATAGTAACGGCAGTAACGAATATGGGAGTTGCAAAGAGCAGATCAGTTTTATTCTAACTTGTCTCGGAGACTGCTGTCAAGCATTTATGAATGAATTTAATTGACAGAGGAGGGAATGGTTTGAATTTCAGTTCTTTCATTTTGAAACAACGTTTTCATTTCTCTTTTCTTTCTATCATTTTGACAGCAGTCTCCAAGACAAATTATTTAGTGTTTGGACCCCATTTCTCTCTGATACTCCATTGCACTATAAGTCATAAATTTCAACTCGGCATCAGGCAGCGTACTCAAGATTTTGACTGTGAATGTAGAGGTTTGAATTTGGATGTAGAGGGCGGCAACCGAATTGAAATTTATATGACGTATACTACCGTTACAACGACTTTACCTCATTTTCATCACCAGCGCGGCCATTCTCATACTTTTACGAATTCTTTAAGTTACGAAAACCGTATACCACTCTCATCAAGTTACGAACGTAGTTAGTAGCTCCTTCGAATTGTTCAATGAGATTTGGAGCTACGCAAACGTTTGTTACCCTGACAAATTAATTAGAAATAAATGAAATGAAATGAAAAGGAAATGATTCGACGCCCAGTCTGGCGCCTACCAGCCTGATACCGTACTACCGTTTCCCCCTACTACAATTTCCCCGTACAACCGCATACTTAAGCAAGTACGCAGCCTGGTGCCGAGTCGAAACCGAGTGCATATTAATGTAATTCAGGCTGCCTTTTGGAATCGACCGGGGAGTACAAATGGAATGTTTTTAAAATTTTTTTGAGATTTCAAATGTCAAGTAACATAGCCCCTGCATTAAGTCTATCACGCAAGACGTCTCTTCTGGAAAAGCTTTGCGTGTTGTAACTGGACGAGGAGACCATTATGTAAAATGGGAAATCCGAAAGATTCTTACAAAAATAATGAAGAACTTGTTCGGAGCTGTTTGTGGGTTAAGTTGTTATTGTCAGAAGGCAGCCTGAAGGAAAAAGAGAATCACAAAGTTGGATGAGGAAACGAGCACATGAATGTGCACTCTGTCCCGACTCGGCACCAGGCTGCGTGCTTGATAAGTATGAGTAGTCTTATAGAAGTCATTGTGACGGCCATAAAAATTTCAATTTGGCACCAGCAGCAGCTCGCCATTCACAGTATCTTGAGTACGCAGTCTGATGGCGAGTTGAAATTTAAATGAAGTATAGTATTCGTTACTTCCGTTAGGACAACATTAATATATTTTGACAACGAGCTGCGTTCTTTATGATTACTCTAACTTTCTAAATGGGCAGCCTGTTGTCAGAGAAATGATAAGTTGGTACGCCTGAGTCGAGGTAGAACACACACGTGAATGAGAGTTGTTTTATTTTGGATAGAATGTGAGAGAATTGCGTACAAAATTGATCCTCTCCTCTTCCATATAACTCAGCTGTCATTCACGTGTTTGTTCTACCTTGGAACAAGCGTACCAGCTTATCATTTCTCTGCCTGTTCTGCCGTGCAAATCATAAAAACCTTGCGATGAAAGAGAGAAAAGATTTTTATGGATTTTTTCATACGAAATCTTTTCTCTCTTTGATCTCAAGGTTTTTATGATTTGCACGGCAGTGTTGTACTCGCTCCCCACTCCAACATTGTCATAGAAACTTTTTTGACACTAGGCCGTCCAGCTTGAAATGCAGACCTCTGTTTCTCAACGACGATGACATAAGCAGTTCGTTGCACTAGACAAAGGACCAGCTTATTTATTTCATCGTAGTCTAGAACATTTTCATGGAGTAAAATTACAACAAATAGAGAGTTGTTTAACCAACACAGCCTTAAAGGCTTTTCGCCGCGTATGTCAGAGCGTTATTTTTTAGTTTGCCGAGAGTACGTCTATGCTCGCATAAAGTAAAAGAGACAATTGATTTCTGAAGAGATGAAGCAACACAGTCAACCCATATTTAATGACAAAAGTCAGAGGAGACGCTAAAAAATGCCATTGAAGGCATGATTTATTGGGGCGATTAACAAGACATCGTTGATGCCATGAGTAGTTTCAAAACAAATACAAAGGAATGGTACGAACGTCTACCACTTCCTATTTCGCCTAGAGCTGCAAATTTTTACTTCAGCTTTATCATTCATTTAGCATTTGATTTAGCGATTCAAATGTTGTTTCATGTGTACAACTCATTTGGGTGTTCATTTGTTCCATTTTCAACATTTCTATTCACTTATCAGATGCCCGCGTTAAAGTGTCGAGCGTATTGCTCTGCGTTTACATGAAAGTTGACAGTAAAACATTGGAAAACCTACAAACGGAAAGCAATGGACGCCCGACTAAATTGTTACTTCACATCTACAAGGCAGAGACTTGATATGGCGGCTGAGTTCCACAGATAGACTAAAAATGTGAGCAAAATATTCCGCTGAATTTATTTTGATGTATAGAAAAGCGGCGCTGTGTTCTATGTGAAACAATGTCAAATTCCATACATTTTTGATCCCCATCATAAATGATGTCTTTAAAGCCATCATTGAGGGATCATTTGACATAATCATTTGACGTTTCGTCACCATAAAAAATGCAAAGAAAAATTTCTCCATATGACAATTCGTTTATCAGATTTGTAGTATATGTGGGGAACCCAGCCGCCATATCATGTCTCTGCTGCTGGAACAGTGCTATTTTCCCTCCCAGTTTGTACTTTCACTGGCTCTTTAGATGAAATCCTAGCAGAAACATTGGCTCTCTAGAAGCAAAAATATCAACTCTCTGCTTGTGAAGTTGGTGCTCTAATTTGAAAAAGGCCCTTGACATTTCAGCAATGAACTGTCACCTGAGTGCTCAGTTTTATTGACTGGGATGTGGAATTTTAGGCTCGCGCTCATTTTTAAACGGTGCAGTAAGTTGCAGAGTTTAGAGTCGTCATCTTAAAGAACAAAAAAAATTGCTTTAAAAGCTTTGTTTACATACCGAAGTCGAAGCGTCCATATCCGGTGGTTTGAAGTCATCATAGTCCATATCGTCGTGACAATTTCCGTCCACATCAGTATCACCTCTATAATAATTATAATCATCAGTCGGTGTGTCAGGTCTTTCAATTTTTGGAATAACTCTCGGTGAAGCCAATTCACGTTCGCAATCCATGTCGGTAGTCGATTCATTGCAGGTTTCGTCTTCATTTGTTTTTTCCATAGAATTTTCTGCATCGAGCATAACTGACACCAAATTGGCACTGTTAAAATTGGACGCGTTACTCTCTATGTGGGCTATCTTTGGTGTACTATAACTGTCGAATGGTCCGTCCAGAGGTGGACGCCCACGTTTACGTTTTTGTGATGGTATTTGCTGCACACCATTTTCATTGTGCACAGGTGAAGTGTTCGGTAAGTACAAAGGTATAGACTGCGAATTTGTGTCGGTGGAGGAATTATTGTGGGAGGTGGTTCGTTCTATGTATGCGTTGTTGTTGTTATTTGTTATTTTGATGCCAGATTTCTGTTGATCGTCAGATGTGTCTTCGTCTCGCCAGGATACTTCAGCCAAACCTTTGATTCGTAATTCTTCAGCTGTTTTCAGTAGTGATGCTAAATTATTCTGAAAATCGCATTAAATTAAAACAAAACATTGTCAACTAGTTAATCGATGGCCATTGCTTACATGTTCCACATTAATTTCCCCTTTGTACATGAATTCAATTAAACTTTTGACATCTTCGAATTTGCAATCCTTCATTATGATAATTGGATCCTTTTCTATGGAACAGTTTGTGAGGATTGTGTCGAAAAATGTACTGCACGCACACAGCACCACCCGATGTGCTTTCAGTGTTTGACCTTCACAAGCCAATGTAACATCACAAAAGCAGCCACGATCCAACAGCTGAGAAAACATGTTCTGCAAATTACTGTGATGATATTTCCATCGCAGACAATACTGTTGGGGCATCATGGTGAGTGTGGAAATGTTGAATTTGTCACTGAAATTATACAAACAAAATCAATTTTACAAAAATGTTGTGAAAATTTCATCAAAATTAGAACTTGTACGTTTCGTTGGACTATAGCAATGACAATTAAGGTTGAGCTGAACAGTTTTATTGAACTGAAAACATTCGATTTGAAAGAGACGAATGTTAACAAATTCTCTACGTTTTCTGTTTTGTGCCTCATTTCATTTTTTTCGGCGAAAACGTTTTGGCGACTGCTTGTGTGTAAGTCTCCAAAGAGTTTCCACCAAAAAATTATATCACTTGAAGAAGGAAAAACCCGTTCAAGTCATAATTCTACTGTGTGTTTTAAGTTGCTCGTCTCTTTTCGGCATTAAGAATTAAGGTTAGAACCTTCTGGTCGATTCCTAGTGCCAAAAAAGTTGCTACAATCGTGCTACGACGATGTTGAATGAGGAAACGAGTACATTAATGTGCACCCAATTTCGACTCAGCGCTAGGCTGCGTACTTGATAGTATGATTAGCCTTAATAAGGCTGCCTTATACTCTCATCATATAGTAAGGAAAAAACTTAGAGAAAATCAGCGAATATTTTCAACGAAATTCGCGGAAAATAATCAAATTAGCAACAAAATCAAACAAAAGATTCTCGGGGATTTTTTGTTTATTTTTGTCGCTAATTTGATTTCTCCGGCGAAAATCGTCGTAAACCTTCGGGGTCATTCATAAATTACGTAAAGCAAGAGGGGGAGCGGGTATGAGGCAAGCGTGACAGCTCTATTAAAATTGGGTAATAGGGTGAAGGGAAGGGGTCAAAAATTCTAATTTTTGTGTTACGTAATTTATTTCGGCCCCTTTGATGATTTTCTTAAAGTTTTTTTTCCACCAGCCTGGTGCTGAAAATCAGTTAAAGTCATTCTAACGGTAGTAAGGAATATTGTATGTCTTATAAATTCCACTAATCTGCCACAGTACAACACAGAGCCTATTTTTGGGAAATTTTCGGGAAAGTACTGGAATTTCAAGAAATTTAAGGAAATTTCGGGAAATTTAAGGAATTTTTGGGATATTTAAGGAAGTTTTGGGAAATTTAAGGAAATTTTTTTTCCCGTGAAATTAAGGAAATTTCGGGAAATTTACAGGAAATTCGGGAAAATTTAAGGAAAAATTTCGGGGGAAATTTAAGGAAAAATTCGGGGAAATTAAGGAACTTTCGGGAAAATTTAAGGAAATTCGGGAAATTCAGGCACTTCTGGGAAATTTAAGGAAATTTCGGGAAATTTCAGGTAATTTCGGGAAACTTCGGGAAATTTTTGGAAATTTTTCGGTAATTTCATGAAAATACCAGAAAATTTTTGGAAAAGTGAAGCGAGTCAATAACTTTTGTTACAAGAAAACATCATTTAGATAAGCAAGTAAAGCTAATAATATTGATCTGAAGTTTTTTTTATGATGAAAAAGTTACAAATTTCTAAGCAAAAGACATATTACAAACTAGACGTCTTCATCGTCGTTATTTTAACGGAACGCAGGTTTAAGCATGTTTTAGTAGGTACATGAGTACTTCGATGGTCTTTTCCGATCGTCATATCAACATATATATATATATATATATATATATATATATATATTGTAAATTTCGGGAAATTTCGTGAAATTTTAGGGATATCGGTTTCCCGAAAATAGGCTGTGGTACAACATCTTGAGTACGAAGCGAGGTACCGAATTGAAATTTTGGCACCAGAGTGCGTTCCATAAGGCTACTCATACTTTTCAAGTGCGCAGCCTGACACGTTAACGTATGGGATCGTCCATAAATTACGTAACGCAAAAACATGAGACAAAACATCGAAATCTCATATGAGAATCATCTTTTGTCTCATGTTTTTTGCGTTACGTACTTTAGGGACGATCCTTATGCATCTTTGTCGAAGGAACTTTTTTGGCATCAGGCTGCCCTCTGGAATCGACTAAAAGGTCCTCCCTTTAAGGTAGGATCCAATTTTACGTTTACCGCGTTCCAATGACGTTAACTGAATTTTGGCACCAGAGTGCGTATTAAAGTACTCGTTACTTCATCCAACATTTTCGAAGGAACTTTTTTGGCACCAGGCTGTCTCCTGAAATCGACCAGAAGACCCTACCTTTAAGGTAGCGCTCAATTTTTCCTTTACCGCGTTAACCGAATTTTGGCACCAGAGTGCGTTTTACAAGGCTACTCATACTTTTCAAGTACGCAGCCTGGTGCAGAGTAAGAACTGAGTGCGTATTAAAGTACTCGTTACCCCATCCAACATTGTCGAAGAAACTTTTTTGGTACTAGGGCGGGAATCGACCAGAGGGTTAACTGACTCAATTTTTCGTTTCAAATTTTCCCTTTTCAACGTTCTCCACATATACGTGAAAAATTTTGAACTCAAACTTTCCACCAATCCTCTCTTTCATGAACGCTACCGTCATAATGTATTTCAACACCAAGTCGGTTATCATGAGGCAACTTTTATGGAAAGTAAGAGAATTATCTCGATCAGCACTGTACGAAGATTATGGTCACGTGACACAAAAACATTAAAATATCTATTTCGTGTAGGCGACCATGGATTAGGGTGGTCCAAAATTTGTATGGTAAACTTAATTTTTCGAAACATTTCGGGCACCAACCTAATACCACTGAATCGGAAACTAATTAGTAATTTCCGTGGGGAACTGAAGATGAAAATTGGCCAGGGGAAGGTTACCAAATGACCTCCAATTCAGTCGAATGGTGACATGAATTAACACCCAGCCAGGGGGGTAACAGTTCTTTGTTCTGAAACGTGCAAATGCTATTCAGATTGAAGTTAGTTGCAGTTGCGTTCGTAGCTAATTTCATTACAAACAATTCAGCTGATTTTTTGAATTTATCAATGAAGTCCGATGATTTTGGTAAATTTGTGAATGAGATCAGCTGATTTGTTTGTAATGAAGTTAGCTACGATCCCAACTGCTGCTAACTTCACTCTGAATAGCATTTGGACGGTTCAGAACGGAAGACTGTCACCCCCCTGCACCCAGCTCAATACCGCCCTGGGAGATATTACACCAAGCAAAACTGAACACCTGCTCAATATCGCCCGCTCAATAATCCCCGGACAATTTCTGCGGGTCATATTGACCATACGCCCGTTCAATAACGCTCGGAAAATTTCTTCGGACGAGTTTTTCAATACTGAGCAATTTGACATGTATTAGCGCCCAGCTCAATATCGCCCACAAAAACTATCCGGACAATATTCAGCGGGACGATATTTAAAGCGGTAATGTTGGACTTTAGAGCATTTCTAAAAGGTAAATGATTTTGTATAAGGAAAAATATTTGTTGCGGGCGATATTGAGCGGGCGAAACTACAAAGGTGCTCAATTTCGCCAGGCGCAATACCGCACTGGATATATTGAGCTGGACGTTAATTCCTATCAGAAATTTTGCGGGCGTTATTGAGCGGGCGATATTGAGCGGGCGATATTGAGTGCGTGATATTGAGCGGGCGATACTGAGCGCACGATATTGAGCGGGCGATATTGAGCGGGCGATATTGAGTGCGCGATATTGAGCGCGCGATATTGAGCGGGCGATATTGAGCGGGCGATATTGAGTGCGTAATATTGAGCGGGCGATATTGAGCGCACGATATTGAGCGGGCGATATTGAGTGCGCGATATTGAGCGCGCGATATTGAGCGGGCGATATTGAGCGGGCGATATTGAACGGGCGATATTGAGCGGGCGATATTGAACGGGCGATATTGAACGGGCGATATTGAGCGGGCGATATTGAGCAAATGCTCACTGCTCAGTTTCGCCCGGTAAAATATCGCCCCGTGCGATATTGAGCTGAGTGTCAATTCCTGACACAAGTCGTGTATTTATCATCGACGTGTTTAGAACTGTTTTCCATTTGATTCTCCAGTCTTTTCGATAACTTAACGTTTTCGACCCACCCTATTGTGGTTAAATGTGGTAAAAGCAGCAATGTTGATGTAGCTCAGAAGTTTTACATTAAAAATTGAACATTTTGTTGGAAGTTTGTTTTCATGAAAACCTCTGATTTTTTGAAAGACTGAAATCAATAATTCACCCAATCGGGTTGGTAAGTACTAAAAGCCAGCGGTATACTTTACGTGACGATACTTTCGAATAATTTTATTTAAATAAATTTTTTTTTTCTCCGAATGAAAAATACACACAAAAACACTGTATATTGACACCACAAAAGCAACGCTTCCAATATTATTCGATACATTTTTTTTTGTTATTAAACAATAAAAAAAACTTAATAAATTTTTTGTTTGAATTTCGTATTTCACAAAGTGAACTCAGAGAAATCAGTGCTGAGTTGAAATAAAAATTGTTAAAATCATAAAACAATTCTTCTGAGTCAAAACGATGCGAGGTCAACGGCATGTGCGAGAAATAATTATGTTACATCGAATAAGGTGTTTTTGAATTTTCAATTTCAAGTTAAAAAAGTTATTTCGAGCTTCTTATGTAAATGCGTTTTTTTTCCTCGTTTAAAAAAGGCGCCACTGTGATTCCAACAAACCATACAACAGAGGATACAAGATAATTGTTTTGCATCCCTACAAGTTCGAAAATTTAAATCGTTTAAATTGTAAAAATTATGTACACAAATCCAAACTCAACGATTGTTATTGTATATGTATACGTAGTTCACGTTCAATAGATGGCTTAGGTCTTCTTCAGAGTGTGATAAATAAAAATGAATTCATGGTTTCGAGAAAATTTGCTTTTTTTATCTTCACAGTACCTCTACACTCGAAAAAGGCATAGGGAAAACTTTTTTTTTTTTAAATATACGGAACGAGGTTGTGCCTATATATACATACGACCGAACAGTACATACAAAACCCATCCAAAAATCAATACCCAAAAAAGGCAAAAAAAAAGAAGAAAATAAAAATAAAGGCAAAACTTCGTACTTCGGTGCCTGCTGGGAGTAAAAAATTTATTTTATTTTTATATTCGTTCGATCGATATTATAAAAACTCTTAAAAGCACAAAATTCACGTTTCATTTTTATAGACGAGAAAAGGAAAAAACGAGGGTTATGCTGTGGGCAGATGAGGGTAATTTTTCTACCAGTTCAACATTGAAAATGACGTCCTTATGTGTAGTGAAAAAGAGGGTTTATATTTTCTCATACGTCATACGAAGCACAAAAAAAATACATAAAAAATTTAATCAGAAAATTTCTGTTTTGCATCACAAAAAATCTTGAAATATTCTCGTTGTTTTTTCCAAGTCGAAATTTGGGTTTCATTTTAGGGATATAAAAAATTGTAAAATGCGCATATCTAAGGCTGTGAGCATTATACACCAACGAAACTGTTTTATTTCTCTTCGCTAACATTTGACTGACCTTCAACTAAATGAAAAAAAAAAAGAAACACAAAATCGCACAAAAAAGTGTTGTGGATTTTACAAATTTTTCATAATTTATAAAACGTTGTCTGAGTTGTTTTTTGTTCGTTTAGTTTTGTCTCAATTTAAATTACAAAAAAAACTCAGCTTTTATCTGGGAATAGACATTCCTGCTTTCGAAAATACAGCAACGTTTACATATTTTAAAAATGTAAAATGGAAAATCCAAAAAATCACAATGTAAAATCTCCGAACAAAAACGTTATGAGTTCCCCTAATGGGATTGTAAAATGGCCTTTGGATGTTGGTGTAAGCGGAAATACAAACACATCCACAAATAGAATTTTAAAAGGTTTTGGTAAAGTCGGAAAAAAATAAAAAGGCACAGTTTTGCCTTTGTGCATATTACTGCTTTTCATGCGTTATGTAGAACGAATGTGTTGGAATGTTGGAACTTTAGGAGATAAAAAAAAGGTCGCAAAAATATGAGCCGTTGAAGCATATCTACAGAACAAACATATTGTAGAGCTGTGCGGGTCCAGAATTTTTTCGATTTGATCTATTTGAAATTCAAATATTCATTCAGTTCCGATATCGACGGTTCGTCATTCTCGTATTCAAAGACACAATGTTCGCCTTATTTGATTGAATATTGGATTTGAAAAGTTTCTTTCGGGTTTGAACGATATTTTAAAAGTCGGGCGGCCCGCACAGCTCTAACATTTTGCGATAACCTACAATGGTCAATCAAAGGCGACGCCACGGCGGTTAGATCGACTTTTCATTCTAACCTTCCATGGAATGAAGATTATTTTTACGTACTTTTCTAGAAAATAGTATTTCTTGATCACCTCGAGTTATGGGTTGAAATGTAATTTCGAATCCTCTGTCTTCACGTAAAAATAGTTATTGGACCCGTACGAAGTACGAAGGTCCTATACGTTTGCTACAAACAATTTTAATGTAACATGGGGTAGATCGAGGTGGCAATTGGGGGGATGCATTTATTATCGTCTAAATATGACGAATCAACAATAAAAAAATGTCCGTTCGTCCGTCCGTCTCCACTTTTTTTTCCAAACGGCTCAACCGATCACCCTAAACTTTTTTCTCCTGAAAGGTTACATGCCTCCCATGATTCAAGTTCGAAAATGAGCAAAATCGATCAAGTGGTTCCGAGGAAGTGACCAAAAACATGGTTTTTCGAGGGTCGGTGAAGCTTTTTCACAAATATCTCAGCAGTGTAGCACGGAAATTGCTCATGTTGGTGTCAAATGAAAATTGGGAAAATTTTTTTGTGGGAATCGGGTCAGGGGTCGAGGCACCGGTACCGGGACGAAATTGGGTTTCTTGGCCATATACGAAAACAGTTTTTCGTGTTTATTTCCTTAACTATGCAATATGGAGATGCACTGTCAAATGCAAAGTTGTAGAGAATGAAATTTTAGGGTACACGTGTTTCAGGGTTTATCCTGGGATATGACCACTTCTAGAATTAGGAGGGATGATTCATATCTCTAGAACTATAAGAGATAGAAAGTTGCTTCCAAAAGCAAAGTTGTAGAGAATACAATTTTAGCGAATACATGTCTCAGGTTTTTGGGTAAAAATGCCTCAATCCTAGGATATGACCACTTCTAAAACTGGGAGAGAAAATTCATATCTCTAGAACTATAAGAGTTAGAAAGTTGCTTCCAAAGGCAAAGTTGTAGAAAACAAAATTTTAGAGAACACGTTTCTCAGGATTTTGGGTAAAAATGCCACAATCCTGGGATATGACCACTTCTAGAATTGGGAGGGATGATCCATATCTCTAGAACTTTAAGAGGTAGCAAGTAGCTTCCAAAGGCAAAGTTGTAGAGAATAAAATTTTAGAGAACACGTTTTTCAGGGATTTAGGGGAAAATGCCCCAATCCTGGGATATGACCACTTCTAGAATTGGGAGGTATGACCCATATCTCTAGAACTGTAAGAGGTAGAAGGTTGCTTCCAAGGGCAAAGTTGTATAGAACAAAATTTTAGAGAACACGTGTTTCAGGGTTTTAGGGGAAAATGACTTAGTCCTTGGAAGTAAGCTTTTCTAGATTTGAATGGTCTGAGACGTACTTCGGTAGGGCCTTTGACATTACCTTGGGTAATTTCTATGGATCTTTGAAATTCCTATAGTTATAAAAGAACATAAAACGTTGAATTGTTTGCTTATGACCATGGTTGGGTTAGCGTCGCTGCTAGCGCCGCTAAAATTCAAGACTGCTCGCTAGTAGCGATTAGCGCTCGCTAAAATCCGATTAGCGAATATTTTTCGCAAATCGCTAATGGATTCGCTAAAATATGGAGCTGTTCATCACAAGTCATCAGTCTATTTTCGACCGAATGCCAGTTTTTCAAAAATTTTTGGTGTTTTTTCTATTCCAGATTTTGGATTATTAGCGAGAAATTAGCGACCGCTACTAGCGGCCGTTACTAGCGCGCTAGTTTTCTTTAGACTAGCGAATCAGTTAGCGACGCTAGTATTTTTTTAAACTAGCGTTAGCGTTAGCGTCGCTAAAAAAATGACTAGCGAGCACAACCTTGCTTATGACTATATTAAGATACGTTCGAGTCTTTTTACAAGATTTGCTCTATTTGCCACATCTATTCTGTTTGTCACATCTATTCTTACATTTTTCTTTTCGTCCCTGGTATCAAGCATGAAAATGTATTTTCAGTAAAAATAGCACTTACTCAAGGAGTGAGTCATGAGTTGGCCCTGGCACATAACCCGGGGTCCTCATGTATGAAATATTATTTCAGCAGATTTTCTTGGTCAACGCAATCTTTGTGCCGGCACCAAAATTTATATTTCCACTGAAAATTATGTGCGAGCAGTACATTACAGAACTAGAAACTAAAACAGTGGACTTAGAGCCAGCTGGGAAAAACAGAGTAATAGTGAAGCGAAGTAAGAGATTTTTTGTAAGCTGTTCGTTTTCATTAAATTTCGGTTTCAAAATTATTGCTAGAGTAAGGAAGCTTTCGTGAGCACTCATGCGAAAATTGAGCATTACATAACAATATGTCCCCTGCGAAAATTATCCATTACTTACAATTACTTCCATTTATTTTTATAGGTTTATAGAATATCCGCATATTTCTCAGAATTCCATTGTTCGAACAATGGAATTTTATTACCTGCAAATAAACCTACAAAACTAAATGATAAAGGTTGTAGTGAAACATTATCAGTACGTTTCTCCTAAAGTCTTATGTAAAATTCCACTTTCGTATGGGAAGGCAATTTACATTAGTCCACTATAATACACTATTTCGATGATTGAGTGATCGGCTTATTGCGAATCCGTTTCATATCTTTACCAGCTTGCTGTGAAGCTCTATCTATCTATTTAGCCCTTGCATTTGATCAGAAGAAGAGAATTTCTAATCGCAAGGAAAGCTCACTAGTCAGTTGATTATATATCACTCGGAGACGATCTGCATAACACCTCGGCGGTGGCCGCCTGTCATTAACATCTGTTGCCGGTCAGAATTTGGTTCATTTAGCCGGACTGAGGTTGAAGGTTTAAATTTGCTTAAACGAATACCGCACACTAATTTCTTCAGGGCAACTTTAGAACATCTTACTGAATTTACTGTTCTGATTCTGTTGTTTGGCTAATACCATTTTCGCATAGTAGACTCTAATTTTCACGACGAGGTTTTAAAGTTGCGATTCCTAGACGAACGTGGGAAATGCGCGCTAAAAAGAGCCAAGACTCGGAATGGCGTGATATTTTAGCTAAACTTAGAAAATAAAAGCTACACTACCCCTAGAATTGGCGAAGAAAATGGGTGGGGAACAGTCTGTTACCCAATTCACTCATGTGGTGTCCTTCTTTTTGAGATTAAGAAAACCGTTTCGATTTACGAAACTACGCCCGAAACTCGACTATAAACACGACCCGAACCCGAACATATTTGTCGGGTCGGGCTTTCGAATTTATTTTTTTGTCGGGTCGGGTCGGGCTAGGTTTTCATTTGGTTTTATTCGGGGCGGGTTTGAGGCCTTCAACTAACAAAACCCGACCCGATCCGAAAAAATAAATTCAGTCAATTATTTTCTCAAAATTGAGGTTTAAAAACATTTGAAATGAAATCTTTTTAAAAAAGTTCGTGTTCAGGTCGGGTTTGAATTTTTTATTTCGGATTGGGTTCGGTTCGGGTTCCATTTGGAAAAAAGGTCGAACCGCACACCTCTACAAGAAGTAGGGATGGTCTTGGAAATCGTTATTCAATAACTTTTCGTTTAATTTTTACTCAATTTTAATAGGTTGACATGTGATTAGGCGCGATCTAACAAAACAAACAATCAAACCAAATTGTTGACCGCATGAAAAAAGACGACTTTGACTTTACACACGATAATATCAACAACGTAAAGTTAGGCGAAAAGTTGAATCAAGCAAAAATAATCTCATACACAGGGTGACAACATAAAATGTCCATTGCCGCGCGGGTGCTTATGGTGTCTCATAACGGCAATTACCGTTTTCGCTTCACAGTTGTGTGTCAAGTTTGAAAATGTAGCTATTTAAGCAGATAATCTTAGACCACAGGGGACTCACACTCCCAACACCGTTGTTTTCAACGTAAATTAAAAGTTCATGCCCCAAGTAAATTTTTTAATAAAAAGTTGAACAGGTGAAATTTTGTTTCGAATTAAGCAAACAGAAAACCTGCAATTCTAAACTTTTCCATTACACTTTTCTTTAAGAGTTGAAGAGAACAAATTGTTCAGACGGTTCTGTGAATATAACGTGCACGATTTCTTGTGCGGAATTAGAAAATGGAAAAGAAATGTTAAAGAAGTCGTAGAAATAAACATTTATAGACCTGTGTAAAGTACGTAGGTTTCAGCATTTGATTTTAATCCCAGGCTGTGTGACGTTTCTCTGTTACTCTCTATTAAATCAAATAAATATCAATCGATTGAACAAAATCCCAAAATTGTGGATTCAAAGTGTGAAGACGCGCAATTCGGTCAAATAGTTTCAGAGATATAGTTGAAAACGAAAGAGCAGGAGGCGGAGCAAACGTAACAGGAGGAGGATCAAGCGTAACAGGAGGAGGAGCAAGCGTAACAGGAGGAGGAGCAAGCGTAACATGAGGGGAAGCACTTTTAGAGTAAAAAAATATTGTTCGTGTATTTCGGGTGCAAAATGGGATATTTGAGACTATTCCAACTGTCAAAATGACATTTAAACCGCCAAATTTTTAGATTTTTCTTTCGTCTCAGATTCTTTTTTGAGCAAATATACGTTAAGAACACAAACATTTTGGATACTTTCTTTAAATTCTCGTTTTTTTAAAGCAGGCCAGAGCCCATTGCTTTCAAATGCTCGTTTGTTTTGTAGCCTTGAGGTTTAAAACGTCATTTTGACAGTTGCAAAGAATAACTTTTGATCCCAACAAACTCAATTTGTGGTCAGCACAAATATTGCTTTAGTCTACGAAATTATTGCCCTGATCAGCAAATGTCAGCCAAATTATAGCTGAAACTATCGTCCGGCTAACGAAAATAGAGACTTTTTGCGAATTGTTACAAAGATTGCATGGCTAACGAAACTAGGGAATTTGCGCCACAGAAAACTAGGTGGAATTTTCGCTTTAATGGAACACCAGAAAAACTATGAGTACAATAAAACTTAGGATCTTCTCCTTCCGAAATTTTCCTGTGATCATTCTGGGCGGCCTCTGGGAGTTTATTGTCGAATCTTTTTTACCGCGAGAGTCCTATGCGACCCAACGGGGTTCAACACTGAGTTGGCTGTTTAAAACAATGATTTTGCTGACCGAAAGCAATAATTTTGGCGACGAAAAAATAATTTTGCTGACTGCAAAAATAGATTCCGTACAAGTAGTATCTGATTCAGTGAGTAAGGGAGAGCATCGATTAAGGATCAGAGATCCGAATCTGCAAAAAATTTTGTACGTCCGTGAACACAACTCGTGTTTATCTTGACAAATGAAAAAAAATGTCTGAAAGGTAATCGAAATAGTCATTTACATCACAAGGCCTACTCGTTTTCGCGTGATGTATTGAGTTTTTCATGCTTGATAAGAGAACCGAAAGTACATCCTTCTCTTAGCATGCGAAAGGCACTCTCTTGGAAAACACGAAAAAGTGATTTTGGTATTGAAGACGGTGATTTTTGGGCCCTAACTCTTAGTAAACCTTACCCAATTTTTCTAAATCGTGAGGTCATGAAAGCTCACCAGTTTTGAGAATATTTTAAGTTTTAGACCTTTGGACGTCTGTCCAGTCTGGACTAGAGATGAGCGGATCGACCATTTTTCGAAACCCGACCCGGACCGAACGGACCTGAAAGTGATTTATGAACAACCCGTTAGCTAAGGCACTAAAAATGAGCCTTACGTGCTCCTTCTCTATAAGTGGTCATTCAAATAGTGCGTACGCTAAAAAAGACGGATTTTGACGCAAAAATATACGGAAAAAAAATTCAGAATGTACCGAGGGCCCCCACCTCCCCCAAAAAGTAAGTGCACTATTTGAATTATCCCTAAGTGGTTTAAATTCTCTCCGGTTTTCATGATTATTTTTCTACTTGCGAAGTACTCAAACGTTTTACAAAATTTAAAAAAATGTTTGACTGAAGCCTTGTCTTATAGGGTCGACCAAAGTCAAACTATTGCAGCTACAATCTAGAGAAAATTGAAGGAAATTTTCTTATATTTACTTCCTTGGACGGGTGTCAGAGTATTCCCTTTCGGTCAATAACCAGGACGTAATTCGATATTCCTTGAGACGAATGTAGACTTAAGTCGTACGGGTCTGAGTAGCTTATGTCTTTTCTATAAATTCTAATTTTTGAATGAACAAAATCCCATTTACATGAACAATTTCGAAATTTCGTGGCAATTTCATTCGAAACTTAAATCTTCTTTCTTATGCAAAAAAAGGTTTGAAGCTTTTTTTGTGATGTAATGTACCGATGGGTGGTGATTTTTAAAGACCCTATGGTTTAAAAGAAAATGTATGTTATGGAAGAAGATGAGTTAATAGAGAGTTTGGGCAAGGCGACTTATAGCCAAATTTATAACATATACATAGAGCTATAAGTAATAAGTTGTATGTTTACGTTAGAAGTTACAAGTTTACGTTATAAGTTATAAGTTTACGTTACGAGCTATGAGTTTTAATTTATAATTATCAAGTTTACGGTACAAGTTATAAGTTTATAGCCCAGATCAGTATTGTAGCTGACACAGATCAGTACTGATCAGTTTTAAAACTGATCCGAATCAGTACTGATCAGTTTCGAAACTGATCATGGACAATACTGATTAGTTTCAAAAATTATCAGTATTAGTACTAATCATTTTTAAAACTGATCCGGATCAGTACTGATCAGCCTGAAGACTGATATTAATCAGTACTGATTAGTTTAAAAACTGATCCGGATAAGAAATGATCAGTTTTAAAACTGATACGGATAAATACTGGTCGGTTTTAAAGCTAAGAATCTAAATCAGTTTTGAAACTGATCAGTACTGGTCTGGATCAGTTTTAATACTGATCTGGGCTATAAACTTATAATGTTAACTTATAACGTAACCTTGAAACTTATAACGTAAACATAAACATAGAACTCAAAACAAATAGCTATATGTATATGTTATAAATTTGGCTATAAATGCCTTTGCCCAAACTCTCTAATGTAAATACATTTGAAAGAGTTGAAGGCATCAATACCAATGTATTTGGATGAACGGTCCGGGTCTGGCGTCAGACCAATATTCTTTTTTTGAAAATTTTTGTATACCAAACGTAGAAGAGCGAAAGTTGTAAGAATTTAAATTTATTTGTTAAATTAATAAAAGTCGAAAAAGTTTATTACTATACGAAGATAACGTGATCCGTTTCATATTGGTGCAGTACGTACACACAAAAAAAATCAAATAAAATATGGAAAATGTTAATATATGGGCAATTGCAATGAAATTCGCGATACGAATGTGTTTTCTAAATTGACTGAAGAAAAAACTGGTATTCAATTAGAAATTGCAGTTACTTCAGTAGAATTTTCTACACATACAAAAAATTGCATTGTTTTTGTGTACAACGTTTTCAACGGGCAAATATGAACGAAAAAAAAACTTTAAATTATAAAATGCAATTGTGTTGTGTATGAAATTGTCCAAGTACATACATAGACGAATAATTTATATGACCTAGAAATTACTAAATAAAAAATGGTGGCTATAATGTTTGCATGGTCATAAAGAATTTTTGAGACTGTTCAGCTAATGGAAATTTAGAAGAAAAAAACCATTTTTTCTCGCATTTTTTTTAGATTCTACTACACGCAGGAGATAGTAAATTGACATTGTATTATTGAACCAGCCGGTTACAGGTAATTTCCTAAGCCTATTAGACAACTTTAAATATAACGTTAAGAAGGTATACAACATTCAAAGAACCATGAAAATTCTATGTAAAAAGTGTAAAATTGCAATTGAACAAAAAGAATTGCTATTAATTTCAGATTCAGCAAACTTGTGTTTATAGTTAGTTCGAAAAAAAAACAGAGGCTTAGTCATTGCTGTTTATAATTTCTATCGACTTATTGGAATTATTACATTCCATTTTTCCATTGTTTTTTTTTTTTTTTGCAGTTAAATTCTTCCCTATTCTCAGAAAAAGTAACATTAAGTAATTACTCCTTAATTGTTTCAATGTGCAGAAATAATAACAAATATTCGTAGCGCTGCTCTTTCTTTGGATGGTGCCAATATAAGTGTAAGCTCTAAAAGCACTACAAACGCGTGTGTATATAAGAAGTACCTCAGAGTTTCTTTGGATCGAAAGCCAGTATATTCCAACTGTCAAAGTGACGTTTTAAACGTCAAAGCTATAGATCAGTTGATACATTTGATTAACGGGTTAGCTCAGTGGTTACGTACTGGCTTTCCACCAAGAATACCCGGGTTCGAACCCCGGTGAGGACAAATTCTGTATATGATTTTTCTTCAACGCTTATCATGAAAGTAACGTTCCTAAGCTCACCCAAGCTTCATAAATGGGTAGTTGGGCTAGCAATATCGCAACGATTTGTACACAACGAAGTATGACGTCACCCATATTCGATGTACTGTGTAAGAAACAAGCAGGTACTTATACAGCTGCTACGTTAAGGTGTGTGTAAACGTAAAAAAAAAAAAAAATGACAAATTCCATACCGTTAGGGCTGTGATTAGAATCTGTTCGATGTGCGCTTAGGTGTTGTCAGATGTACTAGCGCGCGACAAAATCGGAAAATAAATAATCCTTCAATCGAAGGCGTGGTTCGGAATACACGTTAAGCATGTGGTCCCTAGTGTGGTTAATCCACACTAGCTGGCAGTTACTCAATGTAACACCCCGGCAGTCGAACCAGACACTTAACAGTGCTGCTCCCGACTAATCAGTGCCATTGGGATTATTATTATTATTATTAAAAAGATTTATTTATTTGATCAGAGATTTGATAAAAGATAATCTAAGACGAGGTAAAAATCTGTTTATTTATCTAAATATTTGACGTTTAAAATGTCACTTTGACAGTTGGAATAGGCCGACAGACTTACGTACTCAGCGTATGATACGACCATAGGTAGTAGACTGAGCGAGGCGTTGACTTGTGCATGATTTCAGTGATATTTTGTATTGTTTTATTTGATTCAGTTTTAGACTAATTTAAAAAAATTGTAAATTGTAAAATCCTTCAAATAACTCGAGTCGAAAAAGATTCTCCGTGTATTTGGGGGTCTAGAGATTATTGTAATATTCGGACGCTATTGTGTTACCTCGTTTCATTCAGTACAGTTACATACAACACTCTCTGAACTCACAAAAACACTCGAATTTTAAATAATCGTTTCTCGGCTCTAACATGAAAGTTTAGTATGAGCCTTGCGAAAAAAATCGAAAAGGGAACAACACTTGACTATTCGAATCCCTTATTTAAATTTTCGGCATTGCAGTGCACTTTACGTATACATCCCTTTTTGCATTCGCCCAAATTGTCTTTTAAATTTTACCTTGGTTTTTTTTGTACTTTTTCGCACAGATGAAGAATAGTTAAAAGGTCTTATATATGGCATTCTATCGTTTCTCTACGTATTGTAAACTACCTGCTGTAACCTATATTTATTGTATAAAAAACAACGGGCGATCAACTGCTAGCTAAGTTCTTAAGAATTCCAATGAAAGAGGATTTAAAAACAAAACGTATTCTGAAACAAATTTCCCGGAATACTAAAATTTTTTGGGCGATTTCCTGATTAATAACATCTGATTTCCCGGTTAATGACATTCAATTTCCCGGAATTTCAAATCAGTATTTCTAGTGGGCCAAAGCAAACTAATGGACGATGAATGATTTAGACCTGTAGCCAGAGTGGATTGATAGAAGATGCAGTGCCACCAATTATAGTAAATACATTTTTTAAGCGCACCAGTTACTGTTTACAGCTATTTTTCATTGATGTTATGCTCTAAACTTTTCTTATAAGCAGTAATAAAAGATACAGGTATATCTCACAAGTGAGGAACACTCAAGAGAGTTGATTATTAAATGCCACTTTCCAGAATCTCATGGGGGCCTCTGAGATTGCCGGGATACGGGGATACAAAATATAACACGAAAGTACCAAGTGGACTCTGAAAATGTTGGTTAATTCGGTGCTTTCCGTAGTTGAAACACGTGGCCCGGATAACTGTTTTTCTTTCAACCGTTTTAGGATCTACTGATTTTCGATTTCGTATGTATGTCTGAGTATACTACCCCTTAAAGGTAAATCGCGTACAGAGGTTTGCCTGCTTGAGTGTCACAGGTGGTATGACCTCGACACCCACAGCAGCGTTAGACTCGTTTGTGAAGCAAGAAGCAGAAACTATTCTATAGACTATTCAGGAACGGGCCGGGCACTGGATTTCGGAAGATCGTGAAATCGGACACGCTGCCCGGCTGTCTAGACTTAGAAGCCGCTTTAAAGAAGTGGAGATGCCAGGAGACGCAATGCAGGCAATGTTCCGTTTTGAGAGAAACGAGACATTGGTGCCGCAGTGGTCAGACTGGGAAGGTAGATCACCTCGGATCAAAGACCGAAGAGGGAACGGGAGCTGGGGTGTATATTACGGATTGGAATCGAGACATTTCAATACCGTTAGGAGTGAGCGCCACAGTTTTACAGTCAGAGATCGTCGCAATAAGTGAGGATGCGAATGAGCTGATAGCAGGAAATATCGAAGTAGTTCTCCAGTGCCTAAGGCTAGTGGAAACCCTTTCAGTACGCAACAGAGTGGTCAGGACCAGTGACCAGAATGAGTACCAGGAATGAGTACCATGAGTACACTATGGAGTACCGGGGAACGAAAGAGCGAACGAACTAAAGAGAACGAGGAGTGAAGCAAAGTTCTTAGGACCTGAGCCGGTCATCCTGAATCCTCCAGGCTTGATCAAGGCTTTGCTAAGCGCAGAAACCGAAAAGAGTAACCAGAGGGTGGAGCTAAACAGTTGCAGATAGACAAAGGAATTCATAAATGGCTGCGATGCGCAGACCACTACATTCCTTTTGGGACTGAGCAGAGTTAACTTACGAAAAGTAGTGGGGATACTCACAGGTCATAACACCCTGAACTAATATCTCTACAAGATGGGAGTGGTGAGCAGCCCTATGTGTAGGGCATGTGATATGCATGTGACAGCCAGACACTTTATCTGCACGTGCCCAACGTTTGGTAATCTCAGAGCTTTACGCCGGAAGAACAGCTGAAGCTGAGTATTGCTGAAATGACCCAGAAGGGGATTATAACACAACGGAAGTGTAGAACATTGGGCCCAATAAGGACAAACATGAATATTCACGGGTCACGACCGAGCGAGTTAGGGCACGGTAGTACTAGTTCTTTTTATGCTGCGTCTCAGGTTCAATTTCTGATGAGCGACAATTTTTTTTATTAAAATAAAATCGTTTTCATCATTTATTTATTCCATCAAACAGGTTCATCATTATTTTATAGAAAAATTCTTATAAAAAATGGCAAAACCCTAATAAAGATTTTCAACCAAACCAATTTGTCTTGCGGTGTGACGTTTTTTACAAACTCATCGCATCAATTTTTGAAAGCCTTATTGCTCGGCAGATATTAGACCGATTGAGAAAATAGTTACTTTACAATAGTCCTGAGAAGAGGCACTATACACTGGCATTTTGTTTGTTTTTTATGTTCTAAACGAAATCAATGGGCTTACACACATTCACACCCGCACACTTGTAGTAAGCACATTTTATGTTAGATTTAAATTGAATGTGAGAATAAAATTCCCAATTCATGTATAATCGAAGATTGTGTGGTGTTGTGGTTAGCATCGTTCGTTGAAACACGGGACATTCCGTGTTCGATTCTCAGCCGGTTTTTTTATTAATTTAATGTTTGTCGTCTAGTTGGTTATTTATCGCCCTAAACAGTGGAATTTATCCCTCTAGACGGATAAATACAGAGGATAAATGCAATAAATTCTCATTTACCATCTCAAAAAATTACGGTTAATGTGAGACTTATCGTCACATATAAAATAATAGTAGATTATGCACCGCTGTCTAGGATGCTCCATTTTGACGATTTGGAGGTTATTTCACGAGCCGAAGGCGTGGGAAATAATCTAAATCGTCAAAATAAACCATCCTGGACAGCGGTGCATATGCTATTTTATCTGCTGAGAAAAGATATATCGAGAAAAACAATTTTGCCCTAGGGAGAAAAATGCGAGATTATCGTTCTAGGCAGATAAAAGATTTTATTGCCTCTCCCAGTTCCTATTCAGTTCCTTCCAGTTCACTTCCCAATTTACAAATTTCCATTTTCTAATTTCAATTTTTTGATTTCCCAATTCCAATATTCATTTCCCAATGAAACAAATTTTTGTTTCCCAATTTACAAATTTTCATCTCCCAATTAGATTACGAAGATGCGTCTTCGTTACAATGGAAACCTGGTACCAGAATACTGCACTTTTCTCACACGCGAATCCGTCCTTCGGCCTTCGGGAAACAAGTTAAAAACAGGGTTTGGGACCACCTCCGTGGCAGAAGAACTAGAGAAGAGTAAGCCACGAGTAAGACACCGGTGTGAATTGTAAAATTAGAAAAAAAGACATTCGCATGCTTGAAGAGGATTTTGAAATTAATTCCCTTGAGATTTTCCCCCTCTGACTCTCAAATGATTAAAATTCCATAGAAAACCACCGAAAATTAACTGTATGAAAATAGGGTGACCTGCAGATATTATGATAGGACTTTACGAGACAGATGTTATGCCAAACGAAAGTATAGCATGGGGACTACTTTTGTATAATTAAAAAAAAAAACAAAATGATGGAACTGGTAAACAACCATGGAAACATAATCGTTCCCATTCAATTGATTGGGAAGCTGAATTATTTAATTGAGTGGGAGTGTCGAATAGCTTCTGTAGAGAAGTCATTCATTGGATAGAAAAAATCACCTTGTAAACCATTTCAAATGCCGAAGGAAAAGATGCGGGAAATTGAATGTATTTTTATTTCAATTAGCATGGCGACAACAATTGCTGTCCATTTATTTATAACCAACTGTCCAGCCAATCGTTGCCGATACAACAAACAATACAACCATTTTGCACAAAAAGACCAATCTCGTTAGGCGGATGAAATGATTCCTACTTTGGTCTAAAAGGACTCGACTCATTGATTTCAAAAAAATGTTCCTCATTCAAAGACGTGAAACAAGCATGTCCTCAGTAACTGAATTGCTAATTTTGCCGTCATAAGGAAAGAAACTTAGAGAAAATCATCGAAGATTTTCAACGAAATTCGCCGAAAAAAATCAAATTTAGTCGTTAATTTGATTTTTTTCGACGAAATTCGTTGAAAATCTTCGTTGATTTTCTCTAAGTTTTTTTTTCCTTATGACGGCAGCATTTTTGTCATACATACCAACTTCTAACATCAGAATCAATAACGAACATGTTCTATTGTACCTTTTATTGGGCATGCTCAAACATCAGTAATAAGTGATGTTCGAGACTCAATCTGGTCTCAGGATGTTATTTGAGAAATTTTGAGGAATGTGAGCTATTACATTGTGACAACACTGCCGCTTGGAATTCTGATCTGCCGTCGTCGTACGGACAAAAAACTTAGAGAAAATCAGCGATGATTTTCAACGAAATTCACCGAAAAAATCTAACTGGCGACAAAATGAAAGAAAACACTATCGAGGACGAAGGGGAAATGACTCCGGTTCCAAAAAAATCAAAAACCTTTCGGAAAAATCATCAAAAATCACAGAAATCATCAAAAATCTCACAAAAATCATTGAAAATCTTCCAAAAATCATTTGAAATCATTAAAAAACTCTGATTTTTATGAATTATATGATTTCAAAAATCAGCAAAAATCATTAAATGATTTCGAAAATACACAAAAATCACCAAAATCATCAAATGGTTCAAAAATCATCAAAAAATCAATAAAAATCAGAAAAATCATTTAAAATCTTCAAAAAATCATTGGAAATCATTAAAAAACTCTGATTTTTATAATTTATATGATTTCAAAAATCACCAAAAATCATTAAATGATTTCAAAAATCATCAAAATTAAAAATTATGGTCAGTCTTTTCGGTTGTCCGCTTGGCGATTGTTTTGTTTAATTTAGTCGGTAATTTTATTTTGTTCGGCGAAATTGATTGAAAATCTTCGCTGATTTTCTCTAAGTTTTTTTTCCAGTTCAAACACAACCTTTGTCTGAACCTTTAAGAGTGCACACTGCTTACAAAAGAGCCATCTGTCGGAATCTTTTCAACTAATGAAAATTTGTATGGAAAAAGTCGTAATTTTCTGTAACATTTTTCTCTTGAAGCCTTAAATGAAAACGAATGCTTATGTCGTCATATCATACTTAACCTACTCCCAAACGAAATTGTGAAAACACTTTTGGAGAAAACATTTATATTTGCTAGAAATGTGAATTCCAACATTTCAATGAGAAAGTCAGTCTTTCAGCTTTTCCACTTAATAAACACTTCAAAATGCATAACTCTTTCTACCAATTAGTTTGCTCACTTAATCTTTAACTCAATGACGGCATAAGCATTCGTTTTCATTTAAAACTTAAAGAAAAAAACGTGACAGAAAATTGCGACTTTTTCCATACAAATTTTCATTAGTTGAAAAGATTCCGACAGATGGATCTTTAGTAAGCAGTGAGCACTATTAATAGTTTACACAACGTACCAGGTGCGTGACAGTCTTTTGTTTCAATCTTTGTAACTAATATTCAACGTGAAGTTAGCTGCAGTTGCAAAAAAAAATCAGCTGATTTTTTAACTTTCCAATGAAGTCAGCTGGTTTTGGTAAATTTATGAATGCAACCAGCTGATTTTGTTGCAATGAAGTTAGTTACGGTTGCAACTGCAGCTAACTTCACATCGAGTATTGCTTGCAAATATCAAAACAAAAGACTGTCACGCCTGCAACGTACTAAAGAGTAATCTGGCGGAAGTTTTTCAACTAATGAAAGTTTTTATGGGAAAAGTGACACTTTTGTGTAATGTTTTTCTCTTAAAGTCTTGAATGCAAACCAATGTTTAAGTAATCATTACATACTTTACCTATTTATAAAGAAAATCGCGGGAATGCTTTTTATAAAAACATTCTCATTTGCTAGAAATGTTAATTCCAATATTTCATTGCAATAGTCAGTTTTTTAGCTTCTCTAGTTAATGAAATCCTCGAAATGCCTAATTTTTTCGATCAATGTGTTTGCTCACTTAATGTTTAACTGAGTAATCAATTCAAATGACAGAAAACATTTTTTACGAGTCAGAAATTGATAAAAAAAATTTGAGCTGATGATTCCAAATAAAAATTGCCGCCATCTTTATTGTGATTTGACGTTTACAAATATTTGCAAATGCATCAACTCAAAAAGTTTTTATCTATTTCTAAATCGTAGAAAATGTTTTCTGTGATTTAAATGGATTACTCAGTTAAAGATTAAGTGAGCAAACACATTGGTCGAAAAAATTATGCATTTGGAAGTGTTTATTAACTAGAATTTATTAATTAGAAAATCGGAAAAAACTGACTCTTGAAGTGAAATATTGGAATTCACATTTGTAGCAAATGAGAATGTTTTTATAAAAAGTGTTCCCGCAATTTCCTTTAGAAATATAAGCGTTGGTTTGCATTCAAGACTTTAAGAGAAAAACGTTACACAAAAGTGTCACTTTTACCATGCAAATTTTCATTAGTTGAAAAATTTCCGCCAGATGGATCTTTAGTAGTAGTGTAAACTCTTAAACGGGAAAAACGTGACGCCTAACGAAATTGGTCTTCACGTGCAAAATGGTCGCATTCCCAGTCAACCAAATTCTTCCTTTTGCTTTCTTTTTGCCTTCTTATTGCTTTCCTTTCCTTCTATCTCTTTCCCTCTTTTGTATGTTTGACATTTAAAAAAGCAAGAAAACTATGACTTTTCCGAATTTTTAAAAACAGTTCGACTAACAACAGAGGCCCTCATCACTGCAGCGACGGAGTTGCTTGGCAAGGTGACTGCACACCGAAACAACGATTGGTTTGATGATGAATGCTTGAAAGCAGTTGAGGAAAAAATACAGGCGCGTATCGATACATTACAAAGAACTACGAGGAGTAAGGAAGTTAATCTCAAGAGAAAAAACATTGAAGTATTTAGGTTCCTTAGGAGGAAAAAGATCGAAAAAATGAACGAGGAGATTAGCAACCTGAAATACATGAATAGGAACGGTAATGCTCGAGACTTCTACAGGAATGTGAAACACCAAAGAAAAGGGTTTCAAGCGCAATCAATCAAAGTAAAAAACAAGGAAGGTGAAATACTTAGCGACAAGGAGCAAATTGCAGGAAGATGGAAGGAGTATTTCCAAGAATTGCTGAACCAACCAATTCCAACTGGTCATAGGACCACTGCTTACCATTTTGTGGAACCATTTATCGAAGACCCCTCGTATGAGTAAGTGCTAGCTGCTATAAATAAACTGAAAAACCACAAAGCCCCCGGGGAAGATAATGTTCCGGCCGAATTAATAAAAAACGGAGGACCACTACTATGGAACCGAATGCACCAAATTATAGCCAGGGTGTGGAAGGACGAAAAGCTACCCGATGACTGGCTGATGGGTCTACTGATACCAATTCACAAAAAGGGAAGCAGGTTGGATTGCGAGAACTACCGAGGAATATGTCTTCTGAATGTAGCATACAAAATACTGGCGGTTATTATTTCTGACCGTCTGGAAGTCTACTCAGAGAATATAATTGGAGACTACCAAGGAGGGTTTAGAATAGCTTTTTGTGGACTTTAAACAAGCGTATGATTCAATTTGTCGAGAGGTGCTATTCGACATCTTGGAAGAATTCGGCATACCAAGGAAGCTCATCCGTCTTACAAAAGCAACGCTCACAGCAACCAAATGTAAAGTCCTCATCCAAGAAGTTTTATCAGACCCATTCAATATCGAAACAGGCTTAAGACAGGGGGATAGACTATCAACAATTCTGTTCAATCTAGCGCTGGAGAAGGTAGTTAGAGCGATGTCGATAAACTGGCGTGGAACAATTTTCACAACATCAAGCCTTCGCAGACGATGCAGATTTGATAGGACGTGGAACCCTAGCGGTAAAGGAAAGCTTTGTGGAGATTCAAACAGCGGGAAAGGAGATTGGTTTACTAGTGAATGAAAACAAGACCAAGTACCTTACACTGGATAGACAACGTGGATCCAGGATTGGACAAAACATTACAATGAATGAATTCAACTTCGAAGTCGTTTAAGTACCTCGGTTCGATAGTCAACACCACCAACGATATAGAAGAAAAAATCCAAACGAGATTATCTCAAGGAAATAGGTGCTTCTATGCACTAAAACACCTGTTCAAAAGCTCTCTGCTGAGCAGGGCGACAAAATTCAAACTCTATAGGACAATGGTGAGACCAATCGTTTTATACGGATGTGAGACATGGACACTGGCAAATAGACACGAAAACGTACTCAATGTATTTGAGAGAAAAATGTTACGGAAAATCTGTGGTCCCATCCAGGAAAACAACGTTTGGAGAGCAAGGAACAACAGGGAGTTGAGCGAACTATTTGGCTGCGAAACTATTGTTGGAGCGGTAAAATCTTTTAGACTTAGATGGGCAGGACATGTAATAAGAATGGACAACGATAGAGCAGTAAAAAGAACAAACTGTGAAACGATTGGGACCAGAGCCAGAGGAAGACCGCGCAAAAGATGGAGCGAAAATGTTGAAGAGGACGTCAAAAAGCTACGAATCAGCAATTGGAAAAGGGTAGCTGAAGATCGACAGCAATGGCGAACTGTGGTGCTGACAGCCAAAACCCAGTTGGGTTAATACGGTTGAATATTTATGTATGTGTATGTAACAATTTGGTTAACTGGGACTGTTTGGTGTAACGGAGGTGATCGCAGTGATTGGCCGGACTAACCATCCAACCAATCACTAGACAGAAATTCTTTGTTCTTCTACGCATGTTTTTAGCACCGCGAAAGCCTACGCAGAAGTACAAAGTTCTTATTTAAATATTCGGTCATTGTATATTGTTTCGATTTCCCGCATCTCCGTGAATGAAAATAGGCGACAAAAATCGAATTTCCGAAAAATAATTCTATCGCAACAATGTGGAAAAATTCCATTAGCTTAATAATTTTTTTTTATAAATAATAAAGGACTTCGCATTCAACGCACGTGTACACAACCATAAATCTACCATATAGTCAACATTTAATTAAAATGAATGTTTTCTGATCATAATAAAAGTCAAAATTATTAAAAAAAACAATAAGAAATTCGCCTAACGCATAAAAAAAAAACTAAAGAAAATAAATGAAAAATGGTCGCAATGAAAATTATATACAAAAAAAAAATGAAACGTCGGCAAAATGTCAATCACATTGTGGCGTATATAAATTAATGATATCGTAACATATTTCTTTCTGGATTCACCATAGCAAAAACAAAAATTTTACTTGGATGTCCAACATCTGACTTTTTTTTTTTGTCGATAATTTGTGTGTTCATTCGATTACAATGCGATATTTTTTATCTTTTTTTTTTATACAGTTGAAGAGATAAAATGGAAAAAAGGCTAGTCTTCAAATTTATTATCAATTTTACCAGAATAAATTCAAAATATTTGATTTGAAAAGCAAAAAAAAAAAAAAGTGAAAAAAAAGAAAAAAAAACTGAAAAAAACCGCAAAAGAAAAGATTACTTCAGAAATTAAAATAATAATTTAAAAAACAAGCAATCAACGATATGGAAAAGAAACCTTGAACTAAAAATAGTTTTTATTTTTTGCTACTGAAACCAAACGCGAACTCAAGTCATTTGTTTTCTGGTCTTAAAATTTTATTTTTCTTTTCTTTTTTTGAAAATACATTTCTATATGTGTTGTGTAAGTAGATTCTTTCGGCTATAATTGCTGAATGTACGTAAGTCAAACATTTGTATTGAGAATTTGTGTTTTTCTATACCATGGAGAAAAACAAACTTGATTTCAATACACTTTTTGGTTCAGTAAGGTTCACAGAAAACTGTATGAGCCACGTTTTACGCTGAATTTCTTTAACTCGAAAACATTGAATTGCTCTTTGTTAGTAAACAACTGGATGGTAAATAAAAAACCCAAGTATTTTAAAAGATATGATATTTTTTGTGTTCTTTTCAGCTTTGTTAAAAAAACAGAGAGAATTATATACACTGTAATAATCATGGTATTTTGTATTAATTTTTTTTTTTCAAATAAATTTAAACGTAATTTAAAAAGTCATTTCCGGTTATCTCGCTTTTTTTTTAAGTTTTTATCAAGTTGACATTTGAAAAATAAATTCTGCAAAATGTGCCTCTTTTTCAAATGAGAAATTGTGCGGCAATAATTTTTGTTTAGATTTTCATAATTCGTCGTAATATTACGAAATTTAATTTCATTCGAACAAAAAAAAATGTTAAACAAATTCTGAGCTACCAACTGAAATCTAACAATAATTTATTAATTGAACAAGTAAACAATATCCCAATGTAAATGTGTTGTTTAAGCGAAAATAAAAAAAAATTGTATTTACGTGTATACGAATTCTCGAAATTGTGTTGACGATGGAATGCAATCGAAACGATCAGTCGATGTTATTGAATGTCCCAAATGGTTGTAATAACATCAACCACAAAAAAAAAAATCGAAAATCGAAACTCGTACCGCAAATTAGGAAAATCCGCTAAAATCGTTTACTAGTCTTTTATCACTCATCAAACAAAATCACTTGACTTTATTGTATCAACTAACATTTCTATCACAATCACACCAAATACCACTCACTGCGGATGAAAAACGTGTTCAAATAATCACTCGAACCAAGAAACAAAAAGAAAACATTTTCCCGTAATTTTTTATCCGAATTGTTCATCTGATGTTTCCCAAAAACAATGTCTGGAAACATACACAACTTTTCCTTTTGAAAATGAATTTTATTATCCGGGGACTACGACGAATATTTTTCGAAAAATGTCTCGAGAAACCGAATGACTGCGCTTTAATGTTTGAGTTCAATTCATAAGTATCTCGTATAAGCTAAAAAATATATTTTTTTTCCTCTGTAATTTCATATGGGTTATGTTAGTGTTGGGCTATACGTTTTACGGTTGTGTTTCGTCGGTTTTTTTATTTTTTTTTTTTGTTGTTATGCGAAGATTTTTACTCTTATATGGTTAGAATGACCAACACAATAATGAAATTCGAAAAAAGCGTTTTCAGTGTGTTGAATTTTTGAGGTTGCCTTGCAACTCGAAAATGAAAAAAAAAATTACAAAAAAAATCGCTGTTAAAGCGAAAAAGAACATCATTATAGAAATGAAAGACGAGGTATATGTTTATACTTCGGTGTTTTTCGTTATTGAGTGAAAAAAAAATAGTTTTGTAAATGTAATGAAACAAGCACAAAAAAGTTACCTACCTAAATCGAAAATTGAAAATTACACAACAGAAGATAACTTTTTTTTTCTCTCTACACAATATTCGAAGAAAAAGTTCTCGGTCTTGTTGAAAACATTTACGTAAAGAAATAACGTTAATTAAGAAAAATTATTGAGTTTTTTTCTTTGTAAATTCCGAAAATGTTGCTACCCTTGGCGCAGAGTCGAAATATGGTAAGATGAAACGTTGAATAGAACTGTGCGCCGCTCCATATTTTGTTTTCTTTTACGTAGACTTTTGACGTTTGTGACCACCAGCGGCGCATAGTCCTCGGCTCTGTCTCTACAGACGCGAAATTGTCTACAGTTTGTTTATTTTATCGATAGACTGTGTCTTGTTTGAGTCTTGTCCCCCAACTTCAAGTGGTGACACCTAAGTTTTTTCATAGCTGAATTAACGTCTCAACATAGAATTACTCCCTTTTCTCAAGTGGCGTCATCCAAGCTTTCATAGCTGAATACGGACAAACATAATATTAATGACACAGTCTATTGTCATAAGACTTAGCATTTAAATGTAATAGATGATGGCTCGCACGATGGCAATAGATTATGTCATTAGTTTTACGTTTTCCGTATTCACATTCAGCAATGAAAGAGGGAGGAGAAAAGGAGTAGTTCTACGTTGAGACGTTAATTCAGCCAGAGGCGCCGACAGTAAAATATTTAAGAGGGCTCAGCCCCCAGCAGGTTTTCAATTTTTTCTTACATTTTTACATTTCGGAAACCGGATGAGAATTAGAAGATACATATTTACATCTTGACCTGCAGCCCTCAAGTGAATATCACGATTTAATTAAATAACTAGCAAAGATCTTAAAAATTTTCGCCTGCAGCGCTATACTCGCTTAGTCCATTACTAAGCTTCTTACTTACAACGAACCCTAAAATCAAAAAATTTCGCCTATGGTAATTTTGCAAAATCTTCGAATTACCTAAAAAACGAATCGAGGCAGTCCCAATAAGACCTAGTCGTCTTAGCATATCTCGTACGAGAAAGTAACTTCCCAAGTAAAATATAATAAAAGCACAGTATCGCATTCGGAATCAAAACTTTGAAGGTTCATATTTTCTTAAACACCCGAAAATGGTGCCAACAAGGGGTTCCGAAAATGGTGCCGACGCTGGTGCCATCGGGGAATGCCGAGAGGGGGAGCGTTATAAGGAACAGAGTACACATTCTAATCGCAACGAAAATATTTCGACAAATTTCATGACAAAGAACTATCGAACTGCGTAGGTCTGTTCCCCTTTCCGGCACTTTAGCAGATCTAAAGTCAGAGAGCTATCGAATGGCATAAGGTTGAGCACTCTAGATGTTCTAGGAGTCGAAACAAAAGTTTAGTTGAAAGGTTCATGCTTTCAGAATCGAATCTGTTATCGTCATTTCGTTACGATTTCATTTTTTTAGCAGTCTGAAAAATGCAAAAATACACTAAAAACAGCGAAAACCGGACGAAAACCGGACGAAATTAGCCGACTTTACGGTACGCTAAAAATTCTATAGACCAGCCCCCAGTAAAACAAATGAAAGTCGGCGCCGCTGAATTCAGCTATGAAAAAAGATAGATGACACGGTCTTTAGTCAAAAATAGTCACAGACAAACGATGTCGCCATCTCTTCATTTTCTATAGCTGATTACGGTTCGATATAAAGAGTGTCGGAGGAACGTGTTAGCTCAGTGGTAACGTACTGACTTTCCACCAAGAATATCCGGGTTCAATCCTGGTAGGGACAAATTCTGTATAGGATTTTTCTTCAATGTATAGCATGAAAGTAACGTTCCAAGGCACACCCAGGCTTCATATTTTGGGTAGTTGTGAATTTGGTGCCGCAACGAATCGTACACAGAAAAATGACAAATATTTTGTCGCCCATATTCGAAGAATTCTGTGTACAAATATCTGAGTCTGACTTTGGACGCTTATATAATTAGCACCGGAAGAAATCCCAATGGTAAAATGCTAGGCGTAGTTCGGAATTCAGGTTAAGCACGTGGTCCAAAAAATGCCTGCCGGTAAAACACATTGATGGGGCATTCTAAGCCTACTAGTTTCCGCCCTAGTACATTATAGATGGCACTAGGTTTGTGTGCAATTTACCACTGACACAGTAAAAATGGTAACGAAAGGATCTCTGAGAGAATCCATGTGAGCAAAAGTTCACAAAAAATCGCGGAATTAGTAAATAAAATGATCTAGCCTCTGACCCGGACGGGTTGTAACGGCGGATTATTATTATAAAGAGTGTCACCGTCTGACAGTAGCGCCATCAATTAATTTCACTGTTAGATGTAGTTCAACAAGTAACTGATTCCATCGTCTATACGTAACTCGGAGGAAAAATGAAATGCTCGGATGAATTTCATTGGAATTTTATCTTGGAATGCTCAAGTGAGTCATTCTACATGACAATAAGTTAGAAGATTACTAGAATTGTGTTGACTGTTTAACATGACCAATTTGCGTGCGAAGAACCAGTTAAATAACTTGTCATTTGAAGGCTATGGAAAAATTTTCATACAAAACTTTGACAGTATACCTACTAAAATCTCATTTTTATCGACTGGGACTCGCTTTGACAACTGATCCGGTTAAACAGTTTTGAAAAGTCTGTTTTCAGCAGGGGGTGACAGTCCTTTGTTCTGAACCGTGCAAATACTATTCAGAGTGAAGTTAGCTGCAGTTTCGATAGTAGTTAACTTCATTACAAACAAATCAGCTGATCTCATTCACAAATTTACCAAAATCAGCTGACTTCATTGACAAATTTAAAAAAATCAGCTGATTTGTTTGTAATGAAGTGAGCTACGATCGCAACTGCAGCTAAATTCTGTCTGAATAGCATTTGCACGTTTCAGAACAAAGGACTGTCAACCCCCTGGTTTTCAGACACATGATATTGCGGCTGGGATGAAATGTCAAATGATTGCGGAATTTGCCAGGGACGTGACAGCCCTTTGTTTTGATCTTTACAACTAATATTCAACGTGAAATTAGCTGCACTTGAACCAGAGGCTAACTTCATTGCGAGAAAATCAGCTGATTTTTGAACTTTTCAATGAAATCTGCTGATTTTGTTGGCAATGAAATTAGCTTCGGCGTCAACTGCAGCTAACTTCACGTCGAGTATTACTTGTAAAGATAAAAACAAAAGACTGTCACTTCGCTAATCTGTTCCCTAGCTGCAATTTGCTTCATAGCTTCGACGTTTAAAACGTAATTTTGAGGGATGGCATAGACAGACTTTTGATCCCAAAACACTTATTGAAAGCTGAGTTCCCCATACAGACTATAAATCTGAGGAAACTAATAGATTGTGTCATTAGTTTTATGTTTGTCCGTATTCAGCTATGAAAGCATGGATGACGCCACTTGACGTTAATTCAGCTATTAAAAAAAACATAGATGTCACAGACAAGACAGAGACATGGCACGGCCTATTAAAATGAAAGTACGCACCGAATCACCGCGATGACAGCATTTTGTCGCCAAGGCTCAGGCGGCAGGCGCCGCCATATTTTTTAGATGAAACTTACAAGCTGAACGCCGGTAAAGCAACTTAAGTCAGTAAACAAAAAAATTTTCCAAATAAAACGCAAACGCAGAAAGGTAAAAATCGTTATTTCCATTGTAGTTAAAAGCAAGTTCTTTCAAATTGAAACTAAACAACGCGATGAAAAGGAAACGTCAGTTAGAAATAGTGATTTATGCAACAAGTTCGAAAAGCAGGTGTTTTTGTCACTAGATGTGAAATTTTCAAACGAGCGTTGCGAGCTACGTGTTTCATAGTACGTTTCGCGACTAGTGACAAAAAACTGTTTTCGCCACTCAAAAGTAGGGATAAAAAATGTTTTCGCAACTGCTGCTAGTTACGAAAAGTGCCATATTTCGCAACCAAGAACAGCATGAAGTTTTATATTAGCAATAAAATTGCATAAATTTCTACTATGTGCAGACGGACAAAAAACGTTAGATTTCTTCGAGAAAATAAAGTAAGGAAATAATTGACAGGTGGGAAATAAAGTAGGGAAATAATTGACAGGTGTGAAGTAAACTGGGGAAATATATGACAGAAGGGAGATAAATCAGGGAAATTATAGACAGATGGGAAATAAAGTAAGGAAATAATTGACAGGTGGGAAATAAAGTAGAGAAATAATTGACGGATGGAAAATAAAGTAGGCAAGTAATTGGCAGGTGGGAAATAATTGTGAGGTGGGAAGTAAAGTAGGGAAATATGTGACAAGTGGAAGATAAATCAGGGAAATAATAGACAGATGAGAAATAAAGTAAGGTAATAGTTGACAGGGTGATAATAAAGTAGGAAAATAATTGACAGATGGAAAATTATGTAGGCAAGTAATTGGTAGGTAGGAAATAAAGCAGAGAAATACTTGACAGGTGGGAAGTAAACTAGTAAAATAATTGACAGTTGGGAAGTAGAGTAGGGAAATAATTGACAGGTGGAAAATAAAGTAGGGAAATAATTGACAGGTGGGAAATAGATTAGTGGAATGGTCAAAAGTCAGCCTAAATGAGTCTAAATTTTGCGAGGAAATCCGAGGGTGTTTATCCGTCTGCACATAGAATAGTATACATAACACGGAGTAGAAACGGCTGACTTAGACCACGGTGGTGAACAAGTCATATGATAGAGAGAAGACCTAGGTCTAAATCAGCCGTTTCAGCTCTCGGTCATGCAATATGCTTTATCACAACAACTCAAAAACAAATACTTGCACCCAATTTCATTTCAGCACTAGCGCGGAAAAGCTAAATGAAAATTTAAAAATAGCAGCCGAAAAGCCACGAAAAGTTAAATTTTCGCAAAGAAATCAAACAAGATCTCGTTGTGTGTGGTATACGTATCTATATAGCCAAAAAGTCGAATCTGAACAACTCGTTACAAATAACACAAGTTTTCACATCTCGATTTGTAATCTTATCTCAAGATAATTTCATAAAAATTACCTCATTAAGCGTAGATTTGCGGTATGTTCAGTAGGGAAAAATGTAACGTCGAATGGACGATGCATAATCGCGTTACAAAATAACATTTAGGAGGGAAATCTACAAATATCGGATTCCTAAAATAACCACAATTTTTTAAGGCCTATGGGAAATGGTTTGCCGAAAATATGAACTACAAACATGCAACTCAGAAACAACAATTTGTGATGATTTCCACTTAAAAATGCTCATCATTTTCTCGTAAAATTTTCTGATTTTCTGGAAAATTCGGATTTTCAGTTTCAAATGAAAAATCACCGAAATTGTGCTCTTCAATGTTGTCCAAAGAAATCTTGAATTCTACTCGAATTTCATAACATCTTATCAATTTCATCTTACAACTCAACGAAAAGGTGAAGCTTTCAAAGAAAATAACCAACAGCACTGCACTGCATCCAAGACCTTCGGCTGCAAAAACATACTATTTTCACCGGGGTTTTTAAACTGAATGTACAGAAAGCTATGCGTTACTCGAAATTGAATTAAGTTTTTATTTACTTTTCGTGTGTATCGTGAAAATTGAAAAGAGAAACAAGAATTAGCTGAAGGAGTTGAAATAAATAAGAAAAAAATTACGAAAAAAATGTCAATTGTGTGATTTTTGATTCTACGAATAAGAAAACACATTAAATTTTGTATCGTACCTTTGCTTCAGGTGAGTCAATTTATCTTAACTGTTTCAATATTTCGAATATTAAGAAAATTGTGCAGCCAAAACTTTTTTCACATTATTTTCCAACAAAATTTTTTGTACTTCTCTTGTCAAACACAAACCACATCCAACTGAACGAATATTCTACGAACTTAACGAACAAAATCAATTCGAATAATGAACAAACTATGAGCCGTTTTCTCGAATGTCAGGTGATGTGAACGGATTAGATTTATTTTTTCAACAAATTTTGAACAGATTTGTAAGTTGAAAAGCTGGAACGGCTGGAACACATCGCGATTACATTATTAAAAGGATGTGATCTGTTTTCAGGCCTTTTCTTGCTGCATTACTCGTCGTTGTTTAAACAGTTTTTAGACCCGTACGAAGAACGAAGTTCTTCGAAAAGGGGTCCTATGCGTTTACCACGACGGGGGGGAGCACCGATCATGGTCCTTAGATGACGAATCAGCAATAAAAAAAATGTCCGTCCGTCCGTCCGTCGGACTCGAGTAAAACTCAACCCATTTTCAAAAACGTTTTTTTGTTTGAAAGGCCCGGTTATAGCCGACAATTTATGGAATAAACTTTTTTGAATCTGAGCGCCTGGACCCAGCCAGGGCTCTAAAACTGAGTCTTTACAAGGGCTCAATGTGTTTTTTGTGCATAGCTCGAGTAAATCTTTTCCGATTTTCAAACAAAAAAAATTTCAATCCCAAGGTCTCGTAATGCCCAACAATTTATGGAACAAATTGTTTTACTTTGGGTCGCTGGACCTAGCTAGAGCCCTAAAGAAGCGGACCCACTAGGGCCCTACTTGTTTTTTATACATAAATCGAGTAAATTCCATCCGATTTTCGTGATTCTTTTTCTATTCGATAGGTAATGAAAGCCTTAAGAGCATCCAAGAAAAAATATGGGCCGGGCCGAGCATAAGATGGCCGCTAATGTTAGGGTGGATCGATCTAGACAATTTATTTTGGAAAAATTCAAATATTTTGAAAACAATAAGAGACAGAAGATC
>CM055406.1:122343683-122373347 GCA_029228625.1 Pseudolycoriella hygida
AAAAATGTTTTTTGCTATGTTGCAGAGCAAATTGAAGGAAACATTTTTGTCTATGGAAGTATGTATCCGAGGCCTCTACTTAAGGCCCTAGGTCAGTACTAAGGTCGGCCCTAGCCCCAAAAATAGTTTTTTGCTATGTTGTAGAGAAAATTGAGGAGAACATTTTTCTCTATTTGGAGGTCAATTTTGTGCGTTCGGAGAATTTTTTACACCGTTACTTCGGACGGGTTTTTCAAAATTGCCCTACGGGCAATTTCCAATACAGTCTAATGTGAACGCAATATTTACTTAAATACGTTCCAGTCTTTTCGTAACATCAACTCTGTTTGCCGCATCTATTCTGATACGTACGGGTCCCTTCTATGTTTTTTTTCATCACTCGAGCAACGAAAATCGTAATTTTCACTTCCCAAATGGGAGCCGAAAAAGAAAAAATTCAGACCTCAGTAAGCCAAGAGATGCGAGAGAATTTTCGGTTCTCTAAAGGGAGCCGAAAGTAATTTCGGTCCTCAAAAGAGAGCCGAAAGTGACTGATGTAAACAAAATCAGCAATTCCGTTGTTGTTGAAAATTTGCGTTTGGAAAGTTACGATTTCCGTTGCTCTCGTGATGAAAAATTACGTGGATCACAAGGGATGTAGTGCAAAAATTTGTTTCGGCGCGGGCTAGAGATGAGCGGGTCGACCATTTTTCGAAACCCGACCCGGACCGAGCCCGACCCGATAAAATTTTTCGAAATCCGACACCCGAATTGTTTCACTACCCGACCCGATTAAAATTTTCAAAACCCGAAAGCCGAACTGTTTCAAAACCCGACCTGGACCGAACCCGACCCGACCCGAAGCTATAAAATAATTTACCGAAACGACGCTAGGTGCAATGAAAATTGCCATTCCTGTCAAGGCCTCAAAACCCAGATTCTTTCGCATAAATACCGAAATAAGAGAACTTATTCGTCTCAAAAATCACTGCCAGAGGAAGTGGCAAAAGACCGGTGATAGCTCCTTTAGGAGCAGCTTCAATCTTCTGAGTTACCGAATAAAGAAGAAAGTAGAAACGTTGAGGAACAAAAATTGGTCGAGCAGACTGAAAGGCTTCGATCATGCTTCTAAAAAATTCTGGCAAACGACCAAGCTTTTGATGAATAGGGTTGGGAACATACCTCCTCTCAAAGGAGTCGACGAGAGGACAGCTTTCACCAATTTCCAAAAACCCGAGGCTTTAGCCACTGTTTTCCAAAAGTCGCACAAGTTGACGTTGGCTCCAGGAAAGAAGCAAGTATAATAATATAATAATATAGTCGCACGGTCAAAGAAACTAAGAACTCGCCAAGATGCTGACAAAGCCTAAAGAAAGTCTTAAATTATTGAAATACTCATGAATTAGGAAAAGCCCCGGCGACGACCGAACTACAAACCAGATTCTGAAGCAAATCCCAAAACGTGCCGTGGTATGGCTTACCAAGATTTTCGATGCATGCATGAAGTTTAGCTATTTTCCTACTGCTTGGAAAATAGCAAAAATTATCGCAATTCCTAAGCCCAATAAGTGTACGACAGATGCCTCGAACTATCGATCAATAAGCTTGCTCAGCTCGGTTAGTAAATTACTCGAAAGAGTTCTCTTAAATAGAATCCGTAGACATTCTGAACTGAATCGTATCATTCCGAACGAACAGTTTGGGCTTCGGCCTAGACATTCCACGACGCAACAACTGTGTCGAATCGTGCGCCATGTAAAGCAGGGATTTTTAGCGAGGAAGTCTACTGGCATGATTATATTGGATATAGAAAAGGCCTTTGACTCAATATGGCACGATGGCTTGCTCCACAAAATGAATGTTTTCGGGTTTTCGATCGTATTAATTAAAGTCATCCAATCGTTCCTGACAAATCGTTTCTTCTACGTGCATATGCTAGATTCCAACTCTAGCCTTTACAATGTGCCGGCAGGTTTGCCCCAAGGCAGTGCTCTTTCACCAGTACTTTACAACATTTTCATATCCGACCTCAGACTGAAAAACGGGTGCAGCCTAGCGCGATTCGCCGATGATACGAGCACCTATATAAGTCACAAAAATCCTCGAATAATAGCGAGCAAGTTGGAAACTTCAGCAAAAGAGCTAAGGTGGAAAATTAAAGTGAATGAGAGTTTTCACGAAAAGGAAGGCCACGCGAAAATTAGCCTCATGGTCATTCCTGTTGAGTGGTCGAGACGCACTAAATACCTAGGAGTGCAATTGGACAAAAAGCTTACATTCAAGCGCCATATTGATTACGCTAAACAAAGGGCACAGAGATCCATAAAGATTCTATACTCACTAATAAACCGTCGCTCAAAACTGGACATACGAAATTAGATGCTTATATTGAAGAGTGTCTTCAGGTCGATCATGTTATATGCGGCTCCGGTTTGGGGTAAATGTGCTGAACAAACTTCTAAAAATAATCCACGAAAAGACATTTTACTACGAAACCCACAGACTTCACTACGAGACCAATACAGATTCTATACATGAAACGATTAATAAAATCACGAAGAAATTCGAGGCGAACTTCTCGGAAAATCCCTTGATCACCAGGCTGACTCGGGGTCGTTAATCATGCTCGGAGCGGTAGCGGAGAGCGTGACGCAGTCCCCACACCAAAAAAAAAACGTCCACAAACGACAAAGCAAATTGGGAAGCGTCCAGCGCGTTTTCTATTTTGTTAACCGTTTGATGCAGTGCGCTTTCTGCAGATTTCTGGGGCTGGTACGCGTGTTGGTTGGGATGGATTCTGAACTGTTGGAAGGAACCGTCTCTGAGGTATCGGTCGATCAATTTTTCAAGTGTCTTTAGAACGAAGGATGTGAGGCTTATAGGCCGAAAGGATTTAGCTAGTGTGTAATTAGTTTGGCCCCCTTTGTCCCGGGTCGAAATTGAGGTGGTTGGAAACGTCGTGGTAAACTCATAAGGGGCCATCCATAAATGACGTCCAGTTTTTTCAGTGCTGCCAGCACATTTAAATCGTTAATAACTCGATAAATGTGCATTCTGGCGAGTCAAACGTGTGTTCTACCCCCCTTCCCCAATTAGGGGGTATTTAGAGGGGTACAACACACATTTGAATCACCAGAAAGCATATTTATCGAGTTATTAACGATTTAAATGAGCTGGCAGCACTGAAAACACTGGACGTCATTTATGGATGGCCCCTAAGACCCCTTTTCGAAGAACTTTGCTCTTCGTACGGGTCTAAATTTTTTTTTTGAAAATCGGATAAGATTTACCTGATTTATGTAGAAAAAACACGTTAGGTCCTAGTAGGGTCCTAAGTCCTGAGTCCAAAAGCTCAAAATTAAAAAAATTAGGTTTGTAATTGGAATGAGTGGCGTCAACTTAAATAAAACTTCAATTGTTTAAAACAGTTGTGTTTGCCATTTTGTATTTAAAAATTAAAAACCGGAACTTCCCTCAAAAATATGAAAGTTTACAGTCATTCATTCTTCAATTATCTTAAAGTTAAATGTTTAGGAAAAACGATAAAAAAATTAAGAAATAAATTACATAATTCTGAGTACAATAATAGGACAAACCACCCACAGTAGTCCTAAAATCAACAGAATAATATTTTGTTTTTGATTTAAATAAATAACAAATCAATAAACCCGATGGAGGTATTTACAAAAGTATACAAAAAGAAAAAAATTATAAAAAACAAACTAAAAAATGGACAGAAAAACTACGAAACTAAAAAATTTACATTTTACATTTGGTCGAAGCGTTTTGATAAAGTTGCATTTTCTCTTTGCTGTAATGAAAATTGAGAACAGAAAGTTTATTTCAATTGCCATCTACATTTGACCACACTGTCAACTCACTTCAATTTTGTTCCACTCGATACATCATGTCAATATTTCGTTTAATTGGTTTTTTTCACGTCTTTCGTTTCCTCTTTCGCCTGACCTTTTCCCAACAACTTCGCCAAACTGTCCCATATGCCACCCAGGAACAAAGCGCAGAACAAATTCTCGAATGGCACAAACGGATCGTGAATACCCAACAAAATTGATGACAATTTGAAATAAACTAAAAATATGACAATCCCGAAATAGACGAGTGCATGTGGCGCAGAAATGAGATCAGTTTTTTTGTCCAAAACAAAAATGATGGATGCAACGACGGAGGCTTTTGTGTAGCTGTGAAAGGGAAAAGTGAAAAATGTGACCTTGGAAAAGTGGCTTTTCCTTTTGAATTTCTTACAAACTGGGTTGCATGAACTCCATGGCTGTTGGCGTCCAGGCTCCTCGAATTAATCGTTCCAGTAGTTTTGTGAAACCTGCCCCGTTACCCTTCAATGTGCCAATTATGATCATAATGATGTATGCGTTCGGATACAATTTGGCTGCGTGTGTGACGCCGTCATGAATTTTCTTGCATCTGTAAATTTCTTTCATGGCACTGGCTATGATTTTGAACGGCAAGAACTTTCCCACTTTGTAGCCAATGTCAAACGGAGTATAAAAAACTAAATACCTGCGATCGACGTTTCACTCAAACATTATTTTCAAAATAAATTTTGACTAAGATCTTACCAAACAATTGTGCCGACGAGTAATTGAGGCGTGTTCTTCAATGGAGCTAAAATTGGTTCGCCCAATAGTCCATTGGCTACCATACCACCTGAAAATATCATTAACATCGTGGACAACCAGCATGCAAGCGGATGCTTTCTGGAGAATCCTTGTGCCCCAGATCCTAAATCTTCTCGTACAGCTATTGCACATAGTAAACTGTGCGCAATGTCAAAATACGGGAACATTTTCAGTTTGATGACCTGATTGGCCATGTCCAAAAATGCTTCTGGATCCATTTCTTATAAAATATGTTGTGCGTTACAAAACTCTGAAACGAAGAGATGAATGAGAGTCAGATGTTTCGAGCAGAGACCTTAGCGGTCGGAAGGAGCTGTGGGTGCCTGACGGAAAGTCAGGTGGTGAATAAGCGAATTGTCATTTGCACTGATAGCGAGTCGACGATAGAGGCGCTTTCATCTTGTAAGTTTGCGGCAAAATTGACTCTAGAAACCAGAGTGTGCACTGGATGCGCTCTCAGAGAACAATAAAGTATCTCTGGTATGGGTTCCAGGACACTCAGGTGACGATAGGGCCGATGAGCTGGCGAGGCAAAGTAGCGAAACCCCCTTCATTGGACTTGAACCAGTCCTGGGTATTAAAACCGGACAGGTTATGGGACTCATAAAAAGGTGGACTCGCGAAAGGCACCAAAGATTTTGGGAAGGGATAGACAGCTGAAACCAGGCTAAGGAGTTCCTCGATGGATATAGCCCACAGACCACCAAGGACCTCTTAAACCTTAATAGGAAAAACTTAAGGTCGACAGTGGGAATGCTTACGGGCCACAACACACTGAGATACCATCTAAACAAAATGGGACTCAGCAGTGACCCGAGCTGCAGAAGGTGCGGCGACGTACCAGAAACAGCAAAGCATTCCCTGCTACACTGTCCAGGCCTCATGAATTTAAGGGTGAAGTGGTTTGGAAACTTCTACCTTACCCTTGAATGATTTCGGAAGATACCGATAACTAACATAGCATCTTCCATCACAGGAAGCAACTGGCTCGACTAACCCCTTCATGGGTGGATATTACAACAACTCCACCACACCATACAATCTCACCGCAAACACACCAACACCACCATCACAAAAACAATACCGCACAGCAACCAATCAATCAATCAACAAACAATCAATCAACCATTTAAACACACATACAAGCACATAACTCAGCATCACAACAGGGTTTGGCACAATGTCAACTTTTCACAGCTGTCAGATTTGATTTTCGGCGCCAAGTTTTATAATAATGATTTGGACTTTTAACATTGTTTATATATACGGCAGTGACGATTCTGCGTTCGGGTTCTAGGTTTGCATAAGGAACATACTCTTTTCTAGCAGACGCGACACGTCGCGTTTTTTCATATGAAAGAGTTCATGCCAATCCTTTTATCTCTTTCATACGTTCCATCGCAGAGTGAGAGGGTCATAGTACTGCCGTGCAAATCATAAAAACCTTGAGATGAAAGAGAGAAAAGATTTCGTATGAAAAAATCCATACAAAATTTTTTCTCTCTTTCATCGCAAGGTTTTTATGATTTGCACGGCGGAGTAGGCTGTCCACGTTCACTTTCATCCGCAAGCGAAGAATGAGAGGATCACAGTAGATTCGATTGCGGATTTTCGTATGAATGTGGACAGCCCCCTATGACCCTCTCATTCTTCGATGGTAGCGGGTGAAAGAGACAACAGTACGGACACAACGTGTACGGGTATGACACTAGCGAATAAATCTTATTGAAACCATTAACCTCAAATTTTTTTCAAATTTTGAAAAGCGCACTGTTCATGAAGGCGTGAAGCTCGCATAAATCACAAAATAAAACTTTTAATTTTTTCAAACATCAACCCGACGGCGCTGGTCGCATAACCATTTTTTTGAATGGAGTGTCATTGGGACACAAACACTTTCATATACGAAGAAAACGCGTCGGTAACAAAGGTGAAGGTGGATTCACAGTATTCCGTTTAGAAAAAAAAGCTCTGCGTTTTTAAAAAAATAGTTCGCCGTTAATTCTCAACTCACTCACGCATTACTAATTACAAACGTCTAACGTTTGTCTGCTTATTTGTCTATTTATTTTTGTGTCTATTTGTCTATTTATGTGTCTATTTGTCTATTTATGTGCCTATTTATTTATTTATCTGTCGGTCACAAACCGTTATTTTTGCGTTTAAACTGAGGAGTAAAAAAATACTTTTTGATATAGTGTCAGGGATGGTCCAAAACGTTGAGAAAACATGATCCTGGTGGGATATTGTTCTGAAATAAGGGAATTATGGGTAATAAAAGGGTCAAAATTTGAAATCGGCCAAAAATCAGTCAAGATGTTGTGTGAGAGATTTGGTCGGGGAAGGAAAGTCTTAGAGTTTTTGATGGCCTACAACTTTGTAGAAGAAAACGTTTTGATCCGACTTCATGCGGAGGAGCTAGACAGCGAAAACTGTTCAAATTTCGGGGTTTCCTCACTTTGTTGTTAGGGAACTTTTGCTGTTGGACAACGTAGAGATGATTTTTGAGTGCCAATCGTTAGTAGCGGCTTGGGGCAACGAAATTGCTGAACAATGTTAGGTGAAAAAGCTTCCCACTTCCGAGATATAGGCCATTTTTGAGCGATTGTGCCCAGAACGGGAGCTCTTCTTCTGGTATATTTCGGCGCCTAGTTGTCGGAATGAGGCCAGTGAGGTGTCAAATGAAGGTAGCGGAACCGAGTTTAAGAAAATCGGTTGAGCGGTTCGGTTTCCAGGGTTGATCAAAGGAGGCAAAAATGGACAAAAATTTGTTCCGCTGCCCGAAAATGACTGAAAAATTAATTTTTGATATGTTGTCGGGGATGGTTCAAAACGTCGAGAAAACATGTTCCGGAGTGGGAGTTATGGGTAAAAAACGGGCCAAAATTGAAAATCGGCCTAAATATAGTCAAGATGTCGTCTTAGAGATTTGGTCGGGGAAGAGTAAGCTGAATACGGGGAACTTGGAATACGGGGAACGTTGAATACTGGGGAAGTGGAATACGGCAGAAGTGGAATACGGGGAATTTGGAATACTGGGAACGTTGAATACGGGGAAGTGGAATACGGGGAAAGTGGAATACGGGTGAGTGGATTTCGGGGGAGTGGAATACGGGGGAAGTAGAATGCGGGGAACTTGGATTACGGGGAAAGTTGAGTACGGTGAAATTGGAATGCGAGGAACTTGGAATACGGGGAACTTGGAATACGGGAACGTTGAATACGGGGAAAGCGAAATACGAGGAAAGTGGAATACAGGGAAAGCGGAAAACAGGGAAAGCGGAAAACAGGGAAAGCGGAATATGGGGAACGTTGAATACGGAGGAAGTGGAATACGGGGGAAGTTGAGTAATTTTGCGGCAAAGAAAGTAATTTCATTTATAGTGCCTTTCTCGCCCACTCCGATTTTAGTATTTTTAGCGGCAATATCAACGAAGTGATATAACGACCTTCAACACGCATCATTATTTAAAACGAAAAATTATTTTCTTTGGCTCTCTGAATAGACAACCAGCGAAAATGGCGCGGGGTTTCGACTAGTTTACATCATATTGTATATGTAACATATGAATGTCAGGTAGACACATGAAAAAAACATCGACGACGGCTAGCTATAAACATTATGTTTCGCGGCGGCGTAAACGTCGGCGTAGGCGATTAAGGAAACGTTCATTTTTTCCGGGTTTTAGAAAACCTACCCCCCCCCCACCCTTATCTGTAGTCTGTTTTCACCTTGCTTAAAGCAATCGTGAAATACAAATGTGTTGGTTGTCTTCGTCAAAAAAAACTCAGACATTTCTGAAAGCTCAGTTTTACCTAAGGTGGAGGGGTGGCTGGCAGAAGCAGGTAGTGGCTGGCAGGAGAAGGTAGTGGCTGACAGGAGCCAGCCGAAAATTGCAAAAAAAGTGTGCCGCCGCCGATTATTTTTTTACGTGCGCCGCAGCCGAAAGTAATAAAACTGCATCGCTGCCGCCGCCGTCGAATGTTTTTTGTCAGCACAGCTAATATCGATATTCAGAAAAAAATGAAATTGCAAAATTGAAATAAGTTGAAAATTTAAGTTTTTGAAGAAATCGCAGGCGTCAGCCGAAAAGCTTTAAAATACGTGAGCCGCCGCCGTAGAAAATAAATTTGAGTTGCGCTGCCGCCGAGACTACTCTCTGCCGACGCCGCCGACAAAAATCAAAAAGTGCTTACGCCGCCGTTGATTTTATTTTTTTTTTGACCGGCGCACACCTCTAATGGCAGGGCAGGTAGTGGCTGGCAGGAACAGTTTGTCCAGGAAGTAGCAGGAACTGAAAATTCTTGGATTTTAACGTTAGCGATATGCTGCATACAGCAGCAGTATTTGGTGGTCGGAAAGTAGTGTCTGGCGATGGAAGATAGTGGCTCCGGGTAGGCAACCGGTACCCACAACCAGCTTACCTCAACAAATTTCAACAGACCTATCGCCATTTCTTTACCTCCCTTTATGGATGGAATTTTCATCGTTTCAGGTTAAACTTTCTAGATAACACACATGGTGATTCACGAATTGTGTAAACAAAGCACAAAATTAACTGATAAAATTGATTTAATTCCAGTGATTACGGTTTTATGTCCAATTTGTGATAAGGAGATTCTTTCCACAGGTGATATGAATTGATTAATAGATTGAGTCAACCGAACAAACCCTTTTGTTACTCTACGAAACACCGGGTACAACGTACCGAATGATATAAAAATTGTCACTTTAGCCAATTCTCTACCAGAATTCACTTTTCTTATCATGAAAAACTGGAACAACCCGTTCACGAAGCAGTAAGCACTAATATAGCATTTCTTTTAATTGCGCTTACTGTCTCTAATAAACCTTACAAAAATATGAATGCAAATCGCTTCGATTTTAAACGAAATATCCCTTACATTTCTGATGGTAAAAAGACTTTTTTTGCACAAAAACTTAGTGTCGAACACTACCGTAGTATGTGACTTCTTTAGCGAAACAATTTTTTGGCCGGTAGTTTATTTATGGCTGATACAATCAAACATTAAGTGTGTGACTGCCGCTACTAAATAGACATAGAGAGATTGCAAAACAGCGAAAAAGAAAGAGAGCGAGAGTGTGTGTGTGCTACTATAATATCTAACGATTCAGACAACAGGCAAGGTATCACAAATCCAATGCCTTGCAGTAAAAATAAGTTTATATTTTCTCCGATCGCTGAACCATTTCACGTCATTGAATTTGAAAAATAAACTAATTTTCAAGGAACAAAACAATTGTAAATTTGGCTCTAACACTTCGAGTATATAAACATGTTATCTGAACCCAATATCTGTTTATATGAAAGATAAATATCAATGAACCGTGTAGAGGCAAGAGATTTGTCTTGTATTTTGATGAAAATAGGCCCGCGACAAAACAAATCGCAAATGTTGGGTAATGACTAAAATGCATGCCATTGTACATAACTCCCGTCTAGCCATTACATAACGTGAATATTACCGATTTTTCACGTCCACTTAATAATATGCCACAGGAAAAGTAGCAACCATTTTCCACCCATTCCCATTCATAATTTGTACTTACACAATTTTGATTTCCAAATATCACAACGGCAAACCGAAACACAAAAATTAAATTTCCTTATCCGAATGCAGCTGAAATAGCACAATCGATTTGTGAAAAAAACATTTAGGGAAAAGCCGAAAAGTCACTTGACAAATTTCTCACCGAAAATGCAAACTTATGATTTTTTTCTTGTTTTATACTTCGCGAGACATTTTCCGACCAAATGTAAGGTTCGTCTCGTCTGTGTTCCCACTGACTTCTACGCTTAACGTTTAATTTTAGATTGTTGCTTAAAACATTTAGACTACACAAAAATCCGACTAATAAATGTTGCTCTCCGCGACTATAAAGACTAATGTGTGTGCCGTGTATTTTTGCTCTTGTATAACGTAACTATGCTGAGCACCGAAATCGTTATTAGTTCTGTACCACATATAACAATATTTTGCTACACAAACATTACACACTCGGTGCGGTACTTTGCAGCATTCAATGCTCATGTGTCCTCCCGTGAAATGTTCACGAAAATACCGGGAAGAGGAATACGCAAATAAATTGTAATTGTAAGTAGACAAGTCGGGAGAATGAATAGCAATTACAGTTACAAGGGGTTAGCGTTGATGTAATGTTGTGCACTACTAACGTGTCTAGTTTTTATTCGTCTGGATTTTTGCTGTGAGATGATGACGTCACGTTAGTGTATTGTTCTCAACAATATGAATTTCCACCGAAATAATTTTCATTTATGTGAGATTCCCACATTTATTCATCAAAGAGACTGAATTCATTTTGTAATTATTTTGAGTAGATTTTTCATCTGTTTATTCAAACGCAAACGGAGTTTTTTTTCCATTTTTTAAGAGGCGCACCGCGAACAAACTTTTATTTTGTTTTATCTAAACGAAATGCATCGCAATGAATGAATTTCGAAGATTAATTGTTGCAGTAATTGGTTCAAATGTGATGAATAGCTGCAATGCTTTTTCGTTGTATAATTTCCGTGGTGAAATTATGTTTCGTTTTATCAGTGTAGAATAACCAGTTCGTGGAGAACAATTCTTAACAAGTTAATTTTCATTGGTGCTATTAGTGAATTTTGATGTAATTCTTCACGGTCCCACTCAATAAACAAAGCTGTCGGAAAGTCTGGGGTCCCAGCGTTTAAACGAACCTTAATCTCTGATAAAAAAGTGTCTATGGAGGGAACTCAATCTGAAGTGATTTCAGCTTAGCAAAACAGTCCAAAAAACATAACCAAAGACCCGTACGTATCAGAATAGATGTGACAAACAGAATAGATGTGGCAAATAGAACAAATCTTGCAAAAAGCCTCGAACGTATCTTAATATAGTGATTTCAATTCGCATATAGTAATAAGCAAACAATCCAACGTTTTATGTTCTTTTATAACTATAAGAATTTCAAAGATCCATAGAAATTACCCAAGGTAATGTCAAAGACCCTACCGAAGTACGTCTCAGACCATTCAAATCTAGAAAAGGTTATATCGAAGGATTGGGCCATTTTCCCTTAAAACCCTGAAACACGTGTTCTCTAAAATTTGGTTCCATACAACTTTGCCTTTGGAAGCAACCTTCTCCCTCTTACACTTCTAGAGATATGTGTCATCCCTGCCAATTCTAGAAGTGGTCATATCCCAGGACTGGAGCAATTCTACCCAAAACCTTGAGAAACGTGTTCTCCAAAATTATATTCTCTACACCTTTGCCTTTGGAAGCAACTTTCTGCCTCTTATAGTTTTAGAGATATGGATCATCACTCCCAATTCTAGAAGTGGTCATATCCCAGGATTAAGGCATTTTTACCCAAAACCCTGAGACACGTGTTCTCTAAAATTTTATTCTCTACAACTTTGCCTTTGGAAGCAACTTTCTACCTCTTATAGTTCTAGAGATATGGATCATCCCTCCCAATTCTAGAAGTGGTCATATCCCAAGATTGAGGTATTTTTACCCAAAACCCTGAAACGCGTGTACCCTAAAATTTCGTTCTCTACAACTTTGCCTTTGACATATTGCATAGTTAAGGAAATAAACATAAAAAACTGTTTTCGTATATGGCCAATAATCTCAACTTCGTCGATTCGATTGATTCCGGTGTCCCGACCCCTGACCCAATTCCCACAAAAATTTTTTCAGAATTTTCTGACATTAAATCCTTTCATTTGACACCAACATGAGCAATTTCACTGCTATACTTGCTGAGAAAAAGCTTCACCGACCCTCGAAAAACCATGTTTTTGGTCACTTCCTCGACCATATCGCCGGAACCACTTGATCGATTTTGCTCATCTTTGAACTTGAATCATGGGAGGCATGTTTCTTTCAGGGAAAAAAAGTTTAGGGTGATCGGTAGAGCCGTTTGAAAAAAAAAGTGAAGACGGACGGACGGATGGTCGGACATTTTTTAGACCCGTACGAAAAACGAAGGGGTCTTATGCGTTTACGACGACGTTTGTAACCACCTCAATTTCGACCGGGGAGAAGGAGGGGGGGGGAGCATCGATCATGGTCCTTAGGTGACGAGTCAGCAATGAAAAAATGTCCGTCCGTCCGTCGCGTCGGTCCATCACCGCGATAACTTGAGTAAAACTCAACCGATTTTCAGAAACTTTTTTTTCCCTGAATCGAAAAATCTTTTGTATGTTTGAATCTGGGCAATGTCGGCCCAAGGGCCGCCGAGCTAGGGCCGTTTAAGTGGTTTTTGGTCTTTTGTACATAGACCTGGGCGTGGGCATGGCAATTTATGGAAGAAATTTATTTAAATTTGAGTCCTTGGACTTAGCTAAAGCACTAAAAACGAGCCTCTGCTAGGGCCACACCTGTTTTTTGTACATAGCTCGAGTAAATCTTTTCCGATTTTCAAATTTTTTTTATCGAAAGGTCTAGGACTGTCTCCTGTTTTATGGAAGAAAATTTTTTGATTAGAAGCCCTTGGACTCAGGCAGGACCCTAAAACTGAGTTTGTCCCAGGGCCCAACGTGTTTGCTTACATAAATTAGATAAATCCTAACTGCTTTTGTTGATTCTTTTTCTACTTGAGAGGTAGTCGAGTAGCGAATTATGTTCAAAAACAAATTTAAACCCGGTGCCTATGCTTAGAGCTGAAGTGGGCCTCAGGTCTGTCCTAAGGTCGGCTCCAACAAAAAAAAATTGTTTTGCTATGTTGCAGAGCAAATTGAGGGAAACATTTTTGTCTATGGAAGTATAGGTCCAAGGCATTTCCGTATGGCCCTGGGTCCGTCCTAAGGTCTGCCTTAGACAAAAAAATGGTTTTTTACTATGTTGTAGAGAAAATTTTGGGAAATATTCTTGTCTATGTAAGTATTTGTCCGAGGCCTCTCCTGAGGACCCTAGGTCGGTCGATGAGTCATGTTCAATAAGTTTAATTAAAACCGTTCAGGATAGTACGAAGAGAAAGTTTTTCATGTGAGAACTTTGGTTTTGTTTTATTGGGGAGTTTGGAAGAACTCTAGATAGCATAATGCATCCAAATACTTAAGAGCTAAAATCGTTGCAGACTTGGGCTATGCGGCTTCTTCCAAAAACCGCTAGGCCATTCTTTGGTGGGCTCACTGTACTATACTAACCTTGTTATTAAAAATTTTCCCTTACTGTTCGATCTATATGTTTCCTATAATAAGACAACAAATTAGCTAAATTAGACTCAAACTGCTCTTCGGGAGTTATATAAAAATCTGCCAATTGCTTTGTTCTAAGATTCATCAGCGCTGGACATGTGCACGCAAAATGTCTTACTGTCTCTGGCTCTAAGCCGCAGCCTCTACAGACTGGGTCATTTACGATCCCTATTTTGTTAAGGTGATAGTTGAGGCACGCGTGCCCCGTCAGAATGCCAATCAACGTTCGATGCTTGACTCGGCCCAGACTGAGAAGGAGCCTGGCGTTCCTTTTATTACAGCCCCCCAAGAATTTCTTCGATTGTCTGCAACTAGTCAAAGCCTCCCACCTATTTTGATGGTTTTTTCATTTTCATTTCATTTCATTGATTATCTAAATCCATGCCAAGGGTTTCCTTATGCAACACGAATGTTGGACATGGTAATGTTTTTACAAAAATTTAGCAATCCAAAAAGTAGTAACATGCCAACATTCCAATCTTAAATACTAGTTACTAAAACAAAAACAAGAACAAAAACAGCAACAGTTAAGCCTATTAGTTGCCAAAAAAGTCAAAATATAAGCGAACGTACAGAAAGTAAGGCCCTATCACAATACCTTAGAAAATGTCCCACTCCACCTTGTGCACTCATCCATCAGTACCAAAGAAATAGAAAGATAGAAAATAACAAAATTCAGAAACAAGACGCAGACCCCACCAAAAGTTCCCAGTAGAACACTGAGCAGAGGACGACTTACACCGCATAAACCCTGCCATAACTAGTCCAACATGCCAGCCATGCCCACATAACTAATCACCGATCAAGTAGTCTCGACTGTAAGTGCCGGATTTCCTAACCACAGGTTGCAGGGAGTTCCAATCAGAAATTCCTTGCTGCAATTTCGAAAGTTGATTGAACAAATCTAACTAGTCAAAACAACAATCTACCAAAAGCAAGAGCTGCTTTTATTTTTCAGTATAGCACTCCTAACATCATGCGTAATCTTCAGTAGCGCAGAGGTCGTACTATGGCCAACTCTAAAGCCAGACTGACACGGATACATAAGTCCTTTCGGATATATGAAATCCTGAATTTGCCCTTTCAAGAGTAGTTCAAAGACATTGGAAAAGATTGGCAAGATGCTGATGGTGCGATAATCTTCAATATCATAGGATCGACTTTTTTTGTGTGAAGGCAGCATTATCTCTTTCTTCCAAATATTAGGGCATTGTGAGAACGTGATGGCAAAGTTAACTATGTGAGTCATGATTGTCAAAATAGCTGGCCATGCAAGCTTAATGAATTTCAGAGGGATTGCATCTACCCCTATCGCCCTGATCTTCAACCGCGAAAGAGCCCACAGCACTTCACTTCGATGGACATTCCTAAACGAAAAGCAAATCTCCGAATCACTACAAGATCCCGCCGGAGCGTTAGAACAGCTCAATTGTAGTTCTATGTAGTTCTATTGCAGGTCGTGCAACGTAGTTGCTAGTATTCCGCGTCGTGGGAATATTGAACTCACTTGCCGTAAAGGCTGTCTGCGGCGGCGCAACCCTAGCCTTAACCAACCCTAAAGACCTAGCATTTGTCCATGACGTCCTTTTATGCATGATTACGTCTGCCTCTTTTGGCTGCACTCTGTTCTCCCATTCAGACCTGCTTGGTAGACTAGTCTCAAAATTTCTTTCAAAACAAAAGGTCGCCTGCACCTTGTCTTCAGGCATCTCTACTTCCCTGAACTTCCGCTTCAAGTCCGACAGAATTCTGGCATGGCCAAAAATTCGGTCTTGAGCCAGCCAGTTCTCTCAATACTGACTTTACTGAAGTGTATCGATCACAAAAGGCACTTATAGTACCCAACATGCATCCAAAGAATGAGGAACGCGAGAATGGTAATACGTTTCTAAGGTACAAAGAGCCACTTAAACAATTGGTTAAGGTTCGTTCACAAAAATTCCTTGACATAAGCTGGATTCGAACTCACGGCACCAGGATCTCCAGTCATCATCTTTTCCACTGAGAGGGCATGTTGGAGAGGAAAACGCAATCGCTCATGTTTTCTAAAGGTTCATGACGGTTTCAGCGAATTCTTGATTTTTTTCATTCGAAATAAACCATTGAAATCGGTATAGACAAGTAGCGAAAGAGTAAAGTCAAAGAAGTGGTGCAGCAGGTTGCAGGTAGGTGCGGTGAGGACTGAAATTAAATTCTTGTATAGTTACTTTTACCACGCCAGTATGACTGAAATGATAGTATTAAATGTCATTCCTTCAAAGGAAAAATCGGGTAATGGAAAAATTTGCTTCACTTTCTCTGTTCTTTAACGTATAACGTCGCATAATTAAATGAAATACTCATAGCCAGACAGTGGATTGATAGGTAGGGCTGATCCACGAACCTAAAGATATGGAAAAATGAATTTTTTGAAATAATAATTGCGCCGCATTCGAAATCTTTGAAACATATGAAGGGACCCGTACGTATCAGAATGCGGCAAACAGAGTTGATGTTACGAAAAGACTCGAGCGTATTTAAGTAAACATTGCCCTAACTCTTAAATGTATGAAATTACGTCCACATTAAATTGTATTGGAAATTGCCGGGAGGGCATCGAAGAAATTGCAGATTAGCGTGCGTACCCAGTATTGCTATAACCGCACGCCCGGGCATGGAATTGAGATACGCCCAATTAACGCGAGTCGCCGAAGTGACTCCACCTATATGTGACAGGTTTGCGTAACCCTCTGCGACCTAGGTAGAGCCCGAAATACTATCATCTTTCTACTGAATTTCGCCAACCTGGTTGCCCAGGAAGGATGAGGGGTGCAGTCACCCATTTCAAAACGCAAACTGTTCTGACGCAGTTCACTATCCACCACAGGCCCGCGTTGCAGCGCCACTAGGCACATCAGGCAAGTGCTGGGGCCGGATGCGGCCATCTTGCATGACACACTACACGCGGGGGCCCCCAGCCCCGCGGTACCGAATTTACCCTCGATGAGGGCTTTCGCGGTAACGCTCTTCACCAGACCACTTCGGTAGGGGTGTACGCAATCACCCCAGGTACCGCAAGAGCAACTCAGGAAACCATGGTGTCGTCACTCACCAGTGGACCAACGGGTCGAAGCAAGCTACCTGTGGTATGCCGAGAGGGCAGTATTGAAAAATCCGTACGAAGCAACGGTGTAAAAAAAAAAACATTCCCGAAAGCACAAATAGACAAAAGTGTTAGCCTCAATTTTCTCTATAACGTAGCAAAAAACCATTTTTTGGGCCTGAGCCGACCTTAGGACCGACCTGAGGTCCACACGCACAATTGCTCAAACTCATTGAAACATTTGAAAGAAAATTTTTGTCAAATTCGGCCATTTAGTGTGTACGACTTTGAACGAATGTGTAATTAATGAAACTCCTGAAAACTTCTAAAAATTACTTAAAAACTCTCAAAACCATTTTTGAGAGTTTCGGAAATTTAAATTTCTTATAGGGCGACAATTCCCCAGCCGATAATTCATATCGCCACGCGATACCCGTCACCTGACTACAAGCAATTGTGTGGTAGCTACAAACATTTTAAAAATTTGTAGTAGACACCATTCTAACTGCGTAGACCGTCAGCCAACACCAACACGCCTACATCATAATCTGTAACTGGATCTAAAGTTTATCTTTTGTTTTTTTTATGTGAACAAAAATGTATTTCAATTTATTTCAGGCTAGATGTTGTATAGCTTGTTGTAGATAGAACAGATTCAAATCAATAATTAAACGTCATTCGAAACAAAGGCGGCTCTAAAATTTTGATGGTATATTCGCTGTTTAGAGTGTTCTGCAGATTATATTGATGATTTCACAATGACGAGGGAAGCGATCACAACTTCTGATGCAGCTTAGACCATGGATACCACTTTGATCGACATAAGCACCACATGCACATTTATGAGGAATGCACATATTACATTCCAATCGAAGAGCGGTTGATATTCGAAACGTATTATTGTCTTATAAGGTACCAATGAATTGGGATTGTTAATACGTTGTCGTGATCAGTCGAAAATGATAATGAACTAATAATTCTCCATTTGGCTTACTGTGACGCTATACATTTAAATAAAGCCGAACGGAACTGAAAAGCTTTAGCTTAATTTGTCACTTTCGATTCCTTCGAAAAACGAGAACAACTATTCACTACGACTCTTGTTCACTATTTCAGTCATTGGTGTAAGGCTAGGAACACGCCAAGTTCAACCTCACCGTAGCTTGAAAGAGGATAACTGAAATTTTGTCAATTTATTGTTTTTTCTTGTGCTGCCTCTATCTGACTTTAACGTGACTTTCATCCACCTGATCTGATATTCGTTGAGCTGAATGAACTGAGTTGGAAATCTAACAGGTAAGATTATCCATGCGGAATAGAACATATTTCAAGGAATTATAGTAAAACGACATACACAAACTTTCAATTTTGTTGATTCTTCGCAGTGAAAGTCGTAGTGAGGAAAGGGGTCGTGCCAAGCAATACCATCAGTACACCTTATCTTAAGACCATGTGTATAGCAGCAACGATGGCCATAGAATGATGCTCAGACTATACCAACTTGCCTTTTATGCAATCCAGATCCTACGATTGAATGCATGCCATTCCGTTTGAACAATTTGGAAGTAATAGAATTGTGAGTTTGAATAATCAAAAAATAACCGAAGCAAATTCACAATTCTATTACTTCAAAATTGTTCAAACGAAATGGCATGCATCGTAGCATCTTGATTGTATAAAAGGCGAGTTGGCATAGTCTGAGTATCATTCTATGGCCATCGTTTCTGATATACACATGGTCATATGTACCAAACTTAAATGTAATAATGTACAGAGACATATACACACACTTCAAGCATAATTTTAGCTTTTCTGATACATTCTGATACATACGGGTCCCTTGCATATGTTTTATTATTTGAATCAATTTAATTGACAAAATCATTGAATTATATTTTGAAAATTTGTTCGAACTTAGGAGTTTCCTGGACATTTCGGCAATTTCCAATCCAATTTAATGTGGACGTAATTGCGTACACTTAAGAGAACGTCAGGTCATACCGGACGATTTCAGATGGCAGCCTGGTGCCGAAAAAGGTAATATGACAATGTTGGATGGTGTGAACATTGATATGCACTCGGTTCCGACTCGGCACCAGGCTGCCTACTTGAGATGTATTATAGCCTCATAGGAGGCAGCCTGGTGCCGAAAATCTGTTAATGTCATCGTAACGGTAGTAACGAATATAACTATACGTTACATAAATTTCAACTCGGCAGCAGGCTACTGCTGCCCTCTATATTGACAATAGAAAATCTCAAGTACGCAGCCTGGTGCCGAGTTAAAAATAATATGACGTATAGTGTTCGCTACTGCCGTTACGGCACATTAACAGATTTTCGGCACTAGAGCTCGGACTGTTCCAGATTTCGTTTCAAAAATCGTTTCAACCCCCACACACATGTTGCTTTCGTTTCAAAAATCGTTTTCACCACGTATACATAGCTGTGGTGAAAACGATTTTTGGAACGAAAGCAACAAGTGTGTGTGGCTGAAACGATTTTTGAAACGAAATCTGGAACAGTCCGTGCTCTATTCGGCACCAGGCTGCCTTCTTTAAGGCTACTAATACTTCTCAAGTAGGCAGCCTGGTGCCGAGTCGGAACAGAGTGCATAGTAACGTACTCATTTACCACACCAAGCTGCCCACCTTGAAATGCTGACCTCTGTTTGTTGCAAGAAAATGTTCTAGACGACGATAAGATAAGGAGTTCAAGAACTAGACAAAGGATCAGTCTAGTGCCTGAAGTCCTTATTTCGTCGTCGCTAGAACACTGTTACAAACAGAAGAGGCTTCATTTAGACAACACCACGTTGGCAATATTTACTTAGATACGTTCGAGTTTTTTGACACATCTATTCTGTTGCGTATGATGGGTCTCGTGCAAGCATCGCGCCTGATGATAACCACGATGACTCGTTGATTAATAGCTATCTCTCGGAGCGATCGCAATCGGTTTGCGTGGACGGGGAATTCTACCCCTGCTGAGCGGCGTGCCACAGGGAACCATACTAGGACCGCTACTCCTCTCCCTATTTATCAATGACATCCCGCGGTGTCTGAATTAAATGTTGTACCACATCTTTGCGGACGACGTGCAAATATATCGCTCGTTTAGACTTTGTGACACGATAGCTAACTTGAAGGTGGTTAACTCGGACCTAAAGGCTATTCAGGCCTGGGCAAGGGAAAATAAGTTGCAACTGATCGCGTCTAAAACACAAGCCATTACCATCAGTGAAAATTTGCAAACTAGATTCCTACCTCCTCTGTGGTTGTGCGGTCTAATCATTACCTACATTACACAATCATTACAGACAGCGTGAAGAACTTGGAAATGATATTTAACAAGAGACTGGACTGGAAAGATCATGCTAGAAGTGTCTGCGATAAGGTCTATGGGGGACTAGATTTTCTGGTCGAGGCGGCCAACTGGCCTTGAAACACAGATCCTATGATCCTTTGTTCCTTCCCCGTTACTCTTCTATCATTCCACCTAGTCATGTATTCTGTCTTAGTTAGATTCCCACATTTTAAATGTTCCCATTTCAGAACGCATAGTTGTAACCGGTCCGCCGAAAAGCCTCGTCGTCTGAGCACACGCACTACGATACATCTTCTAGCCTCCGGCACAAGCCGTACGCCAAATGAATCTCGCTGTTTGGGCCCAATACATCTTCTAGCCTCCATCGAAACTATGCTATTCGAAATGAGCCCGTAAATGCAGTGTATCACACACAGCTGAAATACATTTTTTAGGGTATTTGTGTAAGCAACCATTAATCTGTTTGTTGGACCACATGCTTAACGTGAATTCCGAACCACGCCTATATATTGTAGCTACATATAGGATTTCATCTGGTGTTCATTATATCTCCGCCTTAAGATAGACTCAGATATCTGTACACAGAATTCATCGTGTGTGGGTGGCGTCATTCATGTCGTTCTTCGTTGTGGACACCAAACACCACAACTACCCATTTTTAGAAGCTTGGGTATGCTTAGGAACGTTACTTTCACGGTACAAATTGAAGAAAAATCCTATACGGAATTTTATCCTCACCGGTCTTGAACCCGGGTATTCTTGGTGGAAAGCCAGTACGTTACCACTGAGCTAACCCGTTCCCCAACATGGTGGACTACGTAGCGCATGTCCGCACTTCAGGAACACTTCTCAGATCACTGGGGCAATGATGGCAAAGGCACTGTTTTTACCCCATTTTGAGTATTGTAGCGTTGTTTACTCATATGGGATAGACTCGTCAACCCGAAAAATGCTCGATAGAGCTTTTGGGTCAATTATAAGATTTGTTTACGGTTGTCGGAAGTACGACAGTATTAGAAACTATGTCGATAAGCTGCTAGTCTTCTCCCCGAAAAAATTCATTGCATTTATATATAAAATTATTAACGGCAGGGCACCGAGGTATCTGGATTTTGTTGTCAATATGGGTAACTCAAGGAGAACTAAGCAACTTAGGATACCACATTATAATAAAAAAATTAGGTGATACACTTATGGTAAAGGGTGCATTAGAGTATAATATAGTCCCAAGGATGGTGCGGATTGTGCCGGGTGCGGAAGAATTTAGGAATATAATAATAATAATAATCTGCCTTACAACCCACTAGTTTGTTTGAAATACCTTTGGGGTTACACGTTGTCATAAACGGTCACGAAATCTCCTTGCATTCTACTTTGCCTTTTGCTTGTCTGGTTTCTTTAAAATTGCTAGCGGCTTAAAATTGTTGTCGCTCCTTCGGATATTTTTTTTCTTTTTTGTTTTATTGGCCCCTTACGAAGTACAAAGGTCCTATACGTTTACTACAAACAATTTTATTGTAGCATGGGGTAGGTCGAGGTGGAAGTTGGGGGGATGCATCTACTTTCGTCTAAATATGACGAATCAGCAATAAAAAAAATTTCCGTCCGTCTGTCTGTCTGTCCGTCTGTCCGTCTGTCCGTCTGTCTGTCTGTCTGTCTGTCCGTCTGTCCGTCTCCACTTTTTTTTCCAAACGGCTCAACCGATCAGCCGAAACTTTTTTTTCCCTGAAAGGTTTACATGTCTCCCATGATTCAAGTTCGAAGATGAGCAAAATCGAACAAGTAGTTCCGGAGATATAGTCGACGAAGTGACCAAAAACATGGGTTTTCGAGGGTCGTTGAAGCTTTTTCGCAAATATCTCAGCAAGTATAGCACGGAAATTCCTTATTTCAGTGTCAAATGAAAGCATTTGATGTCACAAAACTGGGAAAATTTTTTTGTGGGAATCGGGTCAAGGGTCTGGGCACTGGGACCAATAAAATGAACGAAATTGAGATTCTTGGCCATATGCGAAAACAGTTTTTCGTCTATATTTCCTTAACTTTGCAATATGGAGATTTACTGTCACAGGCAAAGTTGTAGAGAATTAAATTTTAACGAATGCGTGTTTCAGGGTTTGGGGGAAATATGGTCCAATCCTGGTATATGGCCAGGATGATCCAGATCTCCAGAACTATGAGAGTTAGAAAGTCGGTTTCAAAGGCGAAGTTGTAGAGAATTAAATTTAAGCGAACATATGTTTCAGGGTTTTGGGGAGATATGGTCCAATCGTGGTATATGGCCACTTCCATAATTGGGCAGGATGACCCAGATCTCCAGAACTATGAGAGGTAGAAAGTTGCTTCCAAAGGCGAAGTTGTAGAGAATAAAATTTTAGAGAACACGTGCTTTAGGGTTTTAGTGGAAAATGACTTAGTCTTGGATATTAGCTTTTCTAGATTTGAATGGTCTGAGACGTACTTCGGTAGGGCCTTTGACATTACCTTGGGTAATTTCTATGGATTTTTGAAGTTCTTAAAGTTATAAAAGAACAGAAAACGTTGGTATGTTTGCCTATTTGTATATTTAGATACGTTCAAGTCTCTTTGCCACATGTATTCTGTTTGCCACATCTATTCTGATACGTACGGGTCTTTGGTTATGTTTTAGTAAGTAAGTTAATATTAGTATATTATGCACCGCTGTCCAGTATGCTCTATTTTGACGATTTGGAGGTTATTTCCCGAGCCGAAGGCGTGGGAAATAATCCAAATCGTCAAAATAAACCATCCTGGACAGCGGTGCATATATAGTTTTATCTATCGAGATCAATATATCGAGTTAAACAGTTTTGCCCTAGGGTAATAAGTACAAGATTATTGCTCTAGATAGATCAAATTAGATTAAGGTTTCAGTGTAGTGTATATGTAAATCCTGAGCTCGTGCACAACGATAGTTGCATAAGGCATAGCCTTTGCACGGGTAATGAATAAAGAATAAAGAAGAAATTCGAGTGTCAAAACAGTCTTGCTTCAATCAACGCAGACTATCATTGAAGATGTATTAGACAAGTCTGGCAATTACGTAAGACAATTTGTATTTTTTTACGAATATTTTATTTAACTGTAACTTTTGCATTTTTATTCTCTTAAAAACACCAAATATATACTTCTTTGTATCTTCATATTTGTATTGTATTGTTCAATTGAATGAACCAGAAACATAAAACAAATATCTTGACTTCACAACAGCTGCTCATATTTATTCTAAATTTAAAGCATTTTATTATATCATACACCAAATGGCTCGATTAAAAATTAGTTTCTTTTTATTTAATTACATCGAGAGAGACCTATGGATTTACGACAATATTTGTCTTACACACGAATTCATTTGCTAGCGAACCAATTTCGTTTAGTATGAAACTAACTAATTTCTTCACACACATACCCTCAGCTGTTATTTTAATAAATTCTTTGTTTCGATATCATAGCTAAATAGTTTCATTGCTGAATTAAAGCTCAAATAAACTTTAAAATTTTGTTTTATTTTCTGAAAAAAAAGTTATGAAACAAATGATAAAGCAAAGGACTTCGCGTCGTGTCAGACTTTTAACCCTTTGGACAGGCTTGCGTCAGACTTTTTAACTCGCTCAATCTTTTTCACACATAAAAATTTCGCTTTGTGTTTTCCACACCCAAAACGGCAGGGCTTTGTAGAGCGTATTAGATTTGTAATTACACCGCCCGTTCCACCGCACCTCAATGTCCCAATCGATCACGTCGTCGCCACTGAATTCCGAATAGAATTGAAGCATAGAAGCTGAAGAAATCAAGAAAACGTTCTCTCAGCAGGTTACAGTCGCCGGCCGCGCCTCGTCCCGTCAATTTTTTCGTTTCAAACGGGAAAATTGAAGTATCATGCACTGATGTGATGGAATAAACTTTCCACTCCATCTGTCAATAGGAAACATGAGAGAGAAAAAGCTCATAAAAATGTTGTTTCTTTCTCAACCAGGAATTTCAGCAATTTGTAGTTTTTTAGGAAATGTCCTATATGTAAATATCAATCAATGTTCACATTTAAGGAATTATACGCGTGAGTGGACCCTTCATTACGTGACGACAAAGTTTTTGCTTTGGAAACTGTTGTTTTGACGACCATGGAGTGTACATATCAGAGCCGAAGGCGAGGTATGCAACTACACGAGTCAAAATAACAGTTTCCGGAGCGAGTTTGTCAAAATAAAAGAGTGAGAATTGTTTCCTTATGTAGCTAAGAGCGATGTATAATGTTCTATTGCTGGCCCAATGGTCCACCATTCAATGGGTATATTGCTACGTAATGCTCAACTTTCGCAAGGGGGAGGTAGTAATAGCACATTTCAACATAGCACAATACACACAAGACGTATTTCGAGTGCGCAGCACGAGGAAAGTATACATCGCATGAGTATTGGGATATTTTGAGAGATATTTTTATGTGTATGCAAGAGTGTGCGTGAAAGTAAGCTACGAATACATCAAAATACACTCTCGCTGAAAAGTAGTTCTATATAGCAAGAACGATTTGATTTCTGAATAACATGAGTCTGACATGCCTAGATGGGCAAAAAATGTGTAAAGTACACCGAGACCAAAGCCAAGAAAAGTATGCATCGAGTGTGCACTTTTCTATTGAGGCGTCTAAAGTAACAAAGACACGAAATTCGAGCTTTTCGCCGCACAGCAAATCAGTTGGCATTCAGCAACACATATACAGTCTATAAAGCTCGTAGATCCACATATGGCTAATTCCATCTGTTACTCATACATTGTCGCTACCATGTACCTGGGGAATGAATGTGTTTTGTCTCATGTTAATATAAATCATATTGAAAGAGTGAAAGAGATGAAATTCGTTAACCAGGTGACTGTACCGATAGAATTAGCCATATGTTGACTGGAGAAGCATATCTCTACCTTTCAAACTAGGCCTCAGGCGCAGGCCTAACATATCCAAACAATTTTCGTGAGGATTTCAAACAAATGATAAAATCGGCGCGCACAGAACTACACAATAAAACTCGATGTTTCTGTTCTAGAGCTACAGGTAATACAAAACACTAAATGCGAAAATAAGTCTTCAGTACCAGAATTTCCACTTTTAGAAATATAATTGTTAAATCTTCTTTTTGAACGAATTTAAGGTAATCGACCGAGTTACTCAACATCAACAAAAGGTAAAGCGCTTTCATTTTGTATGAAATTTAAGTCTTTACAAAAAAGCTCTCTGTCTATCTACTTATGACCAGTTAAGATTCAAAAAGCGTTAAAGAAAATTCTGAGACCCGTTGGCGAAAATGTCTTGATTACATTTCTATGCAATGCTCATACACCAAATCTTTCGAACTCTTTTTACGACACCTCTGGACCAATCTGAATATTATTTTTTTCTTTGCTCCGATTAGCACAAAGCTTATGCTTAGCACCTTAATGAGGAAACTGCCCTACCTTCTGCCCACTGCAAAACCGATTTTTCTCATCTTTGTACTAGGCCTCCTAGTCCCCGAATTCTCATTTGTTGCTTCGAAGAGAGCGGTGAAGAGAGTGAATAATGTTCTCACTGCATAAAGAGAGTTGTCTTCCACTTTTTTCGATGGCATAAATTAGTGGAATTAGGCTATATTTGCACTTAAACAAATATCACTCCGTTTTGAAAAAGCGCATACGCAAAGAGAGAATTTCGCTCTATGCGCATGGGCAGTTTCAAAACGAAGTTATATTTTTTAAGTGCAAGCCAGGGCTTAGAATAGAATAAGGCGTTTTAATGAGAGCGAGTCAGCGAGAGAGGAAATGATTTCCAAGTTCTGCCGTACAACGCATAAAAAACTTAGCGACGAGAATTTGTGAGAGAAAATATATGAACATCTCTCATCTGATAACGTCGCTAGGTTTTTTATGCGTTGTAGGGCAGAGTTGCTGCTGTATGTAAAATGGCCTCTTTCGTTTTTCTTTAATATTCGAATTCTTCAGGATTCCTCCACCGAAAAGTTTCTAATATTTGAAAAACTTGGAAAAGATTTTGTTTGAAATTTTTCTATAAGTTCTAGAGATCGCGCAGTCGCAAAATGTGATTTTTCCCAAAATTAAAAAAAAAACTCTTGGGTGCCATTTCACGGCCACCGTGTGGTGAATTTATCTTTACGATTCTGCCATACAACGCATAAAAAACTAAGCGACATTATCAGATGAGAGATTTTCATATATTTTCTCTCACAAATTCTCGTCGTTAGGTTTTTTATGTGTTGTACGGTAGAATGCTCCTGTCATCTAATTCTTTGTCTAATAAGAGAGGACGAAATCGAATATAGAATTTCGCACTACGAAGATCGAATAAGGTAAGAAAACGCAAAAAAATTTGCTCAATTCGCTTGCATTAAGGCGTTCAAAATCGAATGAAGTCAATCCAAGTTTCCAGAGTAGCTTTTCCAAATGGGTTAGAGTTGCTGGAATCGCTAATTCTGTGCTACAAAATCAAGTATTGTGAACATAACTAAGAATCATTCGAAATTTACACCGAATAAGAACCGATAGCTTTTTCCGTTTGTTTTTTCTTTCATTGTGCAGTTCATTTTATCTTGACAAAAACTGCGTCCGCTGTGAATTACTGCAATTCTTTTCCTGTGATGCTGTTTTTATAGTCCTTCGCAAATTTTAATTTTATTAAAATGACAATTTTTTTAATTTGATTTCACACGCTGAGTGTATATTTAACCGAAGACAAAATGCATGAATTCCGCATAATTTTTGTACTGATACGTCAGCACATGAGTAGTGAACGAGACCCAAAGCTCTCTCTTTCGAGCTTTCTCATATCAACGACCCAAAGCTCTCTCTTGGGAGCTTCCTCATATTAAATAGAAAAATTGCCGCTCGCTGGGATCGAACTCGGGTCCCCTCACGTATCAGTCCACGATAATTCTCGTGAGCTAAATTTTTCATACATTATGCATCCTCATGTCTGCCTATAAAAGAACGAGTGTAGTGAGACATGAGGATGAGGCTGCCTTCTTGCAACTCCAGAGCAAAGTGGTATTTCCATAGAGAAAATTTCAGAAGCTGTATCGTAGGAAGGCAGCCCGATGCTGATGAAAAAAATTTTTCTGACAGTCTGCCAATCTGCCTATACAAGCTATCGAGTGTAGTGAGACATGAGGATGAGGCTGCCTTAATATTCATGTATGAAGCACGTACAGCAATTACTGATGAAGTTCACTGGTGAACATTTTGATAGATCTACCCATATAATGTCACATGCGTAGATCTTTCAAAGTTAATATTTGCTGAACGCACCCTAAAATCAACTGTGAAAGCTACTGACTTGGAGCAAACTTCAGTCATATAATTGTTTGTATCGTCTCCTCCCTTAAATTTTCTAAACGACACTCGCTATTGACTCGCATTACTTTAAATGAAACAAATCGCGTGCTTACAATTGCAGTTTTAATATTCTCGAAACATAACATTGGCGCATATTTCACTAGCGCCGAATTGTTAAAGATGGCGTACCGCTCCAATGGAGGCAGGCAACTGTATCACCCGAACGCTACGCGCGCTATGCCGAACAAACAACACAAAAATGAACGGAAAAACATTTGGTGTGCGATTACGTTAATATAAAAAATAAATTTCGTTTTATAAAAAAATACTTAATTTGAAACCATAAAAGTAAATTTAATTTGAATCAAGGGAAAAAATCAACTGTTTCAAACACAGATATAAGGTTATAGTTTAAGGTTGGTAATCGTTTTGGTAGAACATTCAAAATTTAACCGCCCACTAATATCAAATTAACTAAAACTACAACACGAATTAGTCTTTTTGGCAGTTTTGTAAAATGCCTTGCTCTGATAAGATAATTGTTCCGATTTAACAACTAAATCGTCCAGTTTTTCTCCGCGCTCCAAAACCGCTTCGATTGTATTTTTCAAAATAATTGTCGTCTCGTCCAAATCTTCTTGAATTTTAGTCAACGCATCCGCTTCACGTGGATCTTGGTACTTAGACAAATATGCAGCTAGTGTTGTGAAATTGATTGACTGTTCCGTTCCAGATGGCCATAGTTCCGCTGGCACTTTCGACGAAAAATCATCCAGCACTTTTGTGATTAGTGTGTGAGCTACTCTTTGTGGATATTCGTGATCAGCTATTAACACAGCGCCCAAGCTGTCCCCACGAACGTACACATGACACATATAAACATCTTGTTTCACTGATTGCCGAGACGCTGATTGAGTGCGTTCAACTATTGTTTTGCTAGCAAATCTAAATGTGACAAAGGGAAAGAGAGAAAAAAAAACATGTTGTTGACAAAGGTCGATAAACAAATGAGTTTCTGATTATGATTCACCCAATGAATTCGTTTACGGATCCTCGTTGAAAAAATGAAAAACTCTGCAAATCATACGCTGCTTTCAGAAGATTTGCCTCGAACTGTCCCTTGTAGAAAACGCTTAAAGCGAATAGCTTAACCATTGTCCCGAACGTTCGTCAAAGACGACTGAAATAACAGCAGACCCGTAGACACTTCACTTAATTGATAAATTACACGAGCCAAGTTTGCAAAATTTGATGTTGGCTGTTTCAATTACAAAGTGGTTTCGTTTGGTAATCGCAACTTATTTTTCTTGTTCTTCACAGAATGTTCTTGTTGTCACACAAGGCCTTGATTTTGAGAGCAAAACAAGCACAGGGTTTTCTACAACATTTTATGGAACTATTAACAACGTAGTTTTATATTAGCAATTTTGAGAATAAAAATTTATGATTTCGAGGGAGGACTAGAGGAATGTGACAGTTTGTTGTAATTTTTATTTTGACGAAACTTTGAACTGAGAGCCGATCGATCAGTGTGAATCGTGTGAATGGCGAGGAACAGAAACATTTTTTGTGAGTTGGTGACTCATAGAAATCAATGATGTAGTAAGCGTGTAATAGAAACTGTATTTTAAGCGAATCTACTACACTTTAACTTCGTCAACGGCTAATGTCATCAATTAAAAATGCCGTAATGGACTGTCACAATCTTCGAAAAGTGCTTTCTACACGAAGTTTGAGTTTCAAAATTTAATATTAAATTATTTTGAACGTTGTTACGATGAAATAAGGTAGTTCACGATGAATTTTTAAAATATTTGAAACGCTAGAACTCATCCGGGGATGCGGGAATCGTTATTAATTTTCACTTTTTGGACCCGTACGAAGTACGTTTACCACAAACAATTTTATTGTAGCATGGGGTAGATCGAGGTGGGAGTGGGGGGGATGCATCTATTATCGTCTAGAGATGACGAATCAGCAATAAAAAAAATGTCCGTCTGTCCGTCCGTCTCCACTTTTTTTTTCCAAACGGCTCAACCGATCAGCCTAAACTTTTTTTTTCCCC
>CM055406.1:122373651-122386098 GCA_029228625.1 Pseudolycoriella hygida
GTTCCAAAGGCGAAGTTATAGAGAATTAAATTTAAGCGAACACGTGTTTCAGGGTTTTGGGGAAATATGGCCCAATCCTGGTATGTGGCCACTTCAATAATTGGGCAGGATGACCCAGATCTCCAGAACTATGAGAGTTGAGAAAGTTGCTTCTAAGTACAAAGTTGTAGACAGTAAATTTTTAGAGAAAACGTGTTTCAGGGTTTTAGGGGAAAATGACTTAGTCCTTGGATATAAGCTTTCCTAGATTTGAATGGTCTGAGACGTACTTCGGTAGGGCCTTTGACATTACCTTGGGTAATTTCTATGGATCTTTGAAATTCTTACAGTTATAAAAGAACAGAAAAGGTTGGATTGTTTGCTTATTTGTATATTTAGGTACGTTCGAGTCTCTTTGCCACATCTATTCTGTTTGTCACATCTATTCTGATACGTACGGGTCTTTGGTTATGTTTGTTAATATTATCAATCTGAGACGAAAACACATATGAGCAAGTTGTAAATGTAACCCGTGTTTTGTTGTTAAATTATAATTTTCTAAACATCAGACACTATATTAAAGGTCATAAAATTCAAAGGATTTTTTAAAAAGATATTGTCGTTTTCTGTGCCTAACATGAGATTCGGCTTACATTCGGCTGCTGGTATCTATGGCGTGGTCGTATTTATAGTTGAACTTGTTTTTCGTTGTTAAAATAACAAAACTGAGTATTATGAAATGTGAAGATTTCCATGAAAATGTTAAAGAAAGCAACTTTCATGCAAATTATCAATTTTCTTGGGTATAGTTATTATCTTTTGACCTCTATCAGCCCACTATACCCTAGCTGTGAGCTAAGTTTCAATCAAAGTAGTTGTTGGGTAACCTATAATACAAAATTAACCGAGAACTGTAGAAATGAAAAAGATTTTTCCTAACATTTGATGAATATTGATGAAACTTTTGTCAAATGTGAAATCTGGCTACTTTCAAACGGTATATTTTCTGGATCTATGTGACCAACGTCAAAAGCGACTTCTGATTCGAAAAGGGCATACCCAAATTGGCCTAGATGTGACTTTTTGAGCCACAGCGGGTACATATGGGAACGACTTCGATGTAAACTACCGGGTTTTTGCGTATTTTTAGCATGTTTTGACCTCCTCTGGCTCTCTATAGACGAGATGTGACCACAATCAAGTTGAAATTACTGTTTTATGATCCAAAAGACCAAATTATCCGGAAAATATGAAGATGTGAAAAGATGTAATTCACATATTTTCACAGATGTGAGTCACATTATGTGAAAAAATGTGAAATGTGAAATTTTTGAAGGCAAATTCTCAGTTTCTATGATACTTACGTCCAATAATGAGTCACTTCTCAATTCTGTAGGTGAAAATGTGCCGAGATGTGACCTAAGTGGCCATCCACAAGCTGCGGTGTCAGAGAACGTGCGATTCACATCAGTCATATCTGTGGAAAAAACCACATATGTGACAGGGAGTTGCGGGAAACGCGAACAATTGATGGCAGAGGCGCCGACTTCTCTTTTTTATATCCGGGTCGAGATCCAAGACCTGGGTAAATCGAATAAAAATCCAATTTTTTCGATTTTTTGCTAACAAATTTTATTTTTAAAGCAAAAGTGTTGTATATACATTTCTTTAAGAAAATGCTACAAGCAGAGATGGGTCGGTAATATTACCCGGTAATATTACGTAAAATTACGAAATATTACCCAAACCTTGGTAATATTGGTAATTTAAAGACTTGTTTCTATTACTTAATAAACGTAATATTACCGAAAAATGTATAAATCATGCCATTTTTGATTACTTTAAGACAATTTGGAGATATTTAGACTTGACTTTTCAATTAGCTGAGAAACCTTGATTGAGATGTATCAGAATTTCATTATTCATTCTTCGAAATTTCAAGCGAAATTCTTTGCAGACCACAGGCGTAAGCGCACTCTTCCGTTTAGAAATTTTTTTTCTCCGTTTAGCCCTCCATTTTTCCTCCGTTTACCGATAGAGCTAAATGGAGAACTATTTTTTCTAAACGAACGAGTGCACTTGCGCCTCATAACCAGACACGCCGACTTTCATTTGAGCTGATGGGTGCACAATTTATTAGCACATACATATAACTAATATAATGAGTGTCATTACCCCATTTTTTTATAAGCAAACATAAACGCATTTATGTCAGCCCTGTCCTGAGTAATGTCATCACTTTTGATAAAATAAAATCATTGTTGATTGAAATGGAAGACTGCGAGCGAAGCGAGCAAAATTTTTCGACTGTTTTCCGTTCGAATACAGAGATGATCTTTTATACCAGACTCATTGCTTTTGTGGATTCCTCTAATTTTCGAAGTTTTTTTTGTAGTTTAGTTGAATAAACAATCACACAAATGTCTCGTATTATTTTTATTAATAAAGATAAACAGTCCGCATTTATTGAAAAGAGGAACAAAAAACCTGTAAATTGACTTCACTCATTACTCGATCTTTTCATAATTTTTACCACTCAGCCAGGTGTAGGACGCGTGTCTCAATAAAATAGAATTGAAAATTCCTATAAGAATCAAGTCCATATTGAAGGTGGTTCAGATCCCTGGGAATCCTTTTAAATTTCCAGTTATAGTGTTAACAAGGCCAAACAGAATATTTTTTGGGATTCACTCCGAGGCTATTTTTTTTTTCTGAAAGTCTGATGAGATTCACTCAAGCTATCCGTAGGTGCATATAAGGGTTAGGCACATACATTCAACGTTTTTGATCACATTTTTAATCAAAGAGTGATCGCGTTACGACCATAATTTATCTTCTGCCGAATAGTTTTGATGGATGCTGATTATATTTGACAAACAATATTTTTTAGAAATTATTCTTAGCAGAAAATTGTTCTACGGTATGTCTCTAAAATGCACCGATTTTTTTATAAGTTCATCCAAACATCGAAACGTACAGCCGCCTATGAAAAACTATGAAATGGCGAACCTATATTTTTGAATTTAATTTGTTTTAAGGTACTCTGTTGATCTAAAATGTGGCCATACATATATTTCTAGCCACCGAGTAAGTCAACAAATTTGTTTTTATCTCGGTCACAAATGGCCTCTGTCAAGTTTCTGGCGGCTGACAAAACGGGGTGTTATTTTGATGACAAAACGAATTTTATAAAATAATCTACGCGTTTTAGAGACATACCGCAGAACAACTTTTTACTCAGAACAACGTTTTCCGTCGAAAAGGTCGAAAAGCACCAAGTCAATTCGTTAAATTATGGTGTTTTGTCACCAATTTTGTTAACAGCCGTATGACGCTTCTTACTACGCACAAATTGCTGAGCTGAAGGATTTTCTGAAATTTTCTATATTAATGGCTTAATAATAACTTTCCGGTATTAATACCGGTATTTATTGGTCAAAACCGGTATTCGGTATTGGAAGTTTCCGGTATTAATACCGGTATTGCAATCCCTAATACTGTTTGGGGAGATGCTAACAATAACTTAATATATTTTGTATATTCCGAACAAAACACGCGAATATCTCATGTTCTTGTATGTGCAAGAGAAGAATCGTAAGATTGTGCAACGTTTCGTTTTAACTCGTTTCACCGATAAACCGAGTTTTACATGCACAAAATGCAAGCGAATACGTGAAAAAAGACAAATAAGAAAGATGCACAAGCTTATGATTCTCTTCCTGTAGTTAAAGAAACAATGAAAGTATAGGTACAATACCGAACGTAGAACAAGAGCTAATCGCAGAAATGTATATCTTAGACTTTCCTGTAAAGTTCGAACATTTTTTCTTATTTTATTCTTATTTAGTCTCCGGTATATTATGTCCAGGGAAATTCTATCCGGGCGGCGCCCCGGATAGATTTGGCTATCCGGGTCGAGAGCCGGCCTGACCCGGTGTAGTCGGCGCCTCTGATTGATGGACATCAGTCGATTCGAATAGTAAGCACTGACATCTGTAAAATTGTTTGACACATTCGTTTACTACAGAAATATGAAGTAGCTAAGAAACATTTGCCATCTTGAAAGCGTTTTAAAGTAAAATACCGAGGTTTGAACTTGTTTCTTTTTCACTTCTTAAGTTTCTTCCCTGTAAATTTTACAGTAAAAAAACTCACCGCAATATTAAGTAATTTTATTTTCTGGTGCATTGCCTGGAGCTGACATGCGTGCGATGCGAAGTGACTCTTAAAAATTGTGATGTTTTTCAAAAAAATTTTTCATTTGTTACATAGAACAGTCAGAATAAAGAAAGTCATAGATCTGCATCGTTTTAAGGGAAGAATACAATTTTCATATTTATCCACTTTTGTGTCAGTTTTCGAGCCGTGGATGCTTTCAGTTGCTGAGATGTGACCTAATTTTTGGTTTGTATTAGTTTTTGTATGTGTAAAAACATTTCAAACACAAAAAATCAAAAATGTGAATTTCTCATTTCACATTTTTTTCACAGATGTGGATTTATGTGAAAATATGTGAGTAAAATGTGAAACACATAATTTTCAAACGGCAAATTTGACGTCAGCATAAGATTTTTCATGGATATTTTTGCACATCTGAGAAGTTTATGGTAGAATGTGCTGAGATGTGTCCTAAAGTCCCACAATGAAGTACTTTATGTATGGAAATGTGACGTTCACATCTGGCAAATGTGACGAAAAAAGGCAAATTTAGCCACTTTCACCACTCAAATTTCCATATGCAAACTACTTTATTGTGTTACTTTAGGTCACATCTCGGCAAATTCTACCATAAAGATTTCAGATGTGCAATAATATAGACGAAAAGTTCAATGCCGACGACAAATGCGCCATTTGAAAATTATGTGACTTCACATATTTTTTTCACATTTTTTTCACATATGTGAAATGTGAAATGTGAAAATCGAATTTCACATCTCGGATTTTTTGTGTTTAAAATGTTTTTATAAATATAAAAAGTGAAAAAAACAAAAATTCAGGTCACATCTCAGCAACTAGTCATATACAGAGCCCAAAAAAGGGTAAAAAACAACGAATTCTTCAAAATCCCTAACTTTAATCATTTCTAAGCAACAACTGAGTTACCTTCTATTGAAACGAAACAGAAAGTAAACGAACATTATTGTTTACAATGAGTTTGACATTAGACAATATTATATGCCCGTACATTTTACTGTGTTAGACGCGACCAATATATGGTTTTTCATATGAAGGTGAACATGACCATCCTTTTATCTCTTTCATACGTACCATCGAAGAATGAGAGGATCATAGTAGGCTGTACACTTTCATATGAAAAACCCGGTATGACTACTATGAAAAACATTTAAACAAAAACGTTAATTCTTGAAAAGATGTATGCGAGCGAAACCATAAATAAAGTGTTGTGGTAAGTTGCATGTCATCCGAATTAGACAATATTGCAAATCTCATTCTAAATGAGAAGATGGATTTATGATGACAAAAAACTTGGAACTGCACACATTTTAAGAGCTTATGTTAATTCTGCTACTAAATATTCGAATTTGCTTATGTCTATTACTTTCTCACTTTTCCCGCAACTCCCTGCTGTGAATCGTACATTTTCTAATACCACAGCTTGTGGATGACCACTTAGGTCACAACTCGGCACATTTTCACCTACAGAATTGAGATGTGGCCCAACATCGGGCGTAAGTATCATAGAAACTGAGAATTTGCCTTCAAAAATTTCACATTTCAACATTTTTTCACATAATGTGACTCACATCTGTGAAAATATGCTAATTACATCTTTTCACATCCTCACATTTTTCGGTTAATTTTATATTTTGGGTCATAAAAAAGTAATTTCAACTTAAATGTGGTCACATCTCGTCTGTAGAGAGCCAGGGGAGGTCAAAACATGCTAAAAATAAGCAAAAACCCGGTAATTTACATAGAAGTCGTTACAATGCGTCCACAATATAGCTCAAAAGGTCGCATCTAAGTCATCTCTAGAGCAATTTGAGTATGCTCTTTCCAAATCAGAAGTCGCTTTTGACGTAAGTCACATAAATCCAGAAAATGGGCCGCTTGAAAGTAGCCAGATTTTACATTTGACAAATTTTCATGAAATATTCATCAAATTTTAGCAAAAATCTTTTTCATTTCCACAGTTCTCGGTTAATTTTGTATTGTAGGATACATAACAACTACTTTAATTGAAACTTAGTTCACTACTAGGGTACACTGGGCCGATAGAGGCCAAAAGATAATAACTATACCCAAGAAAATTGGTAATTTGCACGAAAGTTGCTTTTTTTAACATCTTCATGGAAATCTTCACATTTCATAATACTCAGTTTTGTTATTTTAACAACGAAAAACAAATTCAACTATAAATATGACCACACCATAGATACCAGCCGCAGAATGTAAGCGAATCTCATGTTAGGCACAGAAAACGACAATATCTTTTTAAAAAATCCTGCGAATTGTATGACTTTTTATAAAGTGTCTGATGTTTAGAAAATTAAACTTTCACAACATAACACGGGTTACATTTACAACTTGCTCATATGTGCTTTCGTCGCAGATTGATAATATTAATAAAAAATGAAAATTATTAACGATTCCCGCATCCCCCCGTTCACTAGAGTTCATAAGAACAGGAAAGGTAGCACAGTGAATGAATGAACTCTTGTGAATGAATGAACTCTTGTGAATGAATAAACTCTTGTGAATGAATAAAATCTTGTGAATGAATAAACTCTTGTGAATTATTGTGAATGAATGAATGAAGCATACGGATACCATAATAATCCCAAGAACTATCCCAGATTTTGGTTAAACTATTTGAACATTTCATTTTTGTATGCATCTAATCCGTATAAAAGGTGTTCAAGGTGTCAAAACTGATATAGCGAAGAAGTTTTTTTTTTTTGTCGACGTTGACGACGTTGACTTATGTCAATTCATTGAAATTTTATGACCCGACAAGCTCGCCATCCACACCATTAGTACGTCAAGTCAAAGTATAGTGATTTTCATGACGAGATGCTCAAGCTGTGAAGCATGTAATATCATTAGCTTGACTGTTCATCGTCTCATGAAAGTCATTATACTTTGGCGTAAGCCATTGACGCTCTAAAAGCGTGGATTTATGACATATTATGAACTTCGTCATGAAATTTTGTATAATTTGAGATAAGCTGACGCCGTACTAATCTGCCGTAATTTGCATAAGAAACTTGATGACGTCATTTTGAGAGAGAAAATAAATGAAATTCTCTCTCAAAATGTCATCACTAAGTTTCTTATGCAAATTACGGCAGTAATAGTGTGGATTGCCAACAGGGGCCTGACAGTCTTTGCTTTGATATTTGCAAGTAATACACGACGTGAACTTAGCTGCAATTGCGACTGAGGCTAACTTCATTGCAAAAAGATCAGCTGATTTCATTGAAAAGTTCAAAAATCAGCTGATTTCTTGCAACTGCGGCTATTTTCACGTGAAATATTACTTGCAAAGATCAAAACAAAAGACTGTCACGCCCTAGATTGCCACTCTTAGACATAAATCCCAGCAAAAATATCGCCTCACATTTCGGATCAGGGGCGTGACAGTCTTTTGTTTTAATCTTTGCAAGTAATATTCGAAGTGAAGTTAGCTGCAGTTGCAAAAAAATCAGCTGATTTTTGAACCTTTTAATGAAGTCAGGTGATCTTCTTGCAATTAAGTAAGCTTCAGTCGCAATTGCAGCTAACTTCATGTCGAGTATTACTTGCAAATATCAAAACAAAGACTGTTAGGCTCCTGTTTCGGATGGATGATGGTTCGCATCGGGCAATAGCAAAAATAGTCACTGACAAACGGTGTCGTCATCTCTTCTTTTTCTGTAGCTGATTACGGTTCGAGAGTCACCGACTGACAGTAGTGCCATCAATTAGTTTCATTGTTAGATGTAGTTCAACAAGTAACTGATTAAAATGAACTTGGACTTCTTCCTTGTGTTTGTATCTAATGTATAAATATTTCAGGCCCGTACTGGCGACAGAAGGGCGCACCGGGCGAATGCAAGGGTGTCGCTATAGTGTTTTAGTTTTCGTGATAATTAAGTCCAGATTGCATCAGCATGTAGAGTTACGTGGTGCTTGTCTGCTTGGAAACTGTTTGTTGAGACTCGAAGAATTACAGTATTCGTCGTCGGCTCATGTACCCAGGAACAAACAATGTCCAAGCAGGCAAGCAAATAAAAATAACTATGCAAAGACATGTAGCAAAAGTTTTATTATGGCAGTAAGTAAAAGATACAAAAAGTGAACTATTCAATCAAATGAGGCTGCAGTTCTGTCGATGACTGCCCTATCCAACTGGCGGTCGGCTTAAACCAACCGGCGCACAGTGTGACATTTCTTTCAAAATGGAGGCGTTTGTCATTGTCAAAATCGGGCACTACGCCAAATTTACCAAATAAGGCAAAATCGGTACAAATTAAAAAAATTTACTGTAGCGTTGCTTGTAGCTCATAATAGATTCAATGGATAAGGATGATTTTGCCGTATTTGGTTGATTTTGCCGTATTTGGTAAATTTGGCGTAGTGCCCGATTTTTTTTACACATTGCGACGGTCGATTAAAACCAACCGGCGGTCGATTAAAACCAACCGCCGGTCGATTAAAACCAACCGCCGGTCGATTAAAACCAACCGCCGGTCGATTAAAACCACCTGGCGGTCGATTAGAACCAACCGGCGGTCGATTAAACCAACCGGCGCGGCAGTCGATTAACATCAACCGTCAGTCGATTAACACCAATCGTCGATCGATGAAAAAAAAACCGGCGGTCGATTAAAACTAACCGGCGGTCGATTGAAACCAACCGGCAGTCGATTTAAATCAACCGGGAGTCGGTTAAAATCAACTAGTAGGTAGGACAAAATTTTATATTTGAAAGGACAAATTGAGGACGTAATATTAGGCAGGTCAAGAAATTTTTCGGTCACCATGGCTACATAAATATAACAACACCTTTAAATTGCGATTAATTTGTTTTGATGGTTGATAATGTCGCCATCAGAAACCGAAATTTGTCAGTTGAACAATAGAAAACGTTAATGTCTGGCTGATCTCAGCTCGCGGTGCTACCTCCATAAACGTTTAACTAAGTTGCAAGTGAAAGGCGCATATATTTTCAAGCCGTGTATTATTTTATTTTCATGTAAGAGGGGCGCCGAAGGCGCTGGGGCTAGAGATTGTATTTACGGGCTTCCGTAAAAATGCCGTAAATGGCACCTGCAGGTCACAACATGTAAATTATTGCACCATTTTTAATACGACCATCTCTCAGTTTAGTAATATATGTCGGAAGAGTTATTGTCACGAAATTTCCAGTCACACTGGTCCCAATGGTATAAGTGTTTGTGGTCAAAATTCGTTGAAATTTTCGGTAAGTTTGCGGATGATTAAATTTCTTCAATAAAACTAATCCCATCGGCACCAGCGTGACAGGATACTTCACGACGATGACACTTTTGATATATAATACTAAACTGAAGATGGTCGTATTAAAATGGTGCAAAAATTTACATGCTGTAATCTTTAATTATGTGGCGCATCTCTTGCTGGGGCGCACCGAGCGATGCCCGGTCAGCCCATATGGCCAGTCCGGGCCTGAGATATTTCATAAACAAACAATCTTTCATTATACCCATTCGTGTCCATCTCGACTACAATTTTCACCTCCATTCATTTTCACTTCGACTTCCACTAAAGAAAATTAACGACAGTGAAATACATTTTTGATTTGAATCACAAATTTGTCAAAACATGATGACAGCTACAACTTTCGTAGTGTTACCCGAAGTGATAGAATTATCCTACCATTAGCTTTGCTAAAGGCAATATAGAAAAATTCGTACGAAACAAAAACCTCTCCAAACCCTTAAAATAATTCTAGAATTGAGAACCGACCTAGAGCACTTAGGAGAGGCCTCTGACCCATACTTCTATGGCCCATGCTTAGTACACTGAGGATTTTCTCATGTCCAAATCTGTCATTCAAAACCTTAATTTCGGAGCGATATAAGTCAAAAAGTTTCACCAACTTTCAAAAAACCCCGTTTTTGACCACTTTTTGAAAATTTTTTACCCATTTTGCCCAAATTCAACTCCATAATCAATTTTTATATTACATTTTTTAAAAAATAATATGAAAATCGGATATGATTTACACTATTTATATAGAAAAAACACGCTGGGCCCTGATAGAGACTCAGTTTTAGGGCCCTGGTAGAGACTCAGTTTTAGGGCCCTGGCTGAGTCCAAAAGCTCAAAATCGGAAAAGTTTCTTCCATAAATTGTCAGGCATACCCAGACCTTTCAAACAAAAAAAAACATTATGAAAATCTGAAAAGATTTACTTGAGTTATACAAAAGACCAAAAACCACTTAAACGGCTCTAACTCAGCGGCCCAGATCGATTCACCATTAGCGGTGGGAAAGGGATCAAACCAAGAAGAAAATAGGGCCATTTACAAGGCCCTCCTAAAAGAGTACAAGGAAACCCTAGTCCAACACAAGGCAAGAAGCAGGGAAAAATTATTTGAGAAAGCGAACTCGATACCGGCTTATGCGCGTGTCCATAAAATTTTAGCGAAGGACCCTGCTGTTCAAGTGGGCTCTTTGCTTAAACCGGATGGAAAATACACCGCAAACGGGAAAGAAACCGCCGAGCATCTCCTCGAGTGAAATTCGCGATCCACAAATTCCATTCCTTTAAATCAGCTGGACTAGATGAGATCTTTCCTGCTCTACTCAAGGAAGGTATGAAACTTCTTCTCGACCGACTGATCAGCATTTTCAAGAGTTCCATTGCACTGACCTTCATACCTAAGGACTGGGAAAGAGTTCGAGTAGCCTTCATTCCCAAACCTGGGAGAACGATTCACTGTGAAGCTAAGGACTTTAGGCCCATTAGTCTGATGTCCTTTCTCCTAAAGTCAGTGGAAAGGCTTCTCGACTTCTACCTGAGGAAGGAAGTCCTAAGGAACTTCCCACTACATGCAAATCAGCATGCCTATCAAACGGGTAAATCCACGGACACGGCAATTCATCAAATGACCCAAAAAATCGAAAGCATTCTGGGAAACAAACAAGTAGCATTGGGCTGTTTCATGGATATAGAGGGAGCTTTCGATAACACAGGTTTCGATGTCATAGAGAAAGCTGTCAGGGTTAGACACACGGAGGACATTGCGGTGAGGTGGATTGTTAGAATGCTGGGATGCAGAACTGTGGAAGCTAGCGTATGCGGTACCACAACCAGCATGGGAGTGACTAGGGGATGTCCCCAAGGGGGTATTCTATCACCCATACTTTGGTGTATGGTAATAGATTCTCTTCTAGTCAAACTCAATCAATCTGGGATCTTTACCCAGGGTTATTCAGACGATGTCTCTGTCATTATCGGAGGAATCTGTCCGACGACTTTCGGGGATCTGATGAGAGAAGGGCTAAAAGTAGTAGAAGAATGGTGTAAAGGGAAAAAAACTCCGAGTAAATCCGGGAAAAACGAAATTGATTCTTTTTAAAAGGAAGAACAATGTAAATGAACTGGAGCTTGGTAGTTTGAGACTCTTTGGGGAAATACTTATCCCAAGGGCGATGGTAAAATACCTAGGGGTCACCTTCGACCATAGAATGACCTGGATAATGCACCTAATAGACAAGCTAGATAAGGCAATTGGAACTTTCTGGATGTGCAGAAATGCTTTCGGAAGGACCTGGGATCTATCCCCAAGAGCAATCTGATGGATATACACAGCAGTACTTAGACCAATGTTCTGCCATGGGTGCATTGTCTGGTGGTCCAGAGTAGAGATAGGGACAACTAAAAAAAGGCTAGACAAACTCCAGAGGTTAGCATGTTTGTGCATGACAGGAGTGAAAGTCAGCATAGCCACTAAGGCCCTAGAGGCACTTCTATTCATCCCACCGCTCAATTTGCACGTAAAATCCATAGCCTTCAGCTCAGCTCTCAATATCCAATGTAACGGATTCTGGGCACCGGGCTCGACTAAGGGACACATGGCAATTACAAACCTAATAAAAGATGAAACTCTCCTTATGAGGAGTGACCAGATTTCGACTACGTTGATGCTGGACGACAATTTTAGGTGTGTCAAACCGAGTAGGGAAGAATGGTTAGGCATGGAAAAAATCTATCCCCCAGTGGACGGTCTAGTGAGCTACACAGACGGATCCAAGAGAGAAGGGCTGTCTGGAGCTGGCTTTATCAGCGATAAAGTCGGAATTGAAGGTTCCCTATCGCTGGGATACTTTACCACTGTAATACAAGCAGAGCTCCTAGCAATATCTGAACTAGTTAGTACCGAAACTTTCAAGAATCTTCAACATAGAAGACTCTACATCTGCGCGGATAGCCAATCCTCAGTTGAAGCTCTAGAATCTCCCATGGTCAGTTCGGCC
>CM055406.1:122386598-122419467 GCA_029228625.1 Pseudolycoriella hygida
GTTCTATCAGTTTATTATCACCCTTTTGCAAATATCTCAGCAAGTATAGCACGGAAATTCCTCATTTTGGTGTCAAATGAAAGCATTTGATGTCACAAAACTGGAGAAAAATTTTTGTGGGAATCGGGTCAGGGGTCTGGGCACTGGGACCAATGGAATGGAGATTCTTGGCCATATAGGAAAATATGGCCCAATACTGGTATTTGGCCTCTTCCATAATTGAGCAGGATGACCCGAATCTCCAGAACTATGAGAGTAGGAAAGTTGGTTTCAAAGGCAATGTTGTAAAGAATTAAATTTTAATGAACACACGTTTCAGGGTTTTAAGGAAAAAGACTTAGTCCTTGGATATAAGATTTTCTAGACTTCAATGGTCTGCGACGTACTTCGGTAGGGCCTTTGACATTACCTTGGGTAATTTCAATACATCTTTGAAATTCTTACAGTTATAAGAGAACAGAAAACGTTGGATTGTTTGCTTATTTGTATATTTAGATATGTTCGAGTCTCTTTGCCACATCTATTCTGTTTGCCACGTCTATTCTGATACGTTCGGGTCTTTGGTTATGTTTTTATTTACTTTTGATTAAATTTGGTAAAGAGAAGCGAAAAGTTTTCTCGAGTTGGCACGAGCCACTTACCTGACTGAGACTTGGTTAACTAAAAATTCAAGCAAATAAATTCCCAGAATGTGCAAAACATTTAGTTGTGTAAACTGTGTTGGGGTGATGTTGCATTCAACCCAACACAACTCAACCTAACTCAACTCGAACCAACCCAACTCAATTCAACTCAACCCAAACCATACAATTTGGCCACACCCAATCAATCTTAAGTTGTGCTATGGTAACACCCATGACCCATGGAAGGTAGTTACTAAAAGCGGTTTTAGGATTGCAGATGGGCATTTTCGGACGACGTCTAAGTGGTTTTGGGTCTTTCACGTTTTTTTTTTTTACTACAAACATAGTAAGTGTATGTTTATTGCATATAAATAATATAAGATTACTTATACATTGTGGTAAGCGAGTAATAACCGTTCAAGTGTATATTACACACAACGCGCGAGCGATAGCGAGCAAGTGCGTGTAATATACACGCGAACGGTTATTCGAGTGTCCACAATGTGAAAGTATATTATTTTACTTTAGTAGCGACGATTCGCCGAACATTAAACACAAGTACTGATGGCTGAGCGAGCTAGGGCACGGTAGCGCTAATTTTTTGAGATGAGGTGTCGGGGTTCAATTCTAATTTTTTTACTTTTTTATGTTTGTTTCATGCACAAAATATTCAAATTATCAAATTGTTGCATCTAGATAGAAGAATGTGAAAAAAAAAATTTCGCGCATGCTTGAACCTAAATGCACATTTTATATAAATATTAATATAAAACACAACCGAAGATTATGTTACAATGAACAATGCGCATGTGCATTCGAAAACAAAATTTCGATTTAAACACACACACATGTGAGATTCCATTTACGTATATAGAAAACACATTTTATGAGAGTTTTCAATTGAATCACATTAGCTGCGATAATATAATTCGCAATTCATGTATTTAATAAGATCATGTGGCGTAGTGGTTAGCATCGTTGATTGGAACGCGGAGCGTTCTGTGTTCGATTCTCAAACGGACGGTTTTTTTTTAATTTAATATTTCTAGTCTAGCTGGTTATTTATCGCCCTAGACAGTGGAATTTATTCCTCTAGACGGATAAATACTGAAAATAATGCAACAATTTCTCATTTTCCGTCTCAAAAATTGGCATTTAATGTAATCGTCGCATATAAAGTAAAATAAATTGATCATTTTGCATAGGGATTGCTAACCCCATTTTTATAAATTGTAAATTTCATGAAAATTATTTCTGATTGGATGGGTACCAAGTATGCTTGCAGCACTGCCACGCTGAATAGCTAAAGACAGTCGATTGTGTAAATAGTGTTTGGCTCTGGTATCACCAGACTCTTCGATTAACATTTTTCAGATAATATTTTTTTGTTCGAAAGGTCTTGGAATGCCCGACGATTAATGTAAGAAAATTGATTGATTTTGAGCCCTTGAACTCAGCCATGCATCTAAAACTGAGTCTCTACTGGGGCCCAACGTTTTTTTCTACGTAAATCGGATAAATCTTGTCCGATTTGTATAAATCCTTTTTAGAAATCCGAAATAGAACTTAGTTGATATCGAAGTTACGGTGGAAAAAGTGATCAAAGACATGGTCTTTGAAAGGACGGTGAAACTTTTTTACTTATATCTCAGCGAAATTAGCACAGAAATCGCTCTTCAAGGCTTTGAATAAAAGATATGACCCCCAGAAAGTCACAAAAATTAATTGAGTGAACATTGGTTGAGTGCCTTAGTGTGGCATACTTATTTGTTACAAAACAACTTTTGAAATAGTTTCACATTGGATTAACGGTAACAACTGACGAAGTAGCCGAAGCAATCGAAAGAGTGGAAAACAGTAAATCTCCCGGAATCGATACCGTCTTCCCAAACTTTTTAAAAAATCTAGGTCCGGCTGCAAAGTAAGGCTCGGAACAGGTCAGGTCAACCTGAAACCTGACCTGAAAAACCTGAAACCTGAATTGACCTGAACCTGATTTTTCAAGCGCTGACCTGACCTGATTTGACCTGAAACCTGTTTTGACCTGACCTGACCTGATGACCCGACCAAATTGCGACAATGGTCTTTATATAAATATCTCTTCTATCTTTATCTGTCTCTATCTACATTATGTACTATCTAGGGCACGTTGAGGTAATGGCGATTGGTTAATGGTTAATTGGTTTAGGGGTATGAGTAAGTTATACTGACTTTGGTCATGAATACAAGTATTAGTAAAATACAGGGTTTTGATTGAAATAATTAGTAGTAAAATACTATGCTCCTTCTTCTTGCTAATAGAAAAACACGGTTGGCCACCACAGCGCTGCGATCGAATCTAGTATAATCATCGTGTCTGCACTATCTCGGTTCGTAGCAACTTCACTCTAGTTACTGTTATAGTAACCTCATTATAACGAAGTTGGTTGCAGTTGAGATAAGAGCTCTGAAGTGAAAAAATGTCTAAGATTTTCAATGAATTTGTACTGAACGTACTAGTTTTTCAAATTTAGTTTCCGAACCATGTTTACCTATAAAGAATATTGGTCTGTCTTTTCACTAAAAAAGAGATATTAATATGAAAATTTAAAACAAAACTGATTGAAATGCACATGAATGTTAATTTATTTGATGTTCTGGACGGATGTAAACGTTAACGAAACCGAAGCTGCTAAGTGGCATCTTCAGGATTATATAAACTTGGAAGGTGAAGAGATCCCAGATGAAACTTTTGCTATGAGCAACATTGTAATATCCGTTCAGACTTCTCTGCACTGTGAGTGGCGGAAGAATTCAAGCAAAAATTCGGGAACCTCGTGCATTTTTCGCCAAATTCGGACGTCCTTGGGAGGGGGGTATGGCTAAACGGGCAAAGCGAGAGGGGGGAGGGGGGTCGAAAAAGTCGCTAAAAATGCGGACGCCCTTTATGGATGTTCCCTTACACCTGGACGCAGTATAGTTTTATTTTAAATAAAAATAAACCAGGTTATCAGGTCAGGTCAGGTCAGGTCAGGTCAGGTCAGGTTAGATCAGGTCAACGACAAATCAGGTCAGGTCAGGTTCAGGTCATTTGAAAAGAAAAACCTGACCTGACCTGCAAATTTCAGGTCAAATGACTTCAGGTTCAGGTCAGGTCAACCCGACCTGTTCCGAGCCTTATATTTACAGCAGCGGCCGTCTACCCAAGCTATGGAAAATGGCGAAAACCAGTTCTAAAACCCAAAAAAGAAGCTCATCTGGCCAAGAACTACCGACCAATATCGTTGCTTAGCTGCTGTTATAAGCTATTCGAGAGAGTCGTATTGGCAAGGATAAAAGACGTGATCGACGCCAAGATCCCGAAAGAACAAGCGGGTTTCAGAGAACACCGGAGCTGCTGCGATCAAGTTCTTTCACTAACAAACTACATTGAACTAGGATTCGAAAAATGCCATAAAACCGCTGTCGTGTTTCTCGACCTGACTGCAGCATACGATACGGTGTGGAAACGCGGCTTAATGTACAAACTCAGCCAAATCATCCCTTGCAGGAAAACAATGACGGTTGTAATGAACATGCTTAGCGATCGGAAAGACTAGTCGGAAAAGGGTTATTAACAACGGCTTGCCGCAAGGATCGGTTCTTGCAAGTCTCTTCTACTGTGTATACACCATGGACATGCCCACGACAAATTCGAGAAAGTTTACGTACGCTGATAACAATGCATTGACAGTCCAAGCGGAAACATTCGCCGAACTGGAAGTGAAGATGAACGAAGATTTGGAAACCATGAGCAAATACTTCCAAGACTGGAGATTAAAGCCGAACGCAGAGAAAACCCTCCATTGCCTTTTCCACCTAAACAGCCATCAAGCCAATTGTAAACTTAATCTCGTCATGAATGGTGCGGTCGGTGGTAGAACATACGGCCAATCCGCAATATCTGGACTGCGTACTAGATCGCAGTCTCACACATCGAAAGAACTTGGAAAACAAAGCTAAAACCACGGGTCAAACTTATTCAAAAATTGGCAGGATTAACTTTGGGCTGCTTAGCAAAGACCCTGAGAATCACGACGCAAGCGATGATATTAACAACAGCAAACTTTTGCTCCCCTGTTTGGATGGACAGTGCACACGTTAATAAAGTTGACACGCAAATCAACTGCGCACTGCGAATAGTCACTGGTACAGTTGATCCAACGGAAGTCGAATGGCTGTACATACTAAGCAATATAGCACCTCCATTCATCCTTCGACAAGAAGCTGCTTTGAAGGAGTGCAACGAGACCGAAATGGACAATGAACTGCCAATCTTCAAAGACATTGAAGCCGCCCAACCACTTTTCAGCTGCGATCAAGACATCGCCATAAAGACAGCATAGGAGACATGAAGGACAGATGGACGGGATGGTGGAAAGAAGCTACAGTTGCAAATAAAGAGCTGATCAATGACCCCATAGAGGAAGTAAAAGGCTGCGAACTTCCAAGGAAGATTTGGTTAAGATTGAATCGCTTTCGAACTGGACAAGGGTGCTGCGCATTTTTGATGCATCGTTGGAAATTCGCCGACTCACCCCTATGCCAATGCGGCGAGATCACGATTTAAACCATTGCAATTTCCATCGATTTACGGGCAACATTAGCGAACTAAATGAGACATCGGATAAAGCAATCGAATGCCTATCAAATTTGTCAGTAGAAGTGTGATAACTATAGCACGTGCAATTTATCTTTAAAACTGTTATTTCTGAGATTCATAAATTTTAACGTGAATATTGTATATTCATCTCTTAATGTCATTGGAATAAATAAATAAAATTGGATTAAAAAATGTGTCACAACCTGAAAGCGCAGAAAAGTTATTGCGCTGGTGGGTGAGGCATTTTTTTAATGGAATGAGAAACTATTTAGAAAATTCTAGTTTTACCGTGTAGAAATAAGGTATAAATTTGATCGTCTTGCTCAATGCCGCAGGTTCAATGTCCCACCATTCGTCCGGTGTGTCCGATACGTTCATTGGTATCAATTGCACTGCAATCTGTTTAAAGACCAAACTTTAATTCATTGTTTTCACTTGAACAGAAATGTTTTTTTTGCAATTATCTGCATAGTGTGTGAACGAAATTGGGATAATACCGTTTTAAGGGATGCTTGGGTTGATAATAATATCTCAATTTACACTCTAATACAAATATAACATTTATTGACGAATGTTGGTTGGTTGGTATGATAACAAGTACTGAATTCCGCGCTGTCGATCCTGCCTTTATGCTTTTTTTGGTAAAACTAATACAATTTATTACCGACAGAGTGGGTTAATAACACAAAGTGGAATATTATCAATCAGTAAATCACGAATGAATTCAAATCTAAGCGCGGATGTTGTACAATGTGTTTGATTATTTAAGAGAAATTTCTAAAATAACGTAAAAATACCAACCAAAACGAGTAGTTCCACTTGCAATTTTCACTTGGGCTCTATTATGTTAATAACTTAATTAATAATAATAATAATAGCGCCCGGGTTGTTATTAACGCCCGCACTCCGGGCGCTAATAACGCCCGGGTTGTTATTAACGCCCGCACTCCGGGCGCTAATAACGCCCGGGTTGTTATTAACGCCCGCACTCCGGGCGCTAATAACGCCCGGGTTGTTATTAACGCCCGCACTCCGGGCGCTAATAACGCCCGGGTTGTTATTAACGCCCGCACTCCGGGCGCTAATAACGCCCGGGTTGTTATTAACGCCCGCACTCCGGGCGCTAATAACGCCCGGGTTGTTATTAACGCCCGCACTCCGGGCGCTAATAACGCCCGGGTTGTTATTAACGCCCGCACTCCGGGCGCTAATAACGCCCGGGTTGTTATTAACGCCCGCACTCCGGGCGCTAATAACGCCCGGGTTGTTATTAACGCCCGCACTCCGGGCGCTAATAACGCCCGGGTTGTTATTAACGCCCGCACTCCGGGCGCTAATAACGCCCGGGTTGTTATTACCGCCCGCACTCCGGGCGCTAATAACGCCCGGGGTGTTATTAACGCCCGCACGCCGGGCGCTAATAACGCCCGGGGTGTTATTAACGCCCGCACTCTGGTCGCTAATAACGCTCGGAATGTTATTAACGCCCGCACGCTGGACGCTAATAACGCCCGGGGTGTTATTAACGCCCGCACGCTGGGCGCTAATAACGCCCGGGGTGTTATTAACGCCCGCACGCCGGGCGCTAATAACGCCCGTGGTGTTATTACCGCCCGCACTCCGGGCGCTAATAACGCCCGGGGTGTTATTACCGCCCGCACTCCGGGCGCTAATAACGCCCGGGGTGTTATTACCGAAACTCCGGGCGCTAATAACGCCCGGGGTGTTATTAACGCCCGCACGCTGGGCGCTAATAACGTCCGGGGTGTTATTAACGCCCGCACTCCGGGCGCTAATAACGTCCGGGGTGTTATTAACGCCCGCACTCCGGACGCTAATAACGCCCGGGGTGTTATTACCGCCCGCACTCCGGGCGCTAATAACGCCCGGGGTGTTATTACCGCCCGCACTCCGGGCGCTAATAACGCCCGGGGTGTTATTAACGCCCGCACTCTGGTCGCTAATAACGCTCGGGATGTTATTAACGCCCGCACGCTGGACGCTAATAACGCCCGGGGTGTTATTAACGCTCAGCTGAACAATTGGATAAACGCTACAAAATGGCATGGAAGAAGTTGACTATCTATCTATTTTTCAGGACTGACTTTAGGCAATTTTGCGAGTTGTAGACCGAAAGAAGTGAGGTCAATAAGTGAAAATGCCTAAAAACTGTCGTCCAGAACAGATGCATATAAAACTTTACATGCAAAGGGGCGAAATTCTAAAAAATATCCAAAAAGTTCACTCATTTGCGATCTTGCGTTATACCTGTAAAAGTTTAAATTTCTTTTTTTCTATTGCTGGAACGCGAAAACTGTAATTTTCAAACTCCGTTCGAGAACCGAAAATAAAAAAGTCAAGTTATGCGTTCGTGCATAGTGCGAAAGTCAACACACAATTGATGCGAAAAGAAAAAGGTCATAATGCGCCAATAGTGTGATTTCATCGCCAATATCGTTGGTTGTTGTTTAGACCCGTACGAAGTACGTAGGTTTGATGCGTTTACTACCACGTTTGTTACATTGCGAATTCGAACCCGGGAGTAAGGGGGAAACTTTTTTTGTTGCCTTCAGATGACAAATCAGCGAAAAAAACAATGTCCGTCTGTCGGTCTGTCTGTCTGTCGGTCTGTCTGTCCGTCAACACGATAACTTGAGTAAATCTTGACCGATTTTCAAAAACTTTTTTTTTCCTGAAAGGTAGTCGAAAAATATTTTATGGTATTGAATCTGGGCACTGCCGGAACAAGGGCCGCCGAGCTAGGGCCGTTTAAGTGATTTTTGGTCTTTTGCACATAACTCGAGTAAATCTTTTCTGATTTTCATAATTTTTTTTTTGTTTGAAAGATCTGGGCATGGCCGACAATTTATGGAAGAAACTTTTTTTAATTTGAGTCCTCGGACTTAGCTTGGGCACTAAAAACGAGTCTCTGCTAGGGCTCTATGTGTTTTTTGTACATAACTCGAGTAAATCTCTTCCGATTTTCAAAACCTTTCTTTTGTTTCAAAGATCTCGGCACGGCCGACAACTTATGGAAGAAACATTTTTCGATTTGCGTCTTTGGCCTTAGCTAGGGCACTAAAAAAGAGTCTTTGTTAGGGCCCAACGTGTTTTTTTGTACATAACTCGAGTAAATCTCTTCCGACACAGTGGAACCCACTATACTACTAAATGTGTATTCTAAAAAAACCAAGTGTATTGGTAGACTTTAAAAAAGGTTATATGAAATGCTCTTTTTCTTGTTGTGCTGGTACGAATAGCATCGGCTGTGTACCAGGGTACGAATAGCATTCACCGTGTTGTGTGGTTATTCGTACCAGGGTACGAATAGCATTCACCGTGTTGTGTGGCTATTCGTACCAGGGTTAGTCACGAATAGTCACGGCGAATTTTATTCTGCTAATTTTTTTTTTCAAATGATCTTCATTTTTTCTCATTTATTTCCAAAAAAAGGTTGTCAGGCATAACCGTCCTTCTAACCTGTAAAAACTTGGATCTATTCATAGGAACACATAATATAGAAATTGAGAAATATAACAAAATACTTAATAACATTAAGAGCACGTCGCAAAAATGTGAACTCTCAAATTTGCGATGCCTTTTTAGAACAGAAATTATTCAAAATTGATAATCAAAATAACATCGCAAACGAACTTGGAATGTGATGATTTTTCAGAGCAACTTTAGACCCTCATACTCAAATCTTTTGAGTTCTGTTTCATCTATTATTTGTGTAACAAGTCATACTCTCACACTACATGAGCTATAATTGTGAAAAATTTGTTATTTACGCAGGATTTTGTTCTAAAAAAAACATCGCAAATTTGACAGTTCACATTTTTGCAACGTGGTCTTAAAGATTTGCGTTGATTCCACGGATAACAGGTTAAGCCGTAAGGTCCCTTGCTATTACTTCGCGACAATCCTGGTGGTTTCATTGTATTTGGGAAGCCCGCTGCTGAAAATGGCATAGAGACAACATTTTTTATTCCGGAACGTCCACTGTGCCATCCTTTCGTCTTATTACAGGACAGGCCGTGTTGTCCGTTCGAACTTACTGAGACGCTGCAAACACATTTGCGAGGTTCGCATATACCGGAACTATTCATATGAAACTGAACAGTCTACTATGTTTGTCACTTTCACACTTTCATTGAATGATTGAGAGCATCGTATAAGGTGTCCAGTTTCATGGTATATATATATGTATATAGTGAATGAGCTTGTTTATTTCAAATTAATAAAAGCCCGTTAAGCTTGTTAAGGCTGTTCGCTGATTTCTTAATGGCAATCATTTCATGAAGAATGTCCCAGAGTGGTTTATGATTTTGTTCAATTGTATGTTTGCTTAAGGCGCTATGGTCTTTGTTTAATATACGAATGTTGTATAGATGTTGGTAGATTCGGTCTTTAAGCAATTGCAGTGATTCACCGAAGTAAACAAATCCGCATTCACACGTGATTTTGTAAACAACGTAGGATTGCATTTCTTTCGGTGTTTTGTCTTTCAAATTTGTGAAAATCGATTTTTTCAGCGTGTTATCGCCTCTACCAACTATTACAAATTCGTCTTTGCATACTGCTTTTGACTTTTCAAATAAACCTTTAACATATGGGATGGCGACAATCGGTTTCTTTTCAGGTTTTTTAGTTATTCTCATAATGTTGGTATGTTTGGCGAGCGTAGAATTAATAATACTTTCTACCAACTTGTTTGGATAAAAATTCCTCCTTAGAGTGTTTTTTAGTAATTCCAAATTTCTTTGGTGAAATTCAGATTCAGACAAAAGTAAAATCTTTTCTGTTAATAGCGACACCGTATTCTTCTTATAAGTCGACGGTAGATGTGATTTATAGTTCAAATATCTACCTGACCAAGTGTCTTATACCAATCTGTAATTATGGCTCTGTCTTGTCTTATGCATAAGACTTCGAGAAAAGATATCTTGCAATTAACTTCTTCTTCAATAGTAAATTGAATGTCTTTGCTGTATTCATTGAAAACAGTTTTGACTTCATTCACTTTGTCTGATGGAACAGCTGTAAGCCATAACGCCAGAAAAAAGGCAGTTTGAAATTTAGTTTGCTTATGACTTCTTCTTCTAAAATTTCTAGGATCAAATCTGCAAACATTGGAGTCACAGGAGAGCCCATGGCCCATGTAGTTGAACAAAATCAAAAACCACTCTGGGACGAAGTTGAAATCATCTGTCCGTCCGTTCGTCCATCACCGCGATAACTTGAGTAAAACTCAACCGATTTTCATCTCAACCGATATCGGCCCAAGGGCCGCCGAGCTACTGCCGTTTAAGTGGTTTTTGGTCTTTTGTACATTAACTCGAGTGAATCTTTTCCGATTTTCATAAACTTTTTTCGTTTGAAAGGCCTGGGTATGCCTGACATTTTATGGAAGAAACGTTTTTCAATTTCGAGGTTTTGGACTCAGCCTGGGCCCTAAAACTGCATCTCTACTAGGGCCCAGCATGTTTTTTGTACATAAATCGGGTAAATCTTATCCGATTTTCAAAAACTCCTTTTTCCTTTCCTTAGGAAGTTGTTTACTGGGATGAATTTGGGCAAAATTGGTCAAAAACTTTCAAAGTTACGGTCGAAAAAGCGGTCAAAAAGGTGGTTTTTTGAAGGTTGGTGGAACTTTTAGACTTATATCACCGCGAACTTAGAGCGGAAAACGCTCTTCAAGGTTTTGAATGAAAGATATGAACATAAGAAAACCACGAAAATTAAATTAGTAAAATCTGTTCATTGGTTCGGAATGTAGATTCCTCAGTGTGGTACCAACTCACGCTACGCGACCCTACACGATATTTGGGGGTTTTTTGTGAATATTTCTGTAATGGTGAGGTTTTTTGTGCAGTGTTGCAGAGAAGAAAGAGACGAGCGTTTTTGTTCATGGAAGTATGGATCAGAGGCCTCTCCTAAGTGCTCTAGGTCGGTTCAAAGATCGGGCCTAGTGCCCGTTCGGCAATTTCCAATCCAATTTAGTGTCGACGTAATTTCATACACTTAAGTTAAGGCGGTTACAAATTAGCAATTACTTTCATTTCTATTCCCTGATTTTAACAATTTCTTTGACAGAAAAATATAACGACGAAATTTCCATGTGTGTACTACACAACAACTCATTTCTTGGCAGAAAGATAGCGTTGTGGAAGCATATGAAAATTTTTCTTAACAAAAATAATTTTGCACAGAAAACAATCCAAAACATTTGATAGTAAATAATAGTTACTAATTAATCGCTAAAATAACGCTAAAATGTGTCACAAATGCCGGAACCAACAGTGTTATAGTTTTTCTGTTCTTTCAGTTTTATACGCAAAAATTTTACATCCTGTACAAAAATACTACAGACATTCCTACATGCAAGTCAAATTTTTACGGTGCGGAAGCTGAAAGAACAGAAAAACTATGACACTGGTAGGTCCGGCATTTGTGACGCATTTTTTTAATCAAATGTGAAAATATTTTTAAAGTTTTTTTTGCGTTTCGAAGCCTTAAGCGTCACCCAAATTGATATCAGTTGTTTTGGAAGAAGGAACAAGGACTTGCGTCACATTTCCCTTTTAAAAGGGTTTTTGTTTTGATATCAGCAGTTTTGGAAGAAATTGAAACCGATTATAAATATCAACAAAACTTGATGGAAGTTGAAAAGTGCTAGAGAAATCCACAAGAATCCCATACACCTATTAAGCCCCATTGGATGACCTCACACATGTCGAGAATAACCGAAAAATATCAAAAACTCCAAAGGAAGTTGTATACCTCACTTACCCACACTTACTCACTTACCTCACCACACACATTATTTTATAATGGATTTGTATGGGAGCTTCCAGGAGCCCTAGCGCCCAAACGAGGCCGGTGACCCAATTTTTTAAAATCTTAGATGGCGCAGAATGCCCATCCGAAGGTCCCTGCAAAATTTAAAGAAGATCTGACCGCCAGTTTTCGAGAAATCGCCAAGAAAGTCGGTTTTCATACAAATGGCTCTGGAGCTACTAACTAACTAACGAACTAACTAACTAACGTAGGATGTAATCCATTTTCTTTGGCTTCTATGAAGTAGCGCATTTAGTGTGGAACATAACCAAAGACCCGTACGTATCAGAATAGATGTGACAAACAGAATAGATGTGGCAAAGTGACTCGAACGCACCTAAATATACAAATAAGCAAACAATCCAACGTTTTCTGTTCTTTTATAACTATAAGAATTTCAAAGATCCATAGAAATTACCCAAGGTAATGTCAAAGGTCCTACCGAAGTACGTCTCAGACCATTCAAATCTAGAAAAGCTTATATCCAAGGACTAAGTCGTTTTTCTCTAAAACCCAGAAACACGTGTTCGCTTAAATTTGATTCTCTACAACTTTGCCTTTGACAGTAAATCTCCATATTGCATAGTTAAGGAAATATAGATGAAAAACTGTTTTCGTATATGGCCAAGATTCTCAATTTCGTCCATTCCATTGGTCCCAGTGCCCAGACCCCTGTACCGATTCCCACAAAATTTTTTCCCAGTTTGTTTTTGCTCTCATTTGACACCAAAATGAGTAATTTCCGTGCTATACTTGCTGAGATATTTGCAAAAAAGCTTCACCGAACCTTGAAAAACCATGTTTTTGGTCACTTCCTCGACCATATCTCCGGAACCACTTGGTCGATTTTGCTCATCTTCGAACTTGAATCATGGGAGGCATGTACCTTTCAGGGAAAAAAAGTGGAGACGGACAGAGAGACGGACAGACGGACATTTTTTTATTGCTGATTCGTCATCTCTAGACGATAATAGATGCATCCCCCACCTCCCGCCTCGATCTACCCCATGTTACAATAAAATTGTTTGTAGTAAACGTATAGGACCTTTGTACTTCGTACGGGTCCAAAAATGACGATTTTCTAAAGGTCATATCTGTTAGCTATACCACCGATCCATACGATTGTCAAGGCTAGAGCATTTGCGACAGCAGATAGACTACGGCTCAACGATCTGTGGATGAGGAACTTCTCTCTAGGACATGGAAAGATAGGGAATCCAATAGCTGATCCTATTTTTCACATGCCCAGAGACCGCATAAATGCGGAGATCAACTTTGAGAGGCGCTATGAGGCTATCATACCGAGTAGACAAGAATGGCTAAACAATTGGCCAGATTGCTTACCCGTAGATGGACTCATAAGCTTCACTGACGGTTCGAAAAACTCTGAAGGAACGGGGGCTGGGATTTTTACTCTAGAACCCAGAACGGAAGAGAGTATTTACCTAGGAAAATACTCCAGTGTTTTTCAGGCAGAGACGTTTGTAGCGTTGAAAGGACTACGGTGCTCTTTAAGACCAGAAATGGAAAACAAAAGTATCACTGTACTTTCTGATAGTGAAGCTGTTATCAAGGCGATAATGTCGCCCGTTACAACATCCAAAATAATAAAAGAGTTCAAGGAGACCCTGAACGAACTGGGTCTCAGAAATCAGGTTAAGGTCGCTTGGGTGGAAGTGAGAGGGCAGATGGTCGTGCGAAGCTGGGCTCTAAATCTGCTAGCCACGGACCGGAACCGTTCATTCTCATACCACAGTCACTGTGTGATAAGGCGGTGAAGGATTGGACATGGTCAGAGGCTAACAAGCATTGGCAAACTTATAAGGGAGGTTTACACACAAAAGGGTTCTTCCCAGTGGCCGATCGTGGTTGGGCGAAGGAACTGTTGCACATGGACCGGGATCGAATAAGGAGAGTTGTGGGAGCGATCACCGGCCACTGTGGTTTAAACAGTCACTTAGCCAAAATGGGCATCGTCAATGATCCCAATTGCACCTGTGGCCTGGGACCATATTATTTGTGAATGTCCGAAATTTTCTCTACTGAGACATAGGATTCTGGGTGGTCATGTGATCAGATCGCTCGATGTGCCGAAGCTAGGGCCAATTGTCTTAGACAAGTTCCTAGTGAGCACGGGTAGGTTCTAATGATTTACGTGATGAACGGGAGATGGAACAAAGGATCGATAGATCTGTGTTTCGCGGCCAAAAGCCATCCCAACCTGACAAATCTAAAAATCTAAAAAAAGGTCATATCTTCGGATCCACTGGACCGATTTTAATGAGTAAAAAGTCGATTTCAATCAAAATTTTACGTACAATCCGATAAACTAGGTCTCAGGGTGGTACGACGCAAGGGAAAAGTCAAAACTTAGCTGTATATATGGTTCCACAGTCTACGAAATACGAAAAAAAATTCTGATTTTTTTGATCGTATGGGGACTTGCGTCACGGGCGCAATGCTACCGCCCATGATCGAAAGGTCTCGGACTGTCTCCCGTTTTATGAAAGAAAATTTTTTGATTAGAAACCCTTGGACTCAGTTGGAAAACTGAGTTTCTTTTAGGGCCCAACGTGTTCGCTTACATAAGTTGGATAAATCTTTTGAATTGAAGGAAACATTTTTGTCTATGGAAGTATGTGTACGAACCCTCTCGTGAGGACCCTAGGTCGGCAGTAGACAAAAAAATGGCTTTTTGTTATGTTGTAGAAAAAATTCACATGAACATTTTTGTCTATTTGGGGGTCAATTTTGTACTTCCGGAAGGTCTCTATTACACCGTTTCTTCGGACGGATTTTTCGATATTGCCCTCTCGGCAATTTCCAATACAATTAGATGTGAACTCAATATTTACTTTAATACGTTCGAGTCTTTTCGTAACATCAACTCTGTTTGCCACATCTATTCTGATGCGTACGGGTCCCTTGCATATGTTTTTGTGTGTTGCTACACCCAAATGCTATTTACGGATTTAAAAAAAATGTCGACACCTTTAAGGTATGTCGTCGGGTCGCTATGTCCCAATTATTCGCATTCCACACAATTTGTCCATCATTCCGATTACAGGCCATAACCCCACCAACAAATGTACATGAATATAGTTGCCGTTTGCAGTATAAAAAGAAGCCAAGTGATTCGAAAGGTTTCAAAGTCTTGGAAATATTCGATCAAATCAAACTAAATAAACATGGCAAATAAGAGCAACAATCAAATCACAACACAAGCACAACAAAATCCCGAAGAAGTAAGGCTAGCAGACCTTGCTTCGAGGGTTCGCTCAGAAATAAGAATAAGCAACCAAGAACAATCAGCAGCTAACTCACAAACACCGGCAAGAGCACAATACTATGGAGAGAAAGAAGTCCGGAGTGAATCTCCGAGAAATCCATTTTACAATCCACCTGAAGCAAAGGTTGAGCGCGTGAAGCGACGGCTAAATTTTTGAAAAACGTATAGCCAGTGTGTTGAAGTATCTGTGTGTGTCTCTGTAAATTATTACATTTAAGTTTGGTATATTTTTTGTCAAATTTAGTCATTTTTTTGTCCCTTAAAATAAAGTTTTGATTAAGTTGGGGCAAATTTTGAATTTTAATTGCATGTAAGATTTTGTTTGTACATTTTTGTATTTATTTCAGTAAAATGAAAATATCACAAGTCAAAGAATTTTTGTAGTCCAATTTCGTTGCTCAATAAATAGAATTATTAAATAAATAAGTTTGTCAACTAATAAATAGTTTGGAGAAAATACATTGCCTTTTTGCATCATTTTCAGCTCAACTCGGTCTTAAACTTGCAGCATTCGTTCATTTCATATTAGATCGACCGTTGAATATATGTAAGTGAGAGTTCCTTCTTGTAAAGGGAGCTCGCACGCTAGAATTGTTGGAAATTGTCTTTAGTTAATGTTCGAACTAATTTGTGCACGTAGACAGCTCCCTCAACTTTCACGAGTTCCTTGACCGGTAGCAGACTGGAACTATAAAGATACGTCGTTGGCGTGAGTCTAGGTCTAGGTAAACGGGATATACTATCCTTTGCGCCACATCAATGATATGTATGTAGTGATCTGCTTTTTTATATGATTCATATGCGAGTTGAAATTTGGATCCTCATCAACGACAAGTCTAAGATACGTTTTGACTCGCTCGATCATAGTTCCATCGATTACCACTCTGAGATCGACCAAATTTTTGGCATGGCCGAACATTAGGTAGCACATACGTTAATTGAAAGAACATTCCGGCATAACCACTCTTGAAGCACGTCGGCATCATCATTATTATTCACGAGTTATAAGAGAATCATCATGGCAAAATAATGTCAACGATGACAAGAAAGCAACGAATTTAGAAAATCGTAAAACATTGAAGACTCACGTCGGCGTCATTGGGATGACAACCTTCCACATAACTATTGATTGCATCACAAATGCAATCAATTCACGAATTGACTGATATCCCACTGACTACATCCGTTGATTACACAATTCCGAAATCCGACAACCTGCAGTACCAACAACAATCATTGGAGTTTGTTACCAAAACATTGCTGTGTACCTAAATCCTATAACTAAAACTAAACCAAAACCTAAAAGAATCCTGCAGCAAAAAACCTAAAATCAACGAAGTTGATCTAAGTGCGACTTCTGATTGGGCCGTGTCCTGGTAGGGTCGAAACACACTGGCAATCCAGAATTGTCGATTCTTATTGTTCTTTTCTATATTTAACACCGATGTTATGGAAATATTGTATTCCCACTCTATTGAAATTTAAAGCAAATTTTTACGAATGACGTGTTTCGAATTTTGCATTTCGTAAACTTTCGCATAAAGTGACAATCCAATATTTGCATAACAAACTGTTCCCTTTGTTTGTGTTGTGTTGAATATTTTGTAGACAATAGTCAATGTGTTTCAAGCCTTAGGGGCCATTCATAAATGACGTCCGGTCGTTAGGGGGGAAGGGGAGGGGGTAAAGGGAAACCGGACGCATTCGGACGCATGCCCGAGGTTGTTTGTCGAGAGAGAAGAGCAGACTTTTCCTGTAGTTTCTTTGACAGTTTGTTAGAAGAAAAATGAACATAAAAATGGCAAGAGTATCATCGGCGTGCGGTAGCATTGCGCCCGTGACGCAAGTCCCCATACGATCAAAAAAATCAGAATTTTTTCTTCGTATTTCGTAGACTGTGGAATCATATATACAGATAAGTTTTGACTTTTCCCTTGCGTCGTACCACCCTGAGACCTAGTTTATCGGATTCTACGTAAAATTTTGATTGAAATCGACTTTTTACTCATTAAAATCGGTCCAGTGGATCCGAAGATATGACCTTTAGAAAATCGTAATTTTCCATACTAAATGCGCTACTTCATAGAAGCCAAAGAAAATGAATTACATCCTACGTTAGTTAGTTAGCTCGTTAGTTAGTTAGTAGCTCCAGAGCCATTTTTATGAAAAACGACTTTCTTGGCGATTTCTCGAAAACTGGCGGTCAGACCTTCTTCAAATTGTGCAGGGACCTTCGGATGGGCATTCTACGCCATCACAGATTTTAAAAAAATGGGGTCACCGGCCTCGTTTGAGCGCTAGGGCAACCTGGATTATTAAGGATTTTCGTGGATTTCTCCACTTGTATGTAGGAATGTAAGTAGTATTTTTGTACAGGAAGTCAAATTTTTGCGGTGTGAAAGCTGAAAGAACAGAAAAACTATAACATATAACACTGGTGGGTCTGGCATTTGTGACGCATTTTGTTAATCAAATGTGAAAATATTTTGAAATTTTTTTTTGTTGTTTTGGAAGAAGGGACAAGGTCTTGCGTCACATTTCCCTTTTAAAAGGGTTTTTGTTGTGATCATGCTCGGAGCGGTAGCGGAGAGCGTGACGCAGTCCCCACACCCCCAAAAAAACGTCCACAAACCCAAAAACCTCCATACAAAAACCTTTGGGACAAGACACGATGTATAGGCGAAGTTTTGAGTTTTTTTCCCTCGCCCCCCTTCCCCTCCAAATTATTAAAAAAAAAACTACGTCGCAGCAGCTTTCCAACAAGCCCTCACTCATCAGTCGGTTGAAAATTGGCTGAGATATCGCCAATCACAGATGACCAATTCCTATGCAAAAATGGTCAAATCTGCTTTGCAAGTAATAACAATTTTATTCCTGTGTGGTGTGTCAACGATCTATCTATCTATGTCTCTATGTATCTATGTATTTATCTACTTTTTTTTTCTCGAGAACCGCTCGAGCGATTTCCTTAAAATTTTCAGGGAACGTCAGTCTCGGCCCCAAATGAAAAATTTCATATGCCGCTTTTCCGGGAAAATTCTGGAAAAGCCGTGGCATGTGGAAAAGTGGTCAAAGTGGTAATGCACGGAGTTTTCGAATTTTAGCTCCGAAGTGACGATAGCTATAGAGTTGGTTTCTTCGGGAAAGTTATAGAGTATGGTCAGGAGAATTTTTTGGGATCTTAAGAAAATGGCTGTCAGCGGTCAAACTGGCGCCATCTTGAATTTTCCCAAGCAATAAATTAGGTTTTTTTTGGTTTTCGAACTTTAGTTTCGGAATGACAATACTCAGAGAGTTGGTTTCTTCGAGAAATTCTTCAGGAGAATTTTTTGGTATCATTAGAAAATGGCTGCCAGCTGTCATAGCGGCGCCATCTTGGATTTTCCTTTATGCTTCTACGGTCTTCGAATTTTAGCTCCGGAATGACACTACTTAGACAGTTGGTTTCTTCAGGAAAGTTATATGAATCAGTGGGAAGAATTCGTGACACGAAGTGTTCCGAGGGTAGCCGAAGGTGACATGAGGTGTTCCGAAGGTAGCCGAAGGTGACACGGAGTGTTTCGAAGGAAGGCGAAGGTGACACAAAGTATTCCAAAGGTGATACGAAGTGTTCCGATGGTAGCCGAAGGTGTTGCAGAACAAATTTTTTCGGAGAAAATTTTTTTTGGAGAAAAACTTTTTATGAAATCAGAGGTCATTAATTTGGGGTGTTTACTTTACATACTCTCAAATCAACAGAATCGACGCAGATTCGTGTTACTTTCTAATAAGTATTACCGCAAAAAAACCTCTTACAGAGGAGGTGTGACGCAAGTCTTTGTGTCTGCTTACAAAAGCTGTGAAATCAGAAAAGTGTGACGCATTAATCATCTAAGGTTCTTCCAGTTACAAAAGTTCTGAATTCAGAGGGGGTGACGCATTAAACTTCGATTCGCAACAAAAATTTTTAAACAAAATAACGTTGAGTTCAAAAAATTGCGACCCAACGACGAAACAATTTTTCTGTACTTTCAGTTTTTACGCTGCGAAAATTTGACTTTTATTTCTTATTACATCGTTTAGGGTAAATTTTAATTTTCTCGTCTAAAAACTGAGTGTTGAAAAATTATTCCGCTGGTGGGTCTGGCATTTGTGACGCAATTTTTTGAAGTCAACATCTGGAATCACATTTTCCCAAAACCATGAAACACGTGTACGTTAAAATTTAATTCTCTGCAACTTCGCCTTTGGAACAAACTTTCTAACTCTCATAGTTCTGGAGATCTGGGTCATCCTGCCAAAAGTTGCCACAAAGAAAGAAAGAAAGGTTTACCAAATTGACTAGTTAAAAATATTCGATTTGGGTCCGTTTCCATACAAAATAGCAATATTGTTTAATTCATATCTCCGGATTGGCTGAACCGATTTTAATGAGTAAAAAGACACTTCGGCCTAAAGTTTTCCGTAGAATCCGGGAAAAATATTTTCCGGGGGGTACGTCGCTTGGGGGGAGGGGGGGGAAGTCAAAAAGTTCCTGTATATATGTTCCTTAGTCTACGAAAAAATTTCTTGCGAATTTTTTGGCGTGTAAGACTTGCGTCACGGCCCCTTACTACCGTGAGGCCATGATGAGCCTTAAACGCATCACGAAACTAAAAGCAATGCTTTCGTCGGGCACGAGTGAATACCAGTGGATTTCATCAAAAATGTGAAAAGGCACTAAATTCAATGAGCGAATACAATGATTTGGGTAAAACTTTTTTTATTAGCGAACCTCTTCAAAATATTCATGTCACGTCTTTAATGAAATTGGCTAGTCGTACACTTTTTTTGGAAAACATCTTGAGAAACGTATGAATTTTGTAAGAAATTCGAGAAATGTTTGAGAAACAAGAGAAATATTCGAGAGACATAAGAAACTTTTAAGCAAATCCTGTTATCAACGAAAATTAGAGAAATCGAGTATGATTTCGTAAAACAATGTATTTCAATCGAAAATCTGTTGAATATTTTGAATGAAATCAATTAAACGCCGTCGAAAATTAATTTGTCGTAGACTGAAATGCGAATTGTTTTCAAACTTGAAAGAGCGGGAAAACATAGCCACCATACAATGAAACCTGACTTTTAAGCTTTCTTTTTCAATGCATTCGATGACACTGGGATTTTATCAACTTCACATTTCTGGTTTCATAGTTATATTGAAACAATTAATCAGTAGATTACACTTTCATATTTGACCGGTCAGTTTAGGTATGTTCCCAAACCTGTTCTTTACCAGTTCCGTAGCCAGGGGCTCCAAAACCTAAATGGTATTGAAAATTTCAATTTTTAGAATGAAGATTTTCCACAGCAGGCAACATTTTAGACTAAATGTCCTCAGGAAAAGGCCTACCACCAGGACCGTATCTAGGTACTGGCGGGGGTGGGCTCTGCCCACCCTGAGTTATCTTGCGTCCACCCTCAGATTTTCGAAAATGCAAGCAAATTTAGTCGATTTTGATTAATTTGGGCCATGTTTGCTTTTAACAAGTGTACAAATGAAACACGATTTCGAAAAATTTCGCTCGCTTCGCTCGCGTACTTTTAATTCTTTTTAAAATTTTGCATTTAAAGAACTTTTCATAGAGATACATTCTATGTTTCTATACTTCTACGATTTTTGCTTAGCGCAAATGAAGAATATGTGTAAAAGTAATGTTCAAATTTCAATGTCATGGAATGCTGTTGGACAATTCAATTTGAATTAAAAGTCGCAAAAATTTCGCCTGCGGCGCTATTGTCATTACTTAATTAGTATCTGTTGTGACTACTTTTCGTCGTTGGAGGCAAACTACTATTTACAGACTCATTTTCAGGGGCGCCGGAAACGGCCTTGCCTCGAGGCTCGGGCAACACTACGATTAAATTTGTCGAGGCTGAGCAACACTACGACTCGTCGGTGCAACGACAAACATTTTTTCTCAATATTTAACATGTCTATGTAAAATACACACTATTGCCCCTTCTGAATCAGAAGTTCTGATGTAATGAAAAATGTTGAAAATCTTTTTTTATCTGATTGGAATATTGTGTTTTGGCATACAGTCCGGGAAATAACGTCATCTCTCCTAAGAAGTTTAAAAGATATCATTAAAGGGGTCGAAGTTTCCGTACTAAATTTCTTTCGTGGACCTCATACCTCAGAAAATACTGAACGAAGTACTTCTCATCCTTGAGTTCTAACAATCGGAATAAAATGTGCCTTAACGGGCGATTAAATTCTAGGAATTAACCTTTAGAGACATCATTCTCTATCTAAGTCTCAAAGAGAGATCAAAAAACAGAGGAAAGTACTTCTCTTCCCAGAGTTCTAGCACTGGGACCTTGTGGAGATATGACCTCTACGGACCTTTCACCTTTTCTCTGGTGAAAATAGGGGAAATCGTTTGAAAAGCACATTAATTCTCACATTTTTGAAAGAAAAAATTGAATAGGAAATTACTAATCACAGGGCTGTGGCTCCTGACCCTTTGATATATCAGAGCTCGGCCAGCTATCTTTGATATCGTATACGAATACCTTTCCAAAACGTCCTGGATATCCTGGACCCTTTGCAAAAATGTTGTTCCATGGATTATAGGTATTGAATCAAAGTTTCCGAAACCGTCGAGATCATCAAAAGATATTCAGATTTGACGCTGATATTTGAGTTTGAAGTTTTACATAAGACAGGTTTTAACCGGCTATTACCGGTCGATGAGGTCCAAGAAAAAAAAATTAGTTAGGAAGCTTCGTCTCCACAAGTCGAAATTCATCTAAACTCTCTAGCGAGCGAGACGACTTTTTTGACATAGTGCCCTGTACTCATATCACTATTTTGAAATAAATCATGCAATTTCGTGTCCGCATAAATCTTTCAAATTTTCCATTAACAAAATTCCAATTCGCGGGTACACAGCCCGCACGGTTCCAATTTCAGGTTATACTAAAGTAGACATAATCTTCTTGTAGAATCCTTTTACCTATAGTCTGTTTGACATGATGATGCTCATTCTAAAAATCATTGTACCTGTAAGCTTTAGTTTCGTATGACCTAGAATTTACTCGTCCCGAGATATATTCGGGCAACACTACGAAAAAGTATAAAGCGGCGCCCCTGCTCATTTTGTAAACTTTTTAAAAGCATGGGCTCGTGAGAAAACTTGCTGAGTATAACATATCACATAAGGATATATTTTGCTTCATTTCTATAAATTTGAAGGCGCGCGCCCACCCTGATTTAGCTGTCTAGATACAGCTCTGCCTACCACCAACGTGGCGTTAAACGAATTACTAATTACAAACCTCTAAAGTTTGTCTGCTTATTTATGTATCTATTTGTATGTTTATTCGTCTATTTATTTATTTGTCTGTCGGTCAATCCCGTTATTTTTGCGTTTAAACTGAGGAGTAAAAAAATTCTTCTTGATATGTTGTCGGGAATGGTGCAAAACGTCGAGAAAACATGTGCCGGGGTGGGATATTGTTCTGAAATAAGGGAGTTATGGGTAAAAAAACGGGTCAAAATTGAAAATCGGCCATAAGTCAGTCAAGATGTTGTGTTAGAGATTTGGTCGGGGAAGAAAACAAAGTCTTAGAGTTTTTGATGACTTTCAACTTTGTAGAAGAAAACTTTTTGATACGACTTCATCTGGAGGAGCTAGGCAGCGAAAACTGTTCAAATTTCGGGTTTTTCTCACACTATTGTTAGGGGACTTTTGCTGTTGGACAAAGTAGAGATAATTTTTGAGAGCCAGTCATTAGTGGAGGCTTGGGGCAACGAACTTGCTGAACAATGTTGGGGGAAAAAGTTTCCCACTCCCGAGATATAGGCCATTTTTCAGCGATTTTGTCCAGAACGGGAGCACTTATTAACCTATATCTCGACGGGTAGTTGCCGGAATGAGGTGTCAAATGAAATGTCCAAACCTTTGTGAAGGTAGCGGAACCGAGATTAAGAAAATCGGTTCTGCGGTTCGGCGTCCAGGGTCGTTCAAAGTAGGCAAAAATGGACAAAAATTTGCTCCGCTCGCTGCCCGAAAATTACTGAACGTTGCATACGGTGAACGTGGAATATGGGGAACGTTGAATACGGGGAAAGTTGAATACGGGGGAAGTGGTATACGGGGGAAGTGGTAAACGGGGAACTTGGAATACGGGGAACGTTGAATACGGGGAAAGTGGAATACGGGGAGCGTTGAATACGGTGAACGTTGAATACGGAGGAAATGTAATAACGGGAACGTTAAATACGGTGAACGTTGGATACGGTGAAAGTGGAATACGGGAAACGTTGAATACGGGAAACGTGGAATACGGGGAAAGTTGAATCACAGCAAAACCCCTTTTTAAAAGGGAAACGTGACGCAAGTCCATAGAAGCCAAAGTTAATGGAAACATCCTAACAACGCTAACAACGCCCGGGGTGTTATTAACGCCCGCACTCCGGACGCTAATAACGCCCGCACGCCGGGTGTTAATAACGCCCAGCTATATAATTCGGTACGGTACACGGTCACTATTGAGCTTCAAGAATAAATTGGAAGTTATTTAAATTCAGAAGCTTAGGACATTTCAATGTACACATCTCGTTTTGTATATTGTTTTTATTCATCCCTTTTACTAAAATTTTTAATTTTCAAAATCGTAGTGCTAAATGACTTTCATAAAGTTTTCATGTAATTTTTTGATTTTTATTGACAACTTTTTTAAAAATAAAAGAGCACAGAAAAAAATTCTTCCATCTAGCGGCATTCTGTATGATTCTCCTAATCAATCCCTTCCAGTGACGTTCTGTACTTTCGCCTTAGTCAACTCTTTCTAGTGACATTCTGTATAAGGAAAATGTTCCTCTTACTAAACTCCTTCTAGTGACATTCTGTATAAGGAAGATTTTCCTCTAGTCAACTCCTTCTAGTGACATTCTGTATAAGGAAAATGTTCCTCTTACTCAACTTCTTCTAGTTACATGCTCTATAATTAAAGTTATTTGTTAAAGCGCCATTTTGTAGCGTTTATCCAATTATTCAGCTGGGCATTATTAACGCCCGCACGCCGGGCCCGTAGTGCGGGCGTTAATAACACCCCGGGCGTTGTTAGCGCCCGGAGTGCGGGCGTTAATAACACCCGGGCGGGCGTTAATAACGCCCCGGGTGTTATTAACGCCCGGGCGTTATTTGCGGCGGAGAAATGTCCTACGTTAGTTCCTTAGTTAGTGGGTTAGTTAGTTCAGAGCCATTTGTATGAAAACCGACTTTTTTGGCTCGTGCTCGAAAACGGCTCGATAACTTTTCCTGAAATTTTGCAGGGACCTTCGGGTGGGCATTCTACGCCATATGAGATTTTAGAAAAGGGGGGTACCGGCCTCGTTTGGGTGCCAGGGTCCTTAGAAGGCGCCATATGAAAGAATGTTTTGTATGTGTGTGTGAGTGTATTCAAAGTATGGGTCAAATATGAGCAAAATTTTTGGACTGTGTTAGGATGGAGATAGATGTTTGGTGTCATGGGAAAAGTAGATGGGTGTGTAGTGTGTCAGGGTGACCAACAAAATGGCCGACGGTGGTATATGACGGATTTAGGGGAAAAACTGTATTTTTTTTAATTTTTTTTTTTTTTTTGTTGAAGATGATGTTTCGTGTCAAAAGAAATTTTTTTTTTCGTCTGATTTTTTTATTCGCCGGAGAATTTTTTTTTCGCCGGAAATTTTTTCCGACGAAATTTCTTTCGCCGGAAAACTTTTTTCGACGAAGATTTTTTTCGCCGGAAATTTTTTCGACGGAATTTTTTCGCTGGAATTTTTTTTCGCGGAAATTTTCGCCGAAATTTTTTTTCGCCGAAATTTTTTTTCGCTGAAAACTTTTTTTCGACGGAAATTTTTTTCGCCAGAAATTTTCGCCGAAATTGTTTTTCTCTTTTCTTCCAAAACTACTGATATCACAACAAAAACCCTTTTTAAAAGGGAAACGTGACGCAAGTGCTTCTTCCAAAACAACTGATGTTGGACAACTTGGTGACGCTTACAGCTTCGTAACTCAAAAAATTCTTTTGAAATATTTTCATTTTTGATTAAAGAAATGCGTCACAAATGCCGGATGTGTGGAGTACGGGTAGCCACATTTTTGGCGTGCGAAATCTGAAAGCGCAGAAAAATTATTACGTTGGGAGGGCGGCATTTGTGACGCATTTCTTTAATCGGAAATAAAAATATGTCAAAAGAATTTTTGGCGTTCCGAAGCTATAAGTGTCACCCAAATTGATATCAGTTGTTTTGGAAGAAGAGACGAGGACTTGCTTCTCTTTTAAAAAGGGTTTTTGTTGTGATTGCATTATTCGCACAGATGGGGTTGTAACGTTTTCCTGACATTTGATCCTATTTGTAATTTAATTTTGCTCATTTAGTTTTTTGAAGTAACATACAGGCATTATTTAACAATGGATCAACTCGATTCTCGTTAAAAAGTACGCATATTTCATATGCATTTTTAGTTTCGGTGAATAATTTTTTTTTTGCGGGATGTCCCAGGTTTATAAAATGCTAGCAGTGCAACCGACACAATGAATATGTTGAACTAATACAACAGACAACAAAACGCATGTGCCTTCGACATTTTTCTATAAAGAAATCTAATTTAAACATTTAAGCTTGTAAGACAAAGTAAGTATACCTTAACTAATGAAAAGCTAACAAGTGGTGAAGACTATAACAGTTTGTTGGTTGCTAAGAAGCTACCAACACAGTTCTAGTCATCTCGACTTCTCACAAACTTAAAGTATACGATCGAATAGGTTATGTCTGCAAGGTAGGAACGGAAAGGAAATTGAAGAGCAAAGGCATTCGAGTTTCTTCGACATACAAAACTATCTGTCCCTTTAAGGTAAAAGCATTATCAAAGCCTTGGAGAAAGAAGGTTGTATTTAATTTCAATTTAGTCAACGGAAAATTCAAATTTCAAGATTATACTCCTAACCATGAAAATCACGCAACGGACGAGAAAACATTGCTGGTGTTTCCGGAAAGAGAACGTCTTACAGAAAATGAAACTGCAACCGCAAGACAAATGTGGTGCAAGCAAACAGCGAATAAAGGCGATGCTATCAAAAGATCGAAGTTCTCCGGTCCTTGCTAAACCTCTATATAACGTGCAAACCAAAATTCAATCCGAAAAAGGGAGTGACAACAAAAAATATACGTTTCAGAATAGACGCGGCAAGCAGAGTTGATGTTATGAAAAGACTCGAACGTATTTAAGTAAATATTGCGTTTACATTAAATTGTATTGGAAATTGCCGATAGCGCAATATTGAAAAACCCCTACGAAGCAACGGTGTAAAAAAAGCTTAGTGCTTGACCACCAAATAGAGAAAAATGTTCTCGTCAATTTTCTCTACAACATAGCGGCTAGGCCGACTTTAGTCCGACCTAGGGCCTTCAGGAGAGGCCTCGTACAAATACTTCCAAAGACAAAAATATTTCTCTCAATTATCTCCCCAACATAACCAAAAACCATTTTTTTGTCTAGGGCCGACCTAGGGCCCTAAGTAGGCAAAAATGTTTCCCTCAATTTGCTCTGCAACATAGCAAAAAAATTTTTTTTTGGTTAGGACCGACCTTAGAGCCGACATGAGGCCCATTTGAGGCTTAAGCACAGGCAAAAATTCTTCTATAAATTTTCGGCCGTGCCGAGATCTTCCAAACAAAAAAAAGTTTTTGAAAATCGGAAAAATATTTACTCGAGTTATGTACAAAAGACCAAAAACCACTCTAACGGCCCTAGCTCGGCTCCACTTGTACCGACGTGCCCAGATTCAATCTCATAGAAGATTTTTCGATTACCTTTCAAGAAAAAAAAGTTTTTGAAAATCGGTTGAGTTTTACTCGAGTTGTCGTGTTGACGGACGGACGGACACTTTTAGACCCGTACGAAGAACGAAGTTCTTCGAAAAGGGGCCAAATGCGTTTACCACGGCGTTTGAAACCGGTCGAATTTCGACCCGGGAGTAGCGGAGAGCACCGATCATGGTCCTTAGATGACGAATCAGCAATAAAAAAAAATGTCCGTCCGTCCGTCCATCCGTCTATCAAAACGATAACTCGAGTAAAACTTAACCGATTTTCAAAAACTTTTTTTTCCCTAAAAGGTAATCGAAAAATCTTTTATGGGATTGAATCTGGGCACTATCAGCGCAAGGTCTACCGAGCTAGGGCCGTTTGAGTGATTTTTGGTCTTTTCCGATTTTCATATATTTTGTTTTGTTTGAAAGACCCGACAATTTATGGAAGAAACTTTTCTGAATTTGAGTCCTTGGACTTAGCTAGGACACTAAGATCGAGTCTTCACTAGGGCTCAATGTGTTTTTTGTACATAACTCGGGCAAATCTTTTCCGATTTTCAAAAAAAATTTTTTGTTTGAAAGATCTAGGCATGACCGACAATTTGTATCAGAAACTTTTGCCTTGTAGAAAAAATTGAAAAGAACATTTTTCTATATTTGGGGGTCAATTTTGTGCTTTCGGAAAGGTTTTTAGACCCGTACTAAGTACGTCGGTCTGATGCGTTTACTACCACGTTTGTTACATTGCGAATTCGAACCCGGGAGTAAGGGGGAACCTTTTTTTGTTGCCTCCAGATGACAAATCAGCGAAAAAAAAATGTCCGTCTGTCGGTCTGTCTGTCGGTCTGTCTGTCTGTCCGTCAACACGATAACTTGAGTAAAACTTGACCGATTTTCAAAAAGGTAGTCGAAAAATATTCTATGGTATTGAATCTGGGCACTGTCGGCCCAAGGGCCGCCGAGCTAGGGCCGTTTAAGTGGTTTTTCATAATTTTTTTTTTGTTTGAAAGATCTGGGCATAGCCGATAATTTATGGAAGAAATTTGTTTTGAATTTGAGTCCTTGGACTTAGCTAGAGCACTAAAGAGGAGTCTCTGCTAGGGCCATACGTGTTTTTGTACATAACTTGAGTAAATCTTTTCCGATTGTCATGATTGTTTTTTTAATCAATAGGTCTATGAAAGCTCAACAATAAGTAGAAGAAACTTTTTTGAGATTAGACCCTAGGATATAGCTAGGGCACTCAAAACGAACTTCTGTTAGCGTTCTACACGTTTTTTGTACATATATCGAATAAATCACTTCCGATTTTCAATTTGTTTTTTATCAAAAGGTCTCGGACTGTCTCCCGTTTTATGAAAGAAAGTTTTTTGATTAGAAGCTCTTGGACTCAGTTGGAATACTGAGTTTCTATTAGGGCCCAACGTGTTCGCTTACATAAGTTGGATAAATCTTTTGGATATTTGAGAGGTAATCGAGTACCAAATTATATTCAAAAACAATTTTGGACCCGGTGCCTGTGCCTAGGGCTGAAGTAGGTCTGTGCTAAGGTCGGCCCTAAGCAAAAAAATTTTTTTTGCTATGTTGCAGAGCAAATTGAAGGAAACATTTTTGTCTAAGGAAGTATGTGTACGAGGCCTCTCCTGAGGACCCTACGTCGGCAGTAGACAAAAAAATGGCTTTTTGCTATGTTGTAGAAAAAATTCACATGAACATTTTTGTCTATTTGGGGGTCAATTTTGTACTTCCGGAAGGTCTCTATTACACCGTTACATTACATCGGACGGATTTTTCGATATTGCCCTCTCGGCAATTTCCAATACAATTAGATGTGAACTCAATATTTACTTTAATACGTTCGAGTCTTTTCGTAACATCAACTCTGTTTGCCACATCTATTCTGATGCGTACGGGTCCCTTGCATATGTTTTTGTGTGTTGCTACACCCAAATGCTATTTACGGATTTAAAAAAAATGTCGACACCTTTAAGGTATGTCGTCGGGTCGCTATGTCCCAATTATTCGCATTCCACACAATTTGTCCATCATTCCGATTACAGGCCATAACCCCACCAACAAATGTACATGAATATAGTTGCCGTTTGCAGTATAAAAAGAAGCCAAGTGATTCGAAAGGTTTCAAAGTCTTGGAAATATTCGATCAAATCAAACTAAATAAACATGGCAAATAAGAGCAACAATCAAATCACAACACAAGCACAACAAAATCCCGAAGAAGTAAGGCTAGCAGACCTTGCTTCGAGGGTTCGCTCAGAAATAAGAATAAGCAACCAAGAACAATCAGCAGCTAACTCACAAACACCGGCAAGAGCACAATACTATGGAGAGAAAGAAGTCCGGAGTGAATCTCCGAGAAATCCATTTTACAATCCACCTGAAGCAAAGGTTGAGCGCGTGAAGCGACGGCTAAATTTTTGAAAAACGTATAGCCAGTGTGTTGAAGTATCTGTGTGTGTCTCTGTAAATTATTACATTTAAGTTTGGTATATTTTTTGTCAAATTTAGTCATTTTTTTGTCCCTTAAAATAAAGTTTTGATTAAGTTGGGGCAAATTTTGAATTTTAATTGCATGTAAGATTTTGTTTGTACATTTTTGTATTTATTTCAGTAAAATGAAAATATCACAAGTCAAAGAATTTTTGTAGTCCAATTTCGTTGCTCAATAAATAGAATTATTAAATAAATAAGTTTGTCAACTAATAAATAGTTTGGAGAAAATACATTGCCTTTTTGCATCATTTTCAGCTCAACTCGGTCTTAAACTTGCAGCATTCGTTCATTTCATATTAGATCGACCGTTGAATATATGTAAGTGAGAGTTCCTTCTTGTAAAGGGAGCTCGCACGCTAGAATTGGTCATTAGTTGGAAATTGTCTTTAGTTAATGTTCGAACTAATTTGTGCACGTAGACAGCTCCCTCAACTTTCACGAGTTCCTTGATCGGTAGCAGACTGGAACTATAAAGATACGTCGTTGGCGTGAGTCTAGGTCTAGGTAAACGGGATATACTATCCTTTGCGCCACATCAATGATATGTATGTAGTGATCTGCTTTTTTATATGATTCATATGCGAGTTGAAATTTGGATCCTCATCAACGACAAGTCTAAGATACGTTTTGACTCGCTCGATCATAGTTCCATCGATTACCACTCTGAGATCGACCAAATTTTTGGCATGGCCGAACATTAGGTGGCACATACGTTGATTGAAAGAACATTCCGGCATAACCACTCTTGAAGCACGAAGGCATCATCATTATTATTCACGAGTTATAAGAGAATCATCATGGCAAAATAATGTCAACGATGACAAGAAAGCAACGAATTTAGAAAATCGTAAAACATTGAAGACTCACGTCGGCGTCATTGGGATGACAACCTTCCACATAACTATTGATTGCATCACAAATGCAATCAATTCACGAATTGACTGATATCCCACTGACTACATCCGTTGATTACACAATTCCGAAATCCGAAACTAATACGCAACCTGGGATTCTTGTGGATTTCTCTAGGACTTTCCAACTTCAATGTGGTTGGTTTTTTGATATTTTCGGTCACTCTGGGCATGAGTGAGGTGTTCAAATTGACCAAAATTTTGAGGGGTTTTTGGCAAGAGATAAACTTACAAAAGTACTGATATCAGCCAAAAAACCTCTTACAGAGGAGGTGTGACGCAAGTCTTCATTTCTGCTTGCAAAATTTGTGAAATCAGAAAAGGGTGCATCTGGCATTTGTGACGCAATTTTTTAAAAACACAACGTAACTTCGTTTTAATTTTTTTGCATATCGAAGCTGAGTGCGTCACCTTCCTCCGACTCCAGAACTTTTGTAACTGGAAGAAAATCGTTTTAACTTAGGTGCTCAATGCGTCACCCTTTTCTGATTTCACAACGTTTGCAAGCAGAAATGAAGACTTTCGTCACACCTAATCTGCAAGAGGTTTTTTGGCGGATCTATCTATTAATAATTTTCGATCTCGAGAACTAGACAGCCGATCTTCCTGAAATTTTCAGTGAACGTCAGTCCCGGCCCCAAATGAAAAATTTCATATGCCGCTTTTCCGGGAAAATTCTGGAAAAGCCGTGGCATGTGGAGAAGTGGTCAATTTTGAGGGTTTTTTAGGTAATGCTCGGAGTTTTCGAATTTTAGCTCCGGAATGACACTACTTAGAGACATGGCTTCTTCTAGAAGGTTATAGAGTTCGGTCAGGAGAATTTTTTAGCATTTTAAGAAAATGGCTGCCAACTGTCAAAGTGACGCCATCTTGGTTTTTTTGCTGAATAAGAATATCTAGACAGATGGTTTCTTCAGGAAAGTTATATGAATCACTGAAAAGAATTGGTGACGCGAAGTGTTACGAAGGTAGCCGAAGGTGACACGAAGTGTTCTGAAGGTAGCCTAAAGTGACACTAAGGGTTCCGAAGGTAGCCGAATGTGACACGAAGTGGTCCAGAGGTAGCCGAAGGTGACAAGTAGTGTTCCAAAGGCAGCCGAAGGTGACACGAAGTGTTCCGAAGACAGCCGAAGGTGACACGAAGTGTTCCGAAGACAGCCGAAGGTGACACGAAGTGTTCCGAAGACAGGCGAAGGTGACACAAAGTATTCCGAAGGTAACCGAAGGTGATACGAAGTGTTCCGATGGTAGCCTAAGGTGTTGGAGAACAATTTTTTCGGAGAAAATTTTTTTTGTAGAAAAATATTTTTCGGAGAAAATTTTTTTGGAGAAAAATTTTTTTCTGAGAAAATTTTTTTCTGAGAAAATTTTTTATCACAACAAAAACCCTTTTAAAAGGGAAATGTGACGCAAGTCCTTCTTCCTCCTTCCAAAACAACTGATATCAATTTGGGGTGACGCTTAAAGCTTTGAAACGCAAAAATTCTTTTGGAATGTTTTCATTTTTGATTAAAAAAATGCGTCACAAATGCCGGACCCACCAATGTAATAATTTTTCTACGCTTTCAGCTGTCATACGCAAAAATTTGATTTCCTGTTCAAAAATACGCCATACATAATGACACATTTTTGCGTTGTGAAAGCTGAAAGAACAGAAAAACTATAACATTGGGGGGTCCGGCATTTGTGACGCATTTTTTTAATCAAAAATGAAAACATTCCAAAAGAATTTTTGCGTTTCAAAGCTTTAAGCGTCACCCAAAATTGATATCAGTTGTTTTGGAAGGAGGAAGAAGGACTTGCGTCACATTTCCCTTTTAAAAGGGTTTTTGTTGTGATATCAGTACTTTTGGAAGTTTCGGCTACTACTTTCATGGGCAAAAATGATCCCCTCAACTTCCTCTACAGCATATCAAAAGTTTTTTTTTGAGCCGCCGCCGCCGCCAAACCGAGCCGCGGCGGCTACTACTTCCATGGGCGAAAATAATCACCTCAAATTCCTCTACAACATATCAAAAATTTTTTTTGAGCCGCCGTCGCCGCCAAACCGAGCCGCGGCGGTTACTACTTCCATGGGCGAATATGATCACCTCAACTTCCTCTATAACATATCAAAAGTTTTTTTTGAGCCGCCGCCGCTGCCAAACCGAGCTGCGGCGGCGACTACTTTCATGGGCGAAAATAATCACCTCAACTTCCTCTACAACATATCAAAAGTTTTTTTTGACCCGCCGCCGCCGCC
>CM055406.1:122419967-122531967 GCA_029228625.1 Pseudolycoriella hygida
ATTTCTCCAATTTATGTAAGCAAACACGTTGGGCCCTAGCAGAAACTCAGTTTTAGAGCCCTGACTGAGTCCAAGGGTTTCTAATCAAAACATGTTCTGCAATAAAAAGGGGGACAGTCCTAGACCTTTCGATCAAATAAAATTTGAAAATCGGAAGAGATTTATTCGACGTCGGCAAATTGGTGTGCGAACTGGAAATCGCGTGCGAACTATGTGGAATTGGTGTGCGAACTAGAAATCGTGTGCGAACTATGCGGAATTGGTGTGCAAACTAGAAATTGTGTGCGAAGTATGTGGAAATGGTATGCATTTAAAAGCATCCACAATCAGTTTATTCCATTGTGCATTCACCTACGAGCTTACACAATGAGTTTAATAGATTGTGCATTCACCTAGAAGCATTTACAATCACTTATTAACCAATTCCACATACTTCGCACACGATTTCTGGTTCGTACACCAATTCCACATAGTTCGCACACGATTTCTAGTTCCCACACCAATTCCACATAGTTCGCACACGATTTCTAGTTCACACACCAATTCCACATAGTTCGCTCAGTATTTCTAGTTCGCACACCAATTCCACATACTTCGCACACCAATTCCACATACTTCGCACACGATTTCTAGTTCGCACACCAATTCCACATAATTCGCACACGATTTCTAGTTCGCACACCAATTCCACATAATTCGCACACGATTTCTAGTTCGCACACCAATTCCACATAATTCGCACACAAATTTCACATAGTTCATACATAAAGCTTGATTGTGCGAAATTCACACATACGCACAGGGGCAAAATTTGCGGTGTGCGAAATTCCCCGTACTCATTTATTCGAATTAAGTACAAAAAAACTGTAGAGCGCTAGCAGAGACTCGATTTCAGTGCCCTAGATAAGTCCAAGGACTCAAATCCAAAAACGTTTCTTCAATAAGTTGTCGACCATGCTCAGATCTTTCAAACAAAAAAATTTATGAAAATCGGAAAAGATTTACTAAAAACCACTTAAACGGTCCTAGCTCGGCGGCCCTTGGACCGACCGTACCCAGATTCAATCGAAGTTTCGACCGAAAAAGTGGTCAAAAACGTGGTTAACTAAAGCTAAAGGTAACTCGTTGCTCGTTTCTCTTTAGTTACTTCTGTGATTTTACTTCCAATTTTTTTTGTTAACTTACATTCACATTTTCCAAAAACTCCTGTCGTTTCTGATTCCAATGGTACAAAAATGAATTGGTCTCTCAAGTGGTTGTATTTTTAATTTTGTTGTCTTCTGCTTGTTTTGCGGGCAAAACCCAATTCGCGTGACGATCTGTTGGCATATGATTGGGCGAATGTGTTCTAGCAGGTATAATCCCAAAGCAATGGTTTGCCTCTAGTCCACGGCACAAGACTAAGACCATCAGGTTTTTTGCCATCGTGTGGAGAACAACCAGGTGGTTCACGTATACATGGAATCTTAAGGACTTAAGGACTCGTTGAATCGAATTGTTCACAGATTCATGTCTTGATCTGGTACCTGATCTTTTTCACTTATATCTCTGCGAAATTAGAACGCAAATCGCTCTTCATGATTTTGAATGAAAGATGTGGACATCAGAAAATCACGAAATATTAATTAGTGCAAATATGTTGAGTGATTCGGGCTGTAGAGTCCTTAGTGTGGGTCAAACTCACGCTACTCGACCCTACGTGATATTTGTTGGTTTTTCGTGAATATTCCTTTAATGATTAGGTGTTCTGTGCAGTGTTGTAGAGAAAAAAGAAGCGAACTTTTTTGTCCACGGAAGTGTAGATATCAGTCATCCCTCCCAATTCTAGAAGTGTCTTTATCCCAGGATTTAGTCTTTTTTCCCTGAAACTAACTTCCATAGTTCTAGAGATGTTGGAGATCCATCCCGATTCTAGAAGTGGCCATATCCCAGGATTGGACAATTTTTCCAAAGAACACTGAAACACGTTTCTCTAAAAGTTTGCCTTTGGATGCAACTTTCTAACTATCATAGTTCTAGAGATATGAGTCATCTCTCCCAATTCTAGATGTAGCTTTATCCCTGGATTTGGTCACTTTTCCCTAAAACCTTGAAACACGTTTTCTCTAAAATTGTATTTTTTACAACTTTGCCTTCGGAAGCAACTTCCTAAGTGTCGTACTTCTGGAGATATGAGATATCCCTCCAAATTCTTGAAGTTGCTTTTTATCCATCGTATATTGGCGACATATTGACATTCCGTTGGTGACAGTTCCCAACCCACTCAGTCGATTTCCGCAAAAAAAATTTCCGAGTTTTGTGTGATCAAATGCCTTAATTTGACACCAAAATAAACGATTTCCGTGCCGTAATTGCTAAGATATTTGCGAAAAAGTTTCACTGATCCACGTTCCTGGACACTTCTTCCACCATATCTCCGGAACTGCCTAAACGATTTTGCTCATCTTCGAACTAGAATCATGGGATATATGTACCTTTCAGGGAAAATAAGTTTAGGAATTTGGAAAAAAAGAGTAGATGTGCAACCGGACGGACGGACGACCGGACATTTTGACGATAATAAACCATTGAAATGGCTATATGAGAGTGGCGATGGAGTGTAGTCAAGAAAGTTAATTTGGGCTATATATCATTGCTTATATTCAGCAATGACAAATCACCGGTGACAAATCATCGATGACAAATATCATGTCTATTCGTCGATGAAGGGTGCACAGACTCGATCCACCCCATGTTACAAGAAAATGTTTTGTAGTAAACGAATAGGACCTTTGCACGGGTCCAACAAATCAAAATTCTACAAGTCCCTAACTTCTATAATAACTGATATTGATTGGGGTAACGCTTTCAGCTTGACAGCATAAATATTTTAAAATTTGACCTTCAAACCCCAAAAAAAATTGCAAATAAAAATCTCCTTTTAAAAAATTGCTGTACAAATGGCAGATTTTTGTGACGTATCAAGGCTTCAATAACTGATATCTCCGGATCCACTGCACCAACTTTCTTGATCGAACGAGCTAAAGTAGAAATTTTTTATGGTTCTGTGTAACTGGCACATGCAAAACTAATTTCGTTTTTATTTAAAAAAAATATTGCGCCGAAATTATTTGTCGGCGCCTGGCGGCGGCGTGATATTCTTTTTAGCATCGGCGGCGGCGCTCGGCTTAGCCGAACTTTTTTTTCTTCGGCGGCGGCGCACTTCTTCTGAGGAGCAATCCCATATTAAATGTTCTGGGCCTATCCTTTGCGTTTAATGGAGTTGATGACTGATGTGATCAGAGCAATCTACAGTGTTAAGTCGAACTCTGTTGGTGTGGATGCTATACCGATATCAATCATTAAAATGCTGCTTCCACTTGTTTTACCTGTCATCACCCATGCCTTGAACTTAATTATTAAGAAATCTGCATTTCCGAAACATTAGAAAACCGCTAAGATCTTACCGAGGCATACAAACTCGCGTTATTATACGCTGCATGACTATAGACCAATTAGTATTCTGCCAGTGCTGTCGAAGGCTCTTGAAGGTATTCTAAAGAAGCAAATGGTTGATCACATGGAACAGAACAAGCTAATTTGTACATTACAATTGGAGTTTCGCCACGGCCAAAGTAAGGCATCAGCTGTTCTTCATGTGACGAATGACGTTAGATTGAATCTGAGTAAAAACGTAGCTACTATTCTACTTCTACTTGACTTCTCCAAAGCCTTTGATTCTGTGTCACGTGACCTACTTCTTGAGAAATTATCTGCTAATTTTTATTTTTCCAGCAGTACTGATAAGGAGCTACTTGTCAGATCGTTCCCAATCTGCGTTATTGAATGGGTTTCAATCGCGGCTTCTCGGCGTGAATTGTGGAGTTCCGCAGGGTTCCGTCTTAGGGCCTGTCTTATTCGCATCATTTATTAATGACTTGTTGTCTCAGCTAAAGTACTGTAAATACCATCTCTTTGCTGACGATTTCCAGCTTTACAAATCTGTCAACGAGGACAATGTGTTTCATGATATGAGACTTCTGAAGGACGATCTAGCATCTGTCTCAGTCTGGGCTAAAATGAACAAATTGAGGCCTAATGCTGTTAAAACTAAAGCGATTTGTCCATTCACTCATATCACTCTAAATCATTTATTTCATTTTCTTTCTATTCACTCATGCATTCATTCACTCATTCAAAAAACATTCATTTAATCATTAAATTAGTCATTCATTAATTCACTCTCTCACTCATACATTCGCTCAATCAATCAACTCCACATTAATTGGGACGGCCGATGGTAATACTGAGGCTCATGGCGCTCGACCGGCAGCTATTGTAAAGTGATGTGGCCTAATTCTAACTGTTCGTCGGATCGATTTCTCTTAGTTTTTTATTTTTTTTATTTGCCCCGCTTTGTTCATTTCTATGTCAATGCAACCAGATGAGCCGTAATAATTTAAATGTTATCGCGTTTTATAGCTTACGAATTATATGTGAATCTTAAAAGGTCTATGCATATTTTAGTCAATAAAGTACATCAATCAATTCTTATGCACTTTTTTCGCCCACGAATGCCGGCACACACGTCTTTTATCGTCCTTGATCACTCCTAGATCTGACTGACCACTAGACTCTTGGCTTGGCCAAGAATTTGCTTCATGAGAATCCGATTTTTAGTGATCTTGGTAGTTGCACAAACGAAATGAATTCTGATCTTACAGATCTCCCTCACTACTTGCTTTGGAGCCACGATTCTAAACTGTTATCCATATAGATAAAGGTGCTACCTGACTTATCTACCTAAAGTCCAAATCGACTATTTTGCCATTGCAGCACACCCCCTCTCAATCTTTCGACTTCATGAGCCAATGAAAAGGAAATTTACATGTTGTCACATTAGGTTAAGTTAATTAAGGTAAATTAAAAAAGGAATATTGATTGATTGCCTTTTCAAGTTTTTTTAGCAATCTTTTTCGACTGAAATTTGATCAATGTAAATAAATTGTAACTTGGAATTACTGAGCCTAAAAAAAGGCCAGCAATATATTAAATTATATAGAGAAATTTCTTCATATAAATTTGGAAAAGTCGATGTTTAGTCTGTAAATTTATGTAAAAATTGATGTTTCTAATAATTTGTGATATAAATGAATGGAATGAATAAATAAAACAAAATCAAACTCTTAGACCTTTTTTGACAGAAACTCGTTTCAATTCTTCATTTATAATCTTGTACCCATATTGAAATTTATTATGACTGTGACTTGTTGACATTACCCCACATTTTCCAACATTAATAACAATTCTGTTTATCTTACATCAGTCTACAATTTTTACCAAATCGTGTTGCAATAGTTCGCAGTCATAGATTTTAAGAAAGATCTTTATATCATCCGCGAATCCATAGCGCGACGATAGCATTGACGAAAGATCATTAATAAACAGAATAAATAACAATGGCTCTAAAGTAGAACCCTGTGGAACACCCTGGAACTACTTTACCGATTTTGCTCATCTTTGAACTTGAATCATGGGACTCATGTACGTTTCAGGGAAAAAAGAGTTTTCTGCTGATTCGTCATCTCTAAACGATGCAAATAGCATTTGAGTTTTAACTAAAACATAATTAAAGACCCGTACGTATCTAGAATAGATGTGGCAAACAGAATAGATGTTACAAAAAGACTCGATCGTATCTAAATATAGAAATGAGCAAACAATCCAATGTTTTGTGCTCTTTTATAACTGCAAGATAACTTCAAAGATCCATAGAAACTACCCAAAATGTCAAAGGCCCTACCGAAGTACGTCTGAGACCATTGATTTTGATGGCCTAAATGTGTTGGAATTCCAATTTGATTGTGATCAAGTTGCCCTCATTCTAAATTTTAAATCAAATAAGTTTGTTCTTTAATATGCGTTCCACTGAAGTTCCAAAAAAATGTTCTCCCCTGCACCATATCAAAAAGAGGACCAACGTAGTTTCTCCAAGAAATCCTGATACTATTTTCTCTAAAATGTAATCCTCACCAACTTTGCCTTGTGACGCAATTTTTTTAACACAACGTAATGTTGTTTGAAAAAAAAGCGCTGTAATTTTTTCAGGAAATTAAAACTTTGAACACAAGATTCCATTCAAACGAAATTCTGCGTATTATCAGCGACAGCGTCACCTCAAGCAATATCATTAATTTTGGAAGCGGACTTTCGGACTGCGTCACACTTTACCTTTTAATAGGTTTTTGTTGTGATATCAGTCGTTTTGGAAGTTTTCAGTTGTTGAAAAAATTTCTATTTTTTGAAAAAAATTTTCTCAGAAAAGAAAATTTTCTTAGAAAAAAAATTTCTCCGAAAAAAATTTTCTCCAAAAAAATGTTTTACAAAAAACTTTTTCTTCAAAAAAATTTTTCTCCGAAAAAAAAATGTTCTTCAACACCTTCGGCTACCATCGGAACACTTCGTATCACCTTCGGCTACCTTCGGAATACTTTGTGTCACCTTCGCCTTCCTTCGGAACACTTCGTGTCACCTTCGTTTACCTTCGGAATACCTCATGTCACCTTCGCTTTACCTTCGGAACACTTCGTGTCACCAATCCTTCCCACTGATTCATATAACTTTCCTGAAGAAACCAACTGTCTAGGTATTCTTCTACAGAATTCAGCAAAAAATCCAAGATGGCGTCACTTTGACAGTTGGCCGCCATTTTTCAATGATACCAAAAAATTCTCCTGATGAAACTCTATAACTTTCTACACGCAAAGAAAAGATATGATTGCGGCATTTATAACGACACTCCAATGTAATTTGTAGTCGTACGAAATGTAGAATTGAAAATTATATTCGCTGTCAACATAGAATTGTAACGTCTGGCATATTGACTGCAATTATAAATTATATTGGGAGGAATTATAATTGTGATCACCGGGAATATAATTTTCTTTTTTCATGTTAGTGGTGAATAAGTGAGGAATATGCTTGTTTCTTACCAACACAAGTTTCACTCTTATACTAAATATCTATCAGTATAAAATTTTGCATTATAATTGCTTCGAGTATAACCTACTCACCGTGAACATAATAATGAAGTTATATTTACTGCAATTATAATTATAATTGATAACCCTTACTAACGATTTTATTCCCCGCAATTATAAGTACATTACGCTCAAGTATGAATAAAAACATTAAGAATGCCGCAATTGTATCTTTTCTTTGCGTATAGAGGAAACCGTGTCTTTAAGTAGTGTCATGACGGAGCTAAAATTCGAAAACCGTAGAAGCATAAACGAAAATTCAAGATGGCGCCGCTATGACAGCTGGCAGCCATTTTATTATGATCCCAAAAAATTCTCCTGATGAAACTCTATAATTGTCTAGAAGAAACTAACTCTGCAAGTGTTATCATTCCGGAGCTAAAATTCGAAAACCCAAAGAAGCCTAATTTATACCTAACAAAAATCCAAGATGGCGTCAATTTGGCAGATTTCTGAAAATCCCAAAAAATTCTCCTGATCAAACTCTATAACTTTCCCGAAGAAACCAACTCTCTAAGTGTTATCATTCCGAAGCTAAAATTCGAAAACCAAAAAACCCTAATTTATTGCTTGGGAAAATTCAAGATGGCGCCGGTTTGACTGCTAGCAGCCATTTTCTTAAGATCCCAAAAAATTCTCCTGACCAAGACTAAAAAGTTCGCCTATATATGGAACTGTTGGAGCAAACTGCCTGTGATAATTGACTTATTTTGAATAAAAAGGTCGTGATTTAGGCCGCTATACTTAAGAAAACCAATACAAATTAGAATAAAAAATTAAATTCAAATTAAGTCAAGACACTTTTCGCAAATTCATGCGTTTTCATTGTTTTTCTTCTTTTATATGATTTAGCCGATTCAGCTTTTGTTCTATGCACTCTTGAACACATGCGTCGCTTCGAGTAAATTACGAATCTAATGGGCAGTGTAGAATATTTTAGGCTACGGTTCTTTCGAAAATTGAGAGTGAAGTTGGTAGTATTTGCACATTACCAAAGAATTAGCAGTAGCCGTTTGGTGCCATTTAATAGAAACAAAAAGCAGCTAATTTGCACTATCACCACCATATTTGAAATGATAGCGTTTTTTAATTCTTCGAGGTGCATGTGAGGGGACTTGAGAGAAAGTACGAAAGGTGCCTCAACTTCATTTGGAACGATTGTAGTCTTCACAACCTTCAGAAAACAGAGTAACAAATTTTTTGTCATGCTTGTAAAGTCGGTCAATGAAAAACTCTCAAATGAAGCATCAAAAATGATGAATTGGTTGGATTATTAGAGTCAAATTATTGTGTGAAAAAACTCAGCCATAAGGCTAGCCGATGTAAACATCAGGCGACGGCTGATGGCGGCTAGCTGACCAGAAACGTCGGCGGCGGCGGCGACACATTTCTTCCCTAGCGGCTAACTTTTGGCGGCTGTCAGGTCTGCCTGAAACACGTGTTCTCTAAAATTTTATTCTCTTCACTTTTGCTTTTGGAAGCAACTTTCTAACTGCCATAGTTCTAGAAATATGGTTCATCTCATGCCTCGCAATTCTGGAAGTGGCTATATCCACGGATTGGTTGTTTCCGAAAAACCCTGAGACATTTGTTCCCTAAAATTTAATTCTCCACAACTTTGCCTTTGGAAGTAAATCTCCATATTTCATACTTAACCAAATGTTGACGGAAACCCATCTCCTATTGTATTAGTTTCCAAGGGTTCCACTAACCAAACCACTCAACTGATTTCTACCAAACTTTTTCCCATGCTTAGTTGAACCGTTTAGAAAAAAAGTGGAGACCGACAGATGGACAGACGGATATTTTTTTCTGATTCGTCGTCTCTATACAATAATAAATGTATCCTCCCACTCCCACTTCGATCTACCCCATGTTACAATGAAGTTGTTTGTATTAAAGTTATAGGACCTTTGTACTTCGTACGTTGCCATCCTAACAGGAAAGGATTACACTTTATTTTTGTATCAATTATCATCGAAATAATTGGCACACGTTCATTGTTTACACTGTTCTGGCTTTTATGCTTCACCCTCGAATGACTGATTGACACTACAAACGTTTTCCTAGATAATGTATTAGCGAACTAGCAACTAGTTTTTCGCTAGTTGGATTTTAGCGAGCGCTAGTAGCTATTAGCGAGCAATTCCCAATGCTAGCGTCGCTATTAGTGACGCTAGTACCGACGCTAGTGCAACCATGGTTGATGCACAATTTGGTTTCTCAACTCCACTACTATTTACTTATTTGACCGTACGAAGCATAACGTCCTATAAGTTTACTACAAAGCACCGACACATACTAAGGTGCTGTTTCACAAATTGATGGCGTGCTTTGTTATAGTTTCCCTAAAAAACTCCGAAACATCCGGTAATTATGGTTCTTTCATGCACTAGATTGATGCTTCCTTCCTAGTGCATGAAACTACTGAAACTGGATCTTCAAACTGAAGTAAGTTGCAACAAGTGGCAGAGTGTTATTTCGACCGGGCAGCTGTCAGATAAGGTAAGTTATAATCTTCCTAACCAAGCGATACAATGCTATAGTTCCAACTGACACTCTTGATGTGCCTCAATAAAATCATGTACTTACAGTTTAGAAGGCGTTACATGTTACTCACCAGTCTTTGTTGCATGATATGTGTGAATCTGTCACATTTTTCTCCACAGTTGCGAAGAAGATCCAATTTCTATCAACTTATGCGTAAAGTTTCCTCAAATTCAGCTTCGATGTGTCATTGGTTTTATGTTTGTCCGTATTCAGCTATGAAAGCATGTATGACGCCAATTGAGAAAAGGGAGTAGTTCTATGTTGAGACGTTAATTCAGCTATGAAAAAACATAGATGTCACCACTTGAGGCTCGGGAACAATACACGAACAAGACACAGTCTACAGTAAATTTTGGTTTGTTCAGAAAGATTTCCTTAAGGTCGACTAGATTGCTCTGCTCAAAAACGTCGCGCGCTTCGTTCACATTCTCGCTACTGTTTCGCATACGGCTTTTGCTTTGTCTGTCACGAACTAGGGCTTTTTTTGTTTATTTATTTCCAAGCCAATGGCGTGAGCTTACTGGCTGATGGAGCAAAAACAATTACAAATTTATTTAACAAAATTTCGTCACGACTCTTTGAATTAAGCAAAACCAGAGGTAGAATGTCAGCCCAGTCGACCTGTCGGAGTTTTCAAACACCTTTTGCTTCGTCACTTGTTCTTTCTGTCTGTTCCAGGCTCTCCACTATTTCGGACCGGCGATTTGAGTGTGCCCAGCAGAAATACGACATGAAAGCGTAAAAAATAAACAAACATTAAATATGCAAATGGGATAGTTTGGAGCAAAGTGATATGAAAAACTATCCCATTAATGCACCGAAAACGGCTGATCGTTCCGTCGTACAGATGTGCAAACATATTAAAAACCCTCGACATGTAGTTCACCGGTTCAAACATTCCATAGTTTGATCGATGAGCGTCCAATACTAAATACCTACCGATCCTCAACGATCTGACTGCCCCATTGACTACGAATTTCGAGAACAAAGCTGGAGAATCTACTCTACCTCTCAGCACGTCAAACGCAAACATTGCCGACAGATTGATGCGCGGAGGCGACAAACTCTCAATTCCGATAGACCGACACCTGCTGTCATATGATGGAAGCCGATGAATCTCATCGCGCTTCACACTCCTTCTCAGCGCATAGATCAAAAAATTCTTCTGTATCGATTCAATCGCATCGCTGTGCTTTTGGTAATACGGTGACCATACAATCGACGCATATGCGAACGGACATGGTCATGGACATGGTCTTACACTTTCCAACATTTAGCAACAAACAATTACGAATGCACCAACGGCTAAGCGCAGATAAGTCGCGTTGCAAAGCAAGGCAATAACTATACGACTTAATCTCTCGATATATCTTAAGGTCATCCTCATACAACGAGCATTTTGACGACTTGATAGTTTTCAGTGTCATTGAAAAACAGCAGGAACAGAAGAGGGCCGAGATGACTCCCTTGCGGAACGCCGGAAGTGACCGAAAAGGATGCAGACTTCCATCCCAACATCTTTACATATTGACAGCGACCACTGAGATAACTTTGAACCCACTGCAGCATAGACGAGTGCAAACCGAGCTTCCTTAGCTTGCATATCAACACCTCGTGCCGAACTCTATCGAAAGCTTTACGCATATGCGTGTACAATACGTGAACTTGGCGACCGGCCTCGATAATGCGAACAGCCTCATTGACGAGCTCCATCAAATTCGCGGTGGTGGATCGTCCCTTCATGAAACCATGCTGCGTCAACGAAATGACGGGTTCGAACTTTTCGGCAAGAATACCGCGCACAATTGACTCAAATAACTTGCCAAACGTCGGCAGGATCGCTACCCCACGATAAGACTCTACGTCGGAGCTGGAGCCACTCTTAAAAATTGGGGCAACGTAGGATTCCTTCCATCGGTTCGGAAAGACACCACGCAATGACGAGTTGAATATACGGAGAAGCGGACAGCATAGCGCCTCAGAACAGTTCTTCAAAAAGATCGGAGAGACGCTATCTGGATCGTCACCCTTCGTTATATCGATGCCGTTAAGCGCATCTATCAATTGCTTTCTACTTAAGACCAACGAACCAATGTCGACGCATTTATTGAGACCGAATGCCAACTCATCCGAACCTGAGTCGTTAATGAACACGCTACGGAAAAACTCTGCAAACAAATCACATTCGTCGTTCGATCGTCTCTTCTATACATTAGGCCGGGGTAACCAACAGACTTTTTAACAGAGTTGACATGCTTCCAAAATTGAGACGGATCTCTGACTAAATTTTCTTGAGTGACGTCCAGATAAGCGCTGTAAGCACGCGATTGCGAAGCGTCGAATTGATTGCGCAACGAGCAAAACTTCATGTAACCTTCAGGGTCCCCAAATTCTTTGTACTTTTTGTGCTCATGACTCCGCCTATTCTTCAGGTTTAAAAGAGTCTTATTGTACCATGGAGGATGACCGCCCGACGAGCAACTCATAAAACTTGTCGACCATCGCATCAGGTATATAACGATAAAAACGTTGTTGAAAGCCGATCTACCTGAACACAATTACCTTTTCAATTTGCGTTCTTCTACAAATCTACCAACTCAAATTGAAGAAAAATTTCGAGAAGAAAAGATGATTTGAAAATGTTTATCTTGTAAATGATAATAGATTGCGTTGCCTCCTCACTCTCCGAAATCTCAGTAGCTTTTGGTTAGTTTATGAGAGTTAATAAAATTCATGTTAAACTGCCAATGATTCTCTGCCTTGGACCAAGTCGTAGTTCCCCTAACAGTATTAGCATAGTATAGCGGATACCTTGTTTATGTTCGTAGTTCAAACAAAAAAAAAATAAAATTTTCTTCTGATTTTCCACATTGAAAAATCATTGATTTCCCTTGAGATATTAGATTCAGATGCCGACCTTAAGGCATGACATACACGGTACAAAATGTTTTTCATTTGATTATAAAATTTGTCTTGAAACTTATTTGATTGATTCGACTGTTTTCGTAGAAAAGTTTTGTATTTCTTATGAACTACACAGTTTCAACCCCGAAGATATTTAAAAATGTAATTTGATTGTGAAACGCGTTATTCTCAGTAGCCAAAACCCAGCAAGCATTCTCGTCAATCGAGTGTCTGAATAATCTAACACGAAAATAGAGTGTGACCAGAAGCTGTGCAGGTTGCGCATGACACTGTGGCGGCGCCACCTTCAAAAAACTAAAAGTTAACAATTTTACCCAGTAAGTTTGAATTATGAGTACAAATTAATGTTTTAGTACTCACAAATCGGACTTGCTGGGTAAAAATATTAGCATTTAGAAGCATAGATTTTTGCGTTGCTATCTATATCTTATGACTTATGTCTTATGCCATCTTCCAAACTAGACTATGTACTCTCGCACCAATGCAAGTAAATGATGTATTCTTCTAGTTTGAAAACTCGTCCGGTAAAATGACTAGAAAGACTATCCCTAATGATTCCGACACGTCTGTCCAAAATTGTGATCGCGAAAGCGGTCAATGTAAGAAAAAATTCGATTAAAGTTAGGGCCATGGTCATGGTTCTAAGGTACTAACGTTTTCTGAAGTGTACTAAAGTGCTCTATGATGTACTAATGTGCTATAGTGTTACAGATGTACCGTACACTCTGGTGCAACAAGGTATCCCTGAGTGTAGCTAAGCGTATCGAGGTACACCGTGTTTATCTTTTGTAATAGAATTTATACGACAAGGTGCTACGAAATATCGAATTATCGATCGGAGCAGAATTTTCGGGAATTTTCTCCCGGGCAAATGGGAATTACAACCCGGGAAATTATCGCCCGGACCAATAAGAATTATCATCTGGGAACATATTGGGTGTTTTACATTCCATATCTTCCATACAAAAGACAGAGTTGTTAATAGATGGCGTATCGCGCAACGCCATCTGTCATCATTTCTCTTGAATTACTGGGTAACAATTCCCAGACTTGTCCGGGCGATAATTTCCTTTTGCCCGGGCCATAATTCCTCGTGTAAAATTTCTGTTACGGACGATGCACAAATTACGTACGCAGTTTTTTTTTGTGTTTTTGACCCCCTCGACCCCCCCAATCGTACGCTTCCGTACTAATTTTGAGACCCCCCCTGTCGTGTACGTACGATTTTCCATACCCCTTCCCGTCATTAAAAGAATATATTTTGAAAAATCTCTTTATTCGTTCGTCCATGGCTCAAAGAGCGGCGATACGTTTCAGTCGCACTTTCGGAACGATTTGTGAATTCGAATTCGATAGAACTAATCAAAATTAATTTTTTTTCTGCGAACGTACAATCGTGCTCGACACCCCCCCCCCCCCTCCTTGGTACGCCTGCGGCCACACAGAAGGAAGATGAAGAATGACAGCTGCTGGTCTTTACGGTAGAAAATCGATCCAATTTTTTCATATTTTTCAGAGAATCTTCTCCCATAACAACCAACTGTCATTCGTATGATCTTTCTCTCTGGTTACAGGCACACCAACCGAATGTCCACCTGAATTAGGAAAGTAAAAATAAGGAATCAAGAAATCAGGAACCAAAAATCATGAAATGAAAATCAGGAAACGAGAATCACGAAACGAAAATCAGGAACCTAAAATAAGGAAAAACAAAAATCAGGAAAAACAAAAATCAGGAAAAACGAACATCAGGAAAAACCAAATTTAGGAAAAACCAAATTTAGGAAAAACCAAATTTGAAAAAAACTAAAATTAGGAAAAACTAAAATCAGAAAGGAAATAAATCAGGAAAAACATCAAAGTTTTCGATTCCTAAGGAGGTCGCAATCAGGCTCTGCCCCCTAAGCCCCCGTGCCTGCGGCGAGCTAATAACGCCCTGCAGGCTGCTTTCGGTGCATGGGGCTCTGCCCCAAACCCCGCTAGGGGATCTGCGCCTTAGATCCCGTAAAGGGGGATATTCCCCAATTGACTCCCCTACGTGGCACTGTCGCCCCTCGACCCTGCTTTTTTATTTTCCAGTATTTATCACGGTCTGCGGCGCATTCTTCCCTAATTCTTAATTTTGGTTTTTCCTAATTTTAGTTTTTCCTGATTTTTGTTTTTCCTTATTTTTGGCAAATAATTATTTTTCCTAATTTTTGTTATTCTTAATTTTTGCTTTCCTAATTCGTGTTGAATACCGTACCAACCAGAGCCTATTATTTGGGAACAAAATTCCCAAAATGCACTACACTTTTCCAAAATTTCCCAAAAAATGCCAAAATTTGCCAAAAAATCCCACAATTTACCAAAAATTCCCTAAATCTCCCAAAATTTCCCAAAAAAGTATAAAAAAACTCCCAAATAATAGGCTCTGGTACCAACTCATCATTTTTCTGACCTAAACACTAGCAAAGCGCGGCAACGCCATCTATTATCTGTGTTCTTGAAAATTTTTGAAGACAGAATTTTTAAAATGAAGAAATATTTATTTATGCTAGATGACAACGGGTATTTATTAATTTTTCTAATTCTCTGTTTCTTTTTCACTAAAAAGTATACACAAGAAGAATGCAAATGAAAAATAAAAACAACTGTCTTAGATTATTTTAATTTTTAGATGTAATCAATTATTTAAATCACATTCAACAAACACTCTCATACAAAATTAACGTAAAAAACATTGGAAAATGAAAGAAATTATTCAATAATTTTTATAGAAAAACAAAGAAAATAATTTCAACATTTTCTTGTTTTGCTATTATGCTTTATTGACCAAATCTTTTACTGTTTTTTAGTTACAATGTTCTAAAAATGTCTCCTTTTGATGACGAAATAAGTGACAATATTCGACCTCCAGGCCGGTTTGTTCTCCTTTTTTTGATATCCTTATTTGTTTCATTTCTTGCACAAAAAATGTTTGTCTTCATTGAAATTTTTTTTTTCTTACGTTTTTTTTTTATTTTTTTGATGAATTACATTATAAGTACTAGTCTTAAATAAAAAAAAAATAAAACCAGAGGAATCAAAAATAATTATTTTTTATAAAAAAAAATACTTAGAAAAAGACGATTGAGAATCAATTAATTTCGACATGAGGACAGCTTCATTTAATTTTTTTTTTTTGTATTCTTTGTTTTAATTTTTTAAAAGAATTTTTTTTCTGTTTTTTGTCTCAAATCAGGATACTGGGTGTAATGCGATAATCTGTTGTTTGATCGATGCTTCATTGATTTGTTTTGCTTTTGTTTTTTTCTAGTACAGCAAAATGACACAAAACTATTACTTCGAATGTTCAATCGGACATGGGGCCAGCATTCATAAAATACAAATTATTACAGCAAATCACAGAAAATCAGGTATATTTCTGATAATGACTTCAACGATCAATTTTAGGTGGACTGCAACTTTGTTTCACACATTTCTTTACCCAGTAATGAAGTTTAAATTTGCCGCCAAAACTAACATAGAAATTCACGTTTTCAGAGAACAACTGATGGACAAAAGGAAACCATCAACTTCTATCAGTAAATTTCCTCGTTTCAATTATACCTAATTTTTTCCATAGAAATATTTTTTGCCAATTTCGCTCTGAAATAATGGCGCAATGATCCCCCCCCCCCCCGGAACTGACATTTCGTTTTTTTTTTATAAAAATGTGTCTGGACAAATATTTCAGTAACTAGGAATGTTTAGAATGTGTGATGTCGATCAATTTGAATAGTAAGAATTCTATAATTGAATCTTAAATAGTAAATTAACCTGTAGGAAAGACAAGTGCAATGATAACTTCGGACGAGTTGATGAATACCAAAGAAATGATAAGAGGTGGCGTTGCTCTATCATATAATCCAAGCAACCAATACGTCAAACGGACGACTAGACGGGATATGAGTCAAATTAAGTTTAAATCTTTTTTCCTCTTTATCAATTCATTTTTTTGCCGATCAGATCGATGTGTTTGCCAATATCATCGTTCAAAGAATTTCAAACGTTAATGCAATGTCGGTCGGATTGGGGAAAAAACTGGAATTTTGATACTGAAGGAAAAAAATTGTTTGCCTCGAATCGGCCGAGTCGAAAATTAATTATTTTTTGTTTGTCCATGAAATTTGACATTTCTTCCTTTCTATTCATGATTCTAAATGAAGAGAGCGACACCAATTTACATATAGTTGTGAAAAAGTGAACTAAATCAAATCATCCTCAAAAATAGAATGTGACAGTTCGAGGATACATGCATAATTCCATCTATTGTCACAGAGAATCACGAATAGAAAATCCTTGCATACGCATTCAACTCGTAGGATCAGTGCAGCATCAGCTGCTATCATTTCTCTGATGAATAGTTAACATGCGTCCATGAATTGAACAAAAGGCTGTTAGGATCAAAAGTTCGTCTAGTTCGACTGTCAAAATGACGTTTTAAACGTCAAATATTGAGTTCACTATAAAACGTTGAAAACGTCGTTTTTGCAGTTAGAATGAACTGAATTTCGATCCCAACAAACTTCTTCCAACGAATCAAAGTCTTATTTTGTTTTTGTCTATTCCCACAGATAATTTGTTTTTTTTTTGCCTCATTTATAATGTTAGATAAAGTGTAAATTTTAATTCAATTAGAAAAATCGTAAAGCGTTTTTCCGTGGGTTTTTCCACTAGGGTATCACTGATTATAACAATTTACATCGTGTCTACACCGATTTTTTGGAGTTTTTGAATTTCGTCTACATTTTATAGAAATCGTTTTTTAATTTTCAATTTGTTATAGGATTCGGCAACATCGACAAATTTACGTTGCATGGCCGAATCGAGTTACAAATCGATTGTTTCTTCTTCGGCACATCTGCCGTAATTTTCATAAGAAACAAGTCCTACAACTAAAACAAAAGAATTCTTTTCATTTATTTGAAGACTTCGGGAGAAAAAGACGATAAAGCAATCGAAAGTGAACCTGCTTCCATATCAAATATAGGAGAGTACGTTCACTTTTAAGTAACTTATTTCCTTTTTCTCCCGAAGTCTTAATTTGTGGGACCTGTTTCGTGTGAAAAGGAAGGCAGACATGAGAGACGTGATATGGCGGCTGGGTTCCCCACATAGACCATAAATCTGACGAAACAAACTGTCATATGGGGCCTATATGGGGAACCCAGATGCCTAATCTGCCTAAATTTTCATAGGAAACAAGTCCTACAAATAAAACAAAAGAATTCTTTCGTTTTATTTGTAGGACTTGTTTCTTATGAAAATTACGGCAGATATCAAGTCTCAGGCAGTAGATTTATGAAAAAATATTGGATGAATAAGTGAACACCCTCGTGGCTGGGAACAGAAAATGAAGCAACGTTTCCAAAAACAAAATCTTAAATAAATAATTTCTCAGAAGTGCTAGAATTTAAAATTGTAACTTATGACCAAATCAGATCAAATGAAAATGTCATACCACTGACACATACCTGATTTTCTAAAAAATTATTTGAAATTCATTTTTGTACTTTTTGATTGAAATGCTCAACCGGCAAATACGAAATTGATGTTATCGAAGTAGTAGATTTCGTGGCGTTTCGAAATGATTTTTTTTTTTTGCGGAAAATGATAATTCAATCAAGCATCAATCAAATCATAATTCCACGTAAAGAGGATTGTACGTTTAAAACAATTTCTTTTCTTTCTTCACTTCGTTTGTTTGTTTGTTTTTACACCGGTCACCTGAACGTTTCTTTTTTTTTTAAATTAATTATTTTGTTTTATTCTTTATTTTTAAACTTAACGTAATTATTTCACTTAAATCTCAAGTTCTTAATGTTCTCTTTTTTAATTACTTTCCTTATAGATGATTTTTCTTTTGTTTTACATAATACGTTACATACAAGAACACTGAAGTTCTCATGCTCGTTTGCATAAGATTTTAATGTTTAATTTTCTTTTATTGTTCTGCAGAGAATTTTCTTTTTTTTTATTGTTTTATAATTGTGAATTATCATTGTAATATATGTACATACTTTAAGGATAATTTCTTCTCTTTCTATCATTTATTGTATTAATTTTCATTTAGTTTTTTGTTTTTTTTATTTTTTTAAATATTATGTACATAATATTCATTTCTTTTTTCTCATTTTTTTCATTTAATAGTTAAATATAAAATGTCGATTCCGGGGATGACTTCATACAATCGGGTGAGTTGTGTTTCTTTCTTTCATTTTAATTTTCTTGCAGATTTTAAAATTAATTAATGGAATTATAGTCTTAAAATAATTTACAACGTCAAATTCTCATTTGCCTTTTACATAAATAAAAAAATAAAAAGGAAATATTACTTCAAAAGAAAAACATTTCATATGAAAATGTCAAAACTATTATTTAAAAAAAGAAAAAAAAGAAAATTAATTTCTTTTAAAAAAAAAATAATTGGAAAAAGAACATTCCTAATTAAAAAAAGAACAATTATGCAATTCACTTTTCTTTTAAATAAAAATTACTTTTAAGAGAGAGAGAGAATTTTCTATAAATAAAAACAATTTTTTACTTCATTAATTATTCAAAATTCTCTCATTTGATTATATTAATATTATAGTATTTGTTTTGTTTTTTTTTTTTCTTTTCTTTTTTTGTTTGAAAATGTGTTTTTTTTTTTATTTTTTAATTTGTATCTTGAAGTAATTACATTTTACATAAACAAATAGCTTATCGAAAAGTCTAAGTCGTATGAATACGTCCTACATAATGCGCACTACGTATTAGTTTTCGTCATCATCGCCCTCGTCGTCGTCATCCTCCTCCTCTTGCATAACAACTGGTGGCGGTGCAACGACCATGGGTTGAATACCCTTACATTTTCGCTTATATTCAGTCATTTCCTAAATAACAAATAAGAGAGAGAAAAAAAAAACATTGAAATTAAAAACATCAGGAGACGATATGCGAATGGAATTAAAAGTTATTCACAGTTTATACGGTCGGATTGTATTGATACACTTTTATCAGTTGCTTAAAATGTAAGAAATATACATTTTTTTTCCTCTGATAACACTCGCAGCTTTGATTTGTTTACGCACACAGAATTTTTGTTTACTCTGATAAAAGCTACTTGAGGATAGACCAAGAAATGCGAAATTTCTCTAAAGCGATAAAAGATTTTTGCTCTAACAGTGGGAGTGTTTTGAAGACAATTTTGTTGGAAACTTCAATCGTTAGATCAAAACTATAAGCTTCTTGATCATTGTTTACTAGTGTCGCTGCTTGTGGTTCTAGTTTTTTGATAGACTTACTTTGATACCTTTACTGTCTCTGACGTCAGAGGTGTGAGTGGTGTAAAAAGGGAGACCAAATTTATCCTCTATGATCACCCTTCAAAATGTTGGTAAAATTAGTTTTAAACGAAAGCGTAGTGTGCAGTAGATATGTGTCAAACTTTTCAGATTGATCTGACACTAGATGGCGCTGCAATTGAATATGGCGTCAAAAACTAAAAATTGATGTGTAAAATCCATTATTGACCCGATTTGAGTAATTTTTTTTTTCTAAAATTCCCTTCGGTCTATTCGCGATTTTCACACTAAACAGATGACACTACTTTCTATGTAGAAAATCGGACATAAGTATGTTGAAATAGCGCTCACTACTCATTCATGTCGCCACTTTCTACGTGTAAAGTCGGACATAAGTATGTTCGATTTTTTTCCTACATGTGTCGCACCCTTCGTTGCAAATCGCCAATGCCCCATTCGATAAAAATACATCCTTAATAGAAAAACAACAGAGGGCAGTGGTATAGACGACTTTAAAACGTCGTTTGTTTTGATGGTGTTGTCAATGTTCACGCGCCGTATTTTGAGTAATGCCTATGCACACCATATCTGCCCTAATTTGCATAAGAAACTTAGTGCGAAAGAGATAAAAAACTTTGTGTGGAATTTTGTATAGATTTTCTTTTCTCTCTTTCGCACGAAGTTTCTTATGCAAATTACGGCAGATATGAGAGCCGTCTACATGATATTGTCAATTTCCATACGATTAGACAGATAAAAAGTCAAACTGGAGGTGTGCGCCGGTCTTTCGTCGGTGTGATATTCAAAGTGATCTGTAGCCTTCGGGCTGCACTTTAGAGAATTACAATGTTCTACAAAAATGTGTAGGACACTTGCATCTAGCCGGATCTCTAAGACCATTTTATTTGAAAATGACACTGTCAACAGATATTTGAGGCACGCCGACATTTAAGCTTATTCTCAGCCAAACATCGGCGAAACATCGGCGTAACTCAAATATGTGTTCACAGTGGTATTTTCGAATAAAATGGTCCTAGTTTGTCTACTTACTTTGTAATTTTAACGGATCGGAAATAGATTAATGACAAGTTTAAAAAAAAATTACTCAAATCGACTCAATAATCTATTTTTGGGATCAATTTTTAATTTTCGAAGCCATCTTGAATTGCAGCGCCATCTGGGGTCAGATCATCTTCAAAACTAAAGAACATCGACGTCACACAATATACTTTCATTTGAAACTAATTTCAACTACAATTTTAAGGGTGACGAAACGGGAAAAATTTTGTCATTTTTAGAACTTCCTCTTTTTTATGGAGAGTTGAATGTTTTCTTTTGTTATCTTTGATGCAGAGAAATGATAAGTTGGTACACCTGTGGCGAGGTAGATGATAAGTTGGTACACCTGTGGCGAGGTAGAACGCTTATGTGAATTACACCTGGGTTCCATGGGAGAGAATTACATACAAAATTGGGCTGGTTCTCTCCTATACAGTCAAGCTGTCTTTCACATTAGCGTTCTACCTCGCCACAGGTTTACCACCTTATCATTTCTCTGCTTTGAAGTTACAGAATTATCCAACCAGGGGGATTACAGTCCTTTGTTCTGGACCGAGCAAATGCTATTCAGAGTGAAGTTAGCTGCAGTTGCGATAGTAGCTAACATCATTACAAACAAATAAGCTGATCTCATTCACAAATTCAAAAAACCAGCTGATTTATTTGTAATGAAGTTAGCTACGATCGCAACTGCAGCTAACTTCAGTCTGAATAGCATTTGCACGTTTCAAAACAAAGGACTGTCAACCCCCTGTATCCAACACAGTACAACGTCAGCAGTAGGATGAACGACAAATCCAGTGCCATCTGTGACGAACGAAATTCGTAGATGAAGAAGAATACCGGCGCGACGGCTCCAAACATTATCTATTGGGGATTTGCAACGAAGGGTGCGGCAAGAAATAGAACATTCAGGGCGCACAGCTTTTTCATAGAAAGTAGAGACATTTAAGCGCAGTGAGAAAAAATGGCAGCGGGACAAAAATCGCATAGCAACTTGTGCCATCTATATATCATGAAAATCGAAAATATTACCTAGGGGCTCGGCGGGCGTGACAGTCTTTTGATTTGATCTTTATAAGCAGAGACATGAAAAGGCAGCTGGGTTCCCCATATAGACTATAAATTTAATCTGATGAAACAAACTGTCACATGAAGGCATTTTTCTTTGCATTTTATATGACTACGAAATGTCGTGATCATGACATTTGCTCTCATTTTTAGTCTATCTGGTGAACCCAGCCGCCACATGAAGTCTCTGTTTACAAATCCCAGTGAATAAAAAATGAACTTCAAATGCATTCAGTGAACCAAGTGCCTGACAGTCTTTGTTTTGACATTTGAAGGTAATACTCGGCGTGAACTTAGCTGCAATTGCGGCAAAAGCTATCTTCATTGCAAAAAGATCAGCTGATTTCATTAATACATTTACCAAAATCAGCTGACTTCATTGAAAAGTTCAAAAATCAGCTGATTTTGTTGCAACTGCAGCTAACTTCACGTGGAATATTACTTGCAGAGATCAAAACAAAGGACTGTCACGACCCTGGATTCAACTGTCACCAAAAATGTATGCTGGGAATTTGTTCTAAATGCATTCAGCCAGGGGGGTGACAGTCCTTTGTTCTGGACCGTGCAAATGCTATTCAGAGTGAAGTTAGCTGCAGTTGGGATCGTAGCTAAGTTCATTACAAACAAATCAGCTGATTCACAAATTTACCAAAATCAGCTGACTTCATTGATAAATTCAAAAAATCAGTTGATTTGTTTGTAATGAAGTTAGCTACGATCGCAACTGCAGCTAACTTCACTCTGAATAGCATTTACACGTTTTAGAACAAGGGACTGTCACCTTTTTGCGCGGACATGATACTGTCTATGAACTTACCAAAATCAGGTGATTTCATTTCACGCCCCTCCCTGTAGTGAACTCAAGTGATTCAACTGTCACCAAAAATGTAAGCTGGGAATTTATTCTAAATGCATTAAGAGCACGTTGCAAAAATGTGAACTGTCAAATTTGCGATGTTTTTTTTAGAATAGAACCTTGCGTGAGTAATAAATTATTCAAAATAATATCTCATGTACTGTAAGAGGATGACTCTTACACGAATAATACATGGATCAGAATTCAAAAAGTTTGAGTATGAAGGTCGATAGTTCCTTTAAAAAATCATCGCATTCCAGGTTCATTTGCGATGTTTTTTCAGAGCAAATTTGCACCTTCATACTCAAACTTTTTGAATTCTGGTTCATCTATTATATGCGTAATAGTCATCTTCTCCCAGTACATGAGCTACAATTTTGAATATTTTGTGATTTACGCAAGATTCTACTCTAAAAAAACATCGCAAGTTTGACAGTTCACGTTTTTGCGACGTGCTCTGAAGAACATATCGAAAAAATATGAACTGTCAAATTTGCGATGTTTTCTAGTAAATATGTTTTCTGTGTAAATAATAAGTTAATCAAAATTATAACTCATTTACTGTGAGAGGCTGACTCTAATTCAAATCATAGATGAATCAGAATTCAAAAAGTTTAAGTATGAAGGTACAAATTCGCTCTGAAATAACATCGCAAACGAACTTGGAATGCGATGATTTTGCAGAGCAACTTTCGACTTTCATCATCAAACTTTTTGAGTTCTGATTCATCTATCATTCGTGTAAGAGTCATACTCTCACAGTACATGAGCTGTAAATTTGAATAATTTGTTATTTACGGAGGATTTTGTTTTGAAAAAACATTGCAAATTTGACAGTTCAGATTTTTGCGAATTGCTCTTAAGAGCGTGTCAGATATTTTGACAGTTCTGTTTTGCGATGTTTTTTCATTGCACATTTCTAAGGAAGTGATCATCAATTTTAAATTCCGAAACATCTACTGTTTGCATAACACATCCCTTTATAGATTCTCTGAATCAGAATATATAATTATTGAGTCTTTGCGCCGAGTCTTTGCCATGTTTTTTCAGATCAAATTTTGACACTAAGACTGCGCCGAGTCTTTGCGATGTTTTTTCAGATCAAATTTTGACACTAAGACTCAATAATTATATATTCTGATTCATAGAATCTATAAAGGGATCTGTTATGCAAACAGTAGATGTTTTGGAATTTAAAATTAATGATCATTGTCTTAGAAATATGCTATGAAAAAACATCGCAAAACATAGAACTGTCAAAATATCTGTCACGCTCTTAAGCTGAACACGCACGAGACACTGAAATGTGTTTTGATAAAATATTCTCATTGTTCTCATTGACATTTGAACAAAGAGAATTTTTATAAAAGCACGTTTTCAATGTCTCGTGACTGTTCAGCATTAGACATCCGAAATCCATTTACTCGCTTAAATTGTAAGGCATTACTGAAATTTTTGCAGGGGTAATACTCAACTCAGCACCGCTGTTTCTGGACATATTTTTCTTGGGAGAGAATTCAATCAATAAGGGGATGTCCATAAATGACGTCCAGACTGGACAGAAGATTTACCGCTCCTCTACCCCGAAGCGTCCAGTATTTTCCATATAAATACCATGATTTTCGAACCTTCCCCCACCTGGCTGGACGTCATTTATAGACAGCCCCTAATGCTTGTAACTTGACATGTCGGTTCCATGCAAACCAAAATGTCATTCAACATGCGCATTCTATTTAGGCACAGTGGTGCCAACTTAACATTTCTCCATTTGCATGTCATTGCAAACAAAATCAGCTGATTTAATTCAAAAATTTACCCAGCAAAGTACAAAGTTCTAAAATCAGCTGTTTTGCTGGCAACGAAATTAGCCGGGGGTCGCAGTCTTTTGTTTTAATTTGTACAAGTAACACTCAACGTGAAGTTAGCTGCAGTAGCGACCGAAGCTAACTTCATTGCAAACAAGATCTTACACAGTCGATAATCGGTTTCTGTTGTGGTTGAGTTTTGAACTCTCCCAACTAGCAACAAAATCGAGCAATGGAAAGCTGATGTTTAACTCCACTGTTGAGTGTTCTCTAACCGTCCATAATTTTCTTATCGGAAAAAAAGTCCTCACCTCGACGACATTATCTTTAATATAGAAGTTACAATCCATAGTTGAGGGATATTTTTGTGGAAAAAATGCCCTCCAATTTTCCGATTAATTTGTAAAAATCCATAAATCATAGATTTTCCTTCGAACGTTTACATCCTTATAATAACATCAATAATGTGTCCACTTTTCGTTAATTTTAGTTACGAACTCTTACATGTAGAATTCGATGTAAAAATTATCTACTTTTTAGCAACTTCTTCCGTCCCAGCTGGTTCGAATTTCTTAAAAAATATTTACAATTAACTAACTCAAATCTTGGGGCTCCGATATTATGTGCGAATAATATCTTCCTCCCCCTATCTTGTCTCGACCTGACAAAGAATCCGACTCCATTCCGAGTAAATCTCATAATAAAAAAAAAACGTTTACTTACAACTTCATATCGCTTCTTGTCTTTTTCAGCCATAGCCTCATACTTTGATTTAGTGGATGGTTCAACATCTGACCATTTCTTGCCTAGTTCTTTTGCAATATCTCCAACTCCATACTCAGGATTCAAAGCCTTAACTTTTGTGCGTTCATCATTACAGAACCAGAAAAATGCCGAGCTAAAAAAAACCAATTGTAATGAGCATTGCACATCGCACACGTTATTTCATTGTTACGTACAGTGATCTCTTGGGTGCGTTTGGATCCTTAATTTGCTTCCGCTTCTTTCCACGTCCAATGACAACCCCCTTCGGTGGCACATAATTTTGCATTTCCAAATCGTAACGAGCCTTGTCTTTTTCAGCCATTTCATGGAACCGCTTCTTTTCCTTGTCCAACATCGTCTGGAACAAGTAGGTAGATAACGTGAGTACATTTATTATAACAAATAAAAATTAGTTTTCGTACGAATAAAAAGGGAAGACGCTACGCTCTTTCACGGTTGCGTTTAGGTACGGTTTAGGCTTGGTTTAGTTTAGGTTTATAGAAGGCTTATGTTAGCTTGACGTTGTGTTTAGGTTAGGTTTAGCGAGGGTTTAGGTTAGGTTTAGGTTGGGTTAGGTTTAGGTTAAGTTTAAGTTTCGTATAGGTTTAGAGAAGGCTTGGAAAAGGTTTAGGTTAGGTTTGGGTTTAGATTAAGTTTAGTTTAGGTTTGGCTTAGGTTAGGTCTAAAGAAGGTTTCGGTTATCTTACGGTAGTGTTTAGGCTGTGTTTGTGTTGGGCTTACATTAGCTTCATGTAAGCTTAGAATATGTTAAGGTTTAAGTTAAGATTCGATCAAGCTTAATTTGCGTTTTAGTCCATTTTGTTTTCCTAATGGCAATATATGCAATTTTAGCTAAATAATCGCCATGAGAGCACTTTACGACCAGATGGCGCCACGACATTTTCGTGTAATAACTAAAAGCACGATTTATTTGCATATAACATTTTTTTCAATTAGAGTCTCACGCTCTTTCATTCGTGACCTGCGTTGGCCACCCACAGCGCTATTATGGACTTTTAGCACATCATGTCGTGTGGAACAACTTCACTATTATTTTATGAATAATAAGTCAATAACAATGGACCGTTTCATGTCCGCGTCTTGTCACCGAACCTCAAGTGGTGACATCTATATTTTTTCATAGCTGAATTAACGTCTCAACATAGAACTGCTCCCTTTTCTCAAGTAGCGTCATCCATGCTTCCATAGCTGAATACGGACAAACATAAAACTAATGACACAACCTATGAATTGCAAATAGAAAAACGAAGTTGTTCTGAAGGTTCTAAATGTACTAATATTTAAGATAAGTTTGCTAACAGCATTAATCTATAGACGGCATCTCAAAAAGTCTCTTTATAAAAGAAGAATGGGAATGAAAGAGTAAAAATAAACCGTTTTCATCCAGAAAGTCAATAAAAAAATTAACGGTCTGTTCAGAAAACGATTTTGAAAAGTAAAAATGCCGTAAAGTATGACGTCATATACTTAACTCTTTTGTACTGTTTTTGCACTTGTGACGTTACAGTGATTTTAAGTTCGTAATATAAAAAAAAACTGAAGTATTATGTATGTGTAAGTATGTAACTGTAGGAATCGTGTACAGGGCCGTAACTAGAACGAAGTGTATTGGGCGCAACTGTACGCACTCATGTAAAAGTCACAAAAATGAAGTGTGAAATCGTTTTTTGTGTTACAATCACAAATTTTTATTCCCGTTACTCGTCAAAGTTTGGGAAAAAAATTTAGTTTGTCGGTCCGCAGCCGCCAGATACCTAATGAATATACATTTCCCATATGCATATGGGTAGTTCTACGGTGTAGTAACAAAGGAACGCTCATGTCACTGCTTTCTGAATGAGATACAGCCTTACAACCTTGTAGAAAGTTGTTGGCCATATGCCATTTAGTGGGAAAAAATGTTAAAGTGATAAAAATTGTGGTGTGTACTTAATGAGATCCGTTAAAAAATCCAATAGTGACAATTTATGAAAGAACTTTTGACGTTTAAAACGTCATTTTGACAACTGGAATAAACCTATTAAACCTAAATTGCCTGGAGGAAATTTTTTTGAAAAGTTGATAGTGAAAAGTGTCTAAAAGCTTCAACTATTTCGCCGAAAGAAAATAGAGTAAGACTTGATTTTGGGGTAGTTTTTTCATTCAATCGAGGGAAACTCTAAATTGAATTTTTAAAGGTTGAGATTAAACTTTTATATGCCGCTATTTGAAAAAGCATCTCATATTCTGTTCGCTGATGTGATACGCTTGAACAAAATATTAGGAGTGGTCCCAGGTGTGGCAAAACTTGTAGCAATGACTAATCGCCTCAGCTAATTTTTCGAAACTTTTTCCGCGAGACACAATCTCATAATTTTATGAAATTTCTGAAGGTGAGCGAAACATTCCAAGGGGGAGCACTGAAGCTGTTTGGGGCCTTGTTACGAGGCTGTTACGGATTAATAGTACTACCCTGAAGAAAGCGAAATAGTACGTAACTTTTGAATGTCAGATATACAATCTTTATCATTTAGTTTTGTAGGTTTATTTGAAGGTAATAACATTCCATTGTTTGAACAATGGAATTCTGAGAAATATGTGGATATTCTATAAACATATAAAAAGAAATGGAAGTAATTGTATGTGTGACCTATCCCTATCCTCAGTAAATCATTTGACGCAACCGAAAGCCTAAGCCGATTCAAAGAAAAGAACGTCTGCTGCAACCATTTCATTAAATCAGTTTAACGAAACCCTCCAAAATAAAAACCTTTCCCCAAACCTTAGCCTAATTTAAGAGTCAAATAATCTTTTGGTCATATTAGGAATATAAAAGAAAGAACAAAAAGTAACGCGATATATTTTGCGTTTCAGCTGCTGTCTACACCACGAATAATATTTTTTTTACAGAATCTGATAGAAATCCAAAAGTGACCTACATAAGAAAAAACAAGTAATTTCTTTACTTTACAACTGTGTCAGAGGTATCATTGTATATATCTTTGTCAGCCATTATTCCATGGGAAACATTTTAAACACATTGAGCAATTATTTATGAAATCAAAAAAAGTAATTATTTCCCTTTGTATAAAATGTGACAAAATTGTTTTCAATAAATCAATGTTTTAAATGCGTTCACAAACAATGGTGTTTGCACCACCTACAGCAGAACGATTTAATTTCAAATTGTGACATTGCGATTGTAGTTTTTTTCATCATACAGTTTTGGTGTAGTTCGAATACACCTGCATCACATGAAAATTCACACAATTTACATCCTTTCTTAGTCGATTTAAGGTTTGCTGCGTGCGGTCTGAGAATTCGCAATGAAGCCATCGGTCAGTATTTTTCAGAGGGGTATCGGGCAGCCCTACAAAATGTCGGGTGGCAACAGTTTCCACTCAAATAACGAAGAAATTCCCATTCCGCAAATTTTCGCAGAAATAGGCAACAGTAAAAGAAGAAAAAATATTTCTAACAGAAAAAACGTCGGCGACGGTTAGCAGAAAATAAAGTGTCGGAGGCGGTTAAAACGTTGATGAAAGTCGAAGGATGACTCCGGCGTAGTGACTTTTTCCGATATCGAACAAACAACTAAATTATACCAACATTCCACCAATTATACCAACGGCTTCCACATTTTATGGTACGCTGGCTACTTCGCAAAAAATTTGTTGCATATTGCAATAAGAGAACACAGTACATTTTCAATAAACGATTGAATTTTGTTTATAATTTTTTACGGTCTGGAGGGGGGGGGGGGTGGCTGATACCCTCGGTAGTCCTACAGTGATATAATAAACGCAAGAGAAAATGGGGGTGGTTTGCCTACATGTGGTTCAAACAACGTCTCTTGTAGGTCGTGACGCTTGCTATAAAAAATTAGTATCCATAAAAAGGTCATAACTCGTGCAGTACAGCACATTTTGTTTATAGGACTCAGGCTACCCCCTAAACAGGGGGTGTGTTTAGGGGGTAGCCGAAGTACTATAAACAAAATGTCTGACCAGTTTGAAGTTATGAACTTTGTGAATTTTATAGCAAGCGAGACGTCATTTATGAACAGCCCCCAAGAATTATTTTACATGCATAAGAACTAAAACGAATTCGACTTTCATGAACATGCATGTAATGTCCTTTACTGTTTGCAGTCACTCGGAGAAAAATATAGAATTGTCACGGGGGTTAGAATTCGACATTGCCTTGGGAAAACCATACAAAAATCAACTATTCCTCCCCCCTCCTACTGACGTAAAAACCTATTCCCTGGCCACAAATTCTTTTCCTGAGAATTGCTTTGTTCGAACAGTAGAATTATGTCGGTATGGCAAATGTTATTTTGTGTTCACGATAGCTGCAAACATTAAAGTTTTTATAGTTAACATTTTACATGGTGTGTACGTGTACGCAAGAAAATGCGATTTTTATGTATGATTACATGTACATACACTGTATACATTGTACACACGTACAGATAAATATGTCGGCAAAATTGTCTCAAAGACTGGTTCATTTATTACAAATTTATAACATTAATCCACTTTTTGGAATTCTATTTGCATTCTCACAAACTTCATTGTTGTTCTCATAACAAAAAACAACTTAAAAGTGAAGTTTGCTCCTCGTAAAAGAGTGACGGTTGATAGTTTGAATGACAGCGCTGATGTAAATAACAATAATGAAGTGACTATTCGCACTCGGGTGCAAATAGTGACATTATTATTATAGATGCTTTTTGCACCTGGGTGTAAATAGAATGTGCCTTTTACAAATGTTGTTGGCTTCCGAAATGGGTGCAAATAGCATATGCCACCATTTGCACCCGGGTGCAAATAGCATCTACAATAATAATGACACTATTTCCATTCGAGTGCAAAGAGCATCTATAATAATACGGACGGATTGGCTCAGTGGTTAGCGGAGCCTATTATTTGGGAATTTTTTTATACTTTTTTGGGAAATTTTGGGAAATTTTGATTTCAGTCCCTCACAAAGCTCATAACCGATTGAAAACAATGCCATTGTGTGTTACATTATCCGATACGAGAAACATTTGTTCTACCCTTTTCTTGTTGAGCGCTAGGAGGGCCTTTACGAGGGTAGCCCTAGTGCATGTCTCAGCCATCACACTTCTCAGAAAATACAAATTAGTGCCAAAATGAAGGTATTGTAGCCTAATGAAGATTAAAATTTAAAAATAAAAATTTTGCTGAGCAGACAATGCAAAATTTCGAATTTTCAACTTGTCTGGAAAGAGATGCCCTTTATCATAAAGTTTACTATTGAATTTTTTACTTTTTTTTGGGAAATTTTGGAAATTTTTGGGAAATTTTGGGAATTTGTTCCCAAATGATAGACTCTGGTGGTTAGCGTACTGGCCTTCCACTAAAATCCCGTAACGGACAAATTTCAGATGAAATTATTCTATCAGCGCATTAGTAACGTCCCAAAGTTCACTCAAGCTTCAAAAGGTGGATAGTTGTGTTGTGTTTGGTGCTTACAATGACGTACACACTGAACGATTCACATAACAAAACCCAGATACGATGAATTTGTATACGAATTACCTAAGCCTACATTTAGGCGAGATAATAGTCAAGCGCCTAACAATATTCTTGTAATTGCAGTAATTGCATAATAACAAAGACGTAGCGCATTACTCTGAGACGTGGTTCGGAAGTCACGCTAAGCCGGTGGTCCAGACAACACTTGTTATTGGCTGTAAAAAGCTGTTAGTGGAGTCTCCTAATACAAATACAAATACTGACACTATGCACTTGGGTGCAACTAGCATGTGCAATTATAGTGACACCATTTGCTCCCGGACGCAAATAGCATCTACAATAAGATCGACACTATTTCCATCTGGGTGCAAAAAGGATCAATAACAGTACAGACACTATTTGCACCCCATTCGAGTGCAAATAGCGTCTACCTAAGTATAAAGACAGACATAATTAAACGGTATTCTTTGTACGTCTGCCACGGGAATGACAAACTGATTTTCTACCGACAAACATGCACAAAACATTCGAATAAAACTCTTATTTAATTACTAAACAAATAAAAACCGTATTTTTAGAGAGCGCTATTAAAAAGAATATGAATTGTAGTCTCCGCTATTAGCGTTGTAAATACAACCCTCCTCTTTATTCTTTTACTTTTGTTGTCAACTTTGTCAGGTGTCACGACCTAGGAGCAGCATGATTTACTACCAACGGCAAGAAAGGAGGGTTAAAGATACAAAAACGATTGTTCCAGGTACATTAATACACTGAAAGACGAGGAGCGTCAGAGATTCCGGCATTTTCCTATTTAACAGCCACTATATTGTTGAAAGGTGGCACATTCAAATTAGAGAGAAGTAGTTTCCAGCTACCAGACCTTTGTTTGTACTCGTATCTTATTTGAATTATTCTTATATTATGTTTCCCACAAACAAACAATGGTTACCCCAAACAAGAACCATTAGATTCACAAAAAATTTGTATTTTTCAAATTGTTACGCACTCTAAATATGGCAATTCTAACGAATTCGATAAAGTTTGGCTAGGGGTATGTAATAAGACGTTTAAAATATGTTTCTAATGAAAGCTGACGAATTAGCTCTTTAATCGAATTCTCTTTTTGGCTAAGAAAATACATTTTTCTGCCAAGACGCTTCCAACCGAACGAAATTCGATTCTTTTTCTATCAGCGTCGTATGCAACATTTTCATAAAATGAATTTTTCCGTTTCTATTACGAAAAATTCATAAAATTGCTAACTTAATTAAACAAATCAAATTTGTTGTCGCATGTTTGAAAAATTTATGTTATTTTTTCGTTAAATTAGGAACGATATTTTCAAATTTCGATTTACTTATGGAAATTTAAGGTTTTGCTTCGTATGTTTGCTTTTAATTACCTCATTGTTCATAATTACAACAAAAATATTTTAAATACACACAAGTGTAAGTTTTCTCCTTGGTTTTCTCGTTTTCCTCTCGTCCGGTTTAATATAAATATATAAATATATAGCAAAGATATAACTATAATGTATGGGATATATGCTTTGGGGGGTGCAAAATTATTTTCTGGGGATGTAGCAGTAGTAGGTAGTATGGTTTCGTATTTAAAAAGGGGTGCAATGAAAATAAATTTTCCTGTCGAACGAGTGGTACGAGAAGTTTTAAGTTTTGAGTATGCGCATATTCGGTATATCCGATTGAATAATAATTTTCCATTTTCTTTTCAACGGTTGGAAGTAAGGAACAGTGTGAATCAAAATATTTTCAAATAAAATAGCTAAAATCCTAATAGCAAAATATTGTTTTTGTTCATTGTTCGCTTTAAATAGTAATTTTGGCGACACAAAAATAACATCATGTCAAATGTTTAAGGAAAGTGGGTGGCATATGGGTGGTGAAATTCTTTACAATTATTTGAATGCCAAGGTCTAAAGCCCTTTCAGGGTTGATCGACACATTGTGATGAAGAAATCAATCAAATTGATTTAGTCATTACTTTTACCTTTGTCCGTATTCAGCATGGGTGACGCCACTTGAGAAAAGGGAATAGTTCTATATTGAGCTATGAAAAAAACACAGATGTCACCACTTGAGGTTCAGTGACAAGACACGGTCTATTCCAGAAGATCTACGCTTCCAGTTTTCCTTATAATAATAATAAAAATCTGCCTTGACCACCCATGAAAGGTAAAAGGCTAGATCATTGGTTGGGACGAGTCATTACCGAGTCATGAAGGCTAGATTCTTTCATTTGGAAAGTTTTTACTGTGCCAGTGGTGCCAATGCCATCTATGATATGTACTTGTGTCGAAACGAATCTGCCGTGCAAATCATAAAAACCTTGCGATGAAAGAGAGAATTTTTTCATACGAAATGTTTTCTCTCTTTCATCTCAAGGTTTTTATGATTTCCACGGCAGTAACTGGAGTAGAATGCCGGAATCTCCCAACAATTCCTTCCAGCAATAAGCCATATGATGGCGCCACACTTAACTTCACTCGACTTGAACCAACACACTGGCAACACATTCTCATAGTGTCAAGCAAACGTGTTTACTACTACGCTACTATCGAGTTGTCAGGAGTTGTAACAAAATGACAGCGTCATCATCAAATTTTATAGAACCTTTAATAACTATCGGTGTGACGTTCTCATGTAGACCGTGTCTTGTCGCCAAACCTCAAGTGGTGACATCTGTGTTTTTTCATAGCTGAATTAACGTCTCAACATAGAACTACTCCCTTTTCTCAAGTGGCGTCATTCATGCTTTCATAGCTGAATACGGACAAACGTAAAACTAACGACACAATCAACACTAATAGATTGTGTCATTAGTTTTATGTTTGTCCGTATTCAGCTATGGAAGCATGGATGACGCCACTTGAGAAAAGAGGGAAGTTCTATGTTGAGATGTTAATTCAGCTATGAAAAACCACAAATGCCACCACCACTTGAGGTTCGGTGAAAAGACGCCGACCTGACACGGTCTATGAACTCCATCCACGGAACCCTCTCGCTCACCAAGGTATTGATTTGAATGAAATCCTTCTACCTTCTAACTAAACTTTATTTGAATCTCCCGATTGCGCTTCTTCCCAAAAATATGTCAGCGAAACCAAAATAGTAGTCAGAACCATACAAAGCCAACTTTCGGGGGTTGAAATAAGAAGTTTCACCATAAGAACTTCCTCTATCCCAAGAAATTTACAAATTCCAAGAAAATTCTCAGAATTTAATGGAACTTTTTTGTTTGTCTCCTCAATGTACATATTACGAGTTATTGGTTAGCTTAAGATATAGATTGAAAGTTATGATCTGAATCTGAAAATAAATTGAAAATGCTCAGACCGGCAAACGACATGAATTCATTTTAAAGTGTCGGTCGATGGCAATCTACACTCTCGTTGGATTCTGCTATTTTGTGAAATGTAAAAATGTTACAGTCGAAGAAAATATTCTTAGGATTGGCGTAAAAATCCCAGATTAAAATTATATTTTTTAATCTGACCCAAAACCTTCCTTAGAAGCGATATATTGAAAAGATCGGCAGACAAAAATTTCAAGAACAGAGACAAGAAATTGAAAAAAAGAGATAAAAATGTAAGTAATGCGATTTTGATTGATATTAACGTTTAAAACGTCAATTAAGTCGCTAATTTGGTAAGCCGCTTAAAAATATTATGTGTCAAGAATTGACTCTCCGGGAGATGTCTGCATCTAATTAATCATGTGCAAATTTATTTTCTAACATAGCGACGTCGTATTTGGATTGAGATATTGATGAATAATAAATTACTTTATACATACAACTTGTTTTATTTATTACACATCCATGCATCGTAATATAACAAATTCAAAATGGCTGGAAAGTTTTAGGCATGAGTATGGTTTCCTAAGAAATTGAATGTTTAATTTAAAAAGTGGAACACACCGGATAATTTACCGGTTTTTTTTTTTTTTTTTTGTTTTCGTTAATTAAATTCGCTTCTTACGTGTAGAGATTATGGTACAATTTCTTTCATGAAATTATAATGTACTCAACACATGTTACACCCATGCGTTACACGCCAAAAAAAAAGTGTTCAGGGACTGTCCATCAAAGACGCCCTTAACTGTCAGATCTTCGCAAATGACACTTTTGTGTAGAAAATTCAACATTGTTGACCTACACTCATCCTCTTACAACCAGACGTCTCTAATGGACCAGCCATCCATTGATAACCCAGTCTCCACGCTTCGTTTAAATCATTTAAATTGTTTGTTTACCCAACTTCGCTTTCTTTATGAACAATTAGGTGAATTCAGCATCTACAATTCATAAATGAATGGAATGTACGTCATCGTACCATTAAATGAATTAAAGCCCAAAAATGGCATATCGATCGATTCTACGAAAACATTAATTTACGCATGTGGGTGGTTTGAGAATTTTCAAAATAATTTTATGCTTTTTGAGCTTATATTTTTCGTGGATGAAATAATACAATTTACTGCCATAACTGAAAACGTACTTTAATCTTCTTAGGGAAAAAAAAAGACGTGAATTTTCTTATATTGTTCAGCTGATTCTTTTCTCTACATTTTTTTTTTCGTGTGTATTCGATAAAACAAAAAAGAAAAGAAAATCCTTACATTGCGTCTTGTTGGGATTTTATGTTGCACAAGCAGACGTTTTGAATAAATCAATAATTTGTTTGAAATGCAGATGAGCTTTTCCTCTTTAAATAGAAAATAAATCGTGAATAATGGCATTGCTTGTTAAAAAATAAATAATTTCGTTTTCGCCTGTGTGAACGATGGTAGCATACATTTCTATTCGAAAAAAAAGTCAAGAATAAATCGTTTTCGGTATAATAGTTGCCAGATCAACAGTGCTGAAATAAGGGACATTTTGGCATTGGAAACGGGCTAGTTTTTTCAACATAATAACACGAAAAAAGGTGAACCGTTTAGTTGATAAAGTAAACTTTTGCCAAGATATGTCTCTTCTCTGACGTTCACACATGGTGGAAACGATAAGCTTTCTGTGTTTGAACGTTGAAGAATCACAGTCTTGGTGGACCTGGCAGCAGAATAGAAGAGTCGTCATCTGTCTTCGTGGAATGTTTTGTGCAGACCAGGCTAACGCGCCGCTCATCCTTTTTCGTCCAGCCAGGCCACCAGTCGGCCCGAGATAGCAATTTTGGAGAATTTTACGAAAAAATTTGAAAATTTTGAATTTTTTAGATTTTTTTATATTTCACCTAAAAACAAATGATGTTTCAAGTAGAGATGAGTGGGCCGCCCGCAAAAGAGGGCTGCCCGCAGCCCATGCCTCATGCCCATGGGCATGGGCGTTATGGACTTCAAAATTCGCGGATGGTGGGCAGGACATGGGCACTTTCATAAAACGTGGGCGCCCACATGAATTTTCTTTTTCAACGAGTATCACTTACAGCGATTGTGATTCATCAAATTTTAACCATTGTGAATGTATCGTTTATTGTTGGCGTGAAATTTCATAGGGAGCAGGAACACTGAGTGAAGGTGAGCGCGAAGCGCAATATGTACATTGTTCTTCCGACAACATCGCCACACTCTGAAACTCATTCTTCATGTTCATATTTTTCAACGACAACGAGCGTGCAAGTGCGATATGAAGAAGCGTGTAGCTAATCGATATCGAGTTGAATTTTAGTGTTCTTTGAGATTGAGTTTTGTTTTATCTCTAGGAGACCTTCTCTACATACACGCAAGTGCAAAGTTTCCTTTCCTATGAATTTTTACGGTGAAAAAATGAAATGAAATTAAACGTTCAAAACTTTACAATACGGCGATTTTTGTACACATAGTTTGTGGGCTGGGCCAGGCATTGGGCTTCTTTTCTCAAACGGTGGGCATAGTTGGCATGTGGGCACAAAAATTTGCTGTGCCCACTCATCTCTAGTTTCAAGCCGGCTTGATCCGACTTCTTAACAGCCTTCGAGCAAACCCTAATTCTTTCCTAGCCACCGCCGCTGTTCTCATTTCTGGTGCATACTAAAATCTGCGATTTTGAAAGTTACATTGTATAGAGAACAGGGGGTTGGCACACACTATGGACACTATTGTCAAGGATGCTGCCAGCTGGGGCTTCCAAGATTCGACTCTGAATTTTTTACTGTTTGTAACATTTGTATTCCAGATTGATGGCGTACTTTGTTACGTAAAATCTCCGAAACATCCAGCAATTATAGTTCTTTCATGCACTGGATCGATCCTTCCTTCCTCTAGTGAAAGAAAGTAATGAATCTTGAATCTGAAGTACGCAGCCTTCAGAAAGTTGCATCAAGTGGAAAGTCTTTTTTCGGCCATTGGGTGTCAAATAGTGATTTTAGTAAATGCATTGAATTAGGAGGTGAGGAATGCCGATGAACGATTTTTGTGTGTCCCAACATAGAAAGTTCAGTGTAAGGCAACCGTTCACTTTAAAATGAGTTTTGAATTGAAATTCCATATGTTTAATATGTTTGCGTTAAAAAGGCTGTAAAATCAATGAACTGAATGTAATATTTTCATACAGTGATGACAGTTTATGTTGGTACACATTTTGAAAATAAATTTCAGTACAAAAGTGCGTTCATCGGCATTCCTCACCTCCTAATTCAATGAGTAAATGTCAGAGCCAAAAGCTACTACTTTATGGGAAAGTATTTGTCGATTTGACACCAGGCTGCGTACTTTGTCACGGTTCAACGGCACAAAGTGGGGCAGCTTGGTTTAAAAAATTGAAGCAAATAACAATGACGGCATTGACGAACGCTTGACAACGCATTAAGTTTCATCTTACTAAATATTTTGTATTGCTTCGATACGACCAAATTTGTTGATAAATCCACTAAAAAGTACAAATAGACTTTTTAAGCAAGGGACGAATCTTGACACCTGGCTGCGTTCTTCAGTTATATTCCTTTAAATGTAGATGGCAGCGGCAGCCTGGAGTCAAGTTGAAATTTAGTGCATTGTAAAGCTTCATTATTTGATAACATGCTGCCATTTTTAGACCCGTACGAAGAACGAAGTGCTTCGAAAATGGATCTATTGCGTTTACCACGACGTTTGTAACCAGTCGAATCTCGACCCGGTAGTAGTGGGGGAGCATCGATCATGGTCCTTAGATGACGAATCAATAATAAAAAAAAGTTCGTCCGTCCGTCCTTCAACATGATAACTCAAGTAAAACTCAACCGATTTTCAAAGACTTTTTTTCCCTGAAAGGTAATCAAAAAATCTTTTATAAGATTGAATCTGGGCACTGTCGGCCCAAGGACCGGCGAGCTGGGCCGTTTAAGTGGTTTTTGGTCTTTTGTTCATAACTCGATTAAATATTTTTCGATTTTCATAAATTTTTGTTTGAAAGATCTGGGCATGGCCGACAATTTATGGAAGACTCTTTATTGGATTCGAGTCCTTGGACTTAGCTAGGACACTGAAAACGATTCTATGCTAGTGCCATACACGTTTTTTGTACATAACTCGAGTAAATCTATTCCAATTGTCATAAACTTTTTTGTTTGAAAGATCTGTGCATGGCCGATAATTTGTGGAAGAAATTTTTTTAATTTTGAGCCCTTGGACTTAGCTAGGGCACTAAAAACAAGTCTCTGCTAGGGTCCTACATTTTTTTTGTACATAACTCGAGTATAAATCTCTTCCCATTTAAAAAAAAAAAAAAAAGTTTTAATCGAAAGATCTAGGAATGTCTCACATTTTATGAAAGAAAGTTTTTTGATAAGATGCCCGTGGACTCAGCCAGGACATTGAAGCTAAGCCCAACGTGTTTTTGTTTACATAAATCGGGCATCTCTTAACCGATTTTTTTTTCTATTTGAGAGGTAGCCGTGTACCGAATTATATTCATAACCAAATTTGGGCCTGTGCTTGGGGCTCAAGTGGGCCTCTGGTCGGTCCTAAGGTCGGCCCTAACCAAAAAAACATTTTTTTGTCATATTGCAGAGCAGATTGAGGGAAACAATTTTGTCTGTGGAAGTATGTGTCAGAGGCATTTCCTTATGGCCCTAGGTCGGTCCTAAAGTCGGCCCTTAACAAAAAAATTGTTTTTTGCTATGTTGTAGAGAAAATTAAGGCGAACATTTTTGTCTATTTGGAGATCGGTTTTGTGCTTTCGGGTGGGTTCTTTTACACCGTTTCTTCGGACGGGTTTTTCAATATTGCCCTATCGGTAATTTCCAATACAACTTAATGTGGATGCAGTTAAGAGTTAAGGCAAAATACGTTCGAGTCTTTTCGTAACATCAACTCTGTTTGCCACATCTATTCTGATACGTACGGTCCCTTGCATATTTTTAATAGGTTCAACGGCACAAAGTAGGCAGCCTGGTGTCAAATTAAAAAGTATTGCGCCGTAAAGTACTGGCCACTAGATTCAAAGCCAAAAATCATCTTTTCACATCAGGCTGCCTTCCCGGACTTGGCCACTCTGCCTTAATTCAAATCGTAGCCAATATAACCATCGCTTAAAGGAGTAGTTATAGATTGTGTCATCAGTTTTATGTTTGTCAGTATTCAGCTGTGGAAGCATGGCTGACGCCACTTTAGAAAAGGGAGTAGTTCTATGTTGAGCTATGAAAAAATATAGATGTCACCACTTGAGGTTCGGTGACAAGGCGCGGACATGACACGGTCTATTGGCATCGCACGCTAATGTAACTACTTCTTAAGAACAGTAGTATTTATGCGAAGTTATAACGACGGCCTAACACACGAGCTTATGAAAATTATTCCCATTTTATGTGATTCTTCAACGCCATGAAAACGGAGACTAAAAGTGGCAATCCTACCAAACAATAGATTTCACCTTCCACTGTTTTATGAAGTGGAACGATAAAAAATTCGGTTACCATAATAATTCGCATATGCATTTTTAATTTCTTAATTACTTTTTATGTAACTTTTCCGTAAATTGTGAGTAAAACAAAAATATTGTGAGAAAATCATTTTTTTTCAGCAGCACCGAGATGAAATATTTTATTTTTTTGCATTTTTTTTTCATTCTGTAAGCTTTTTAATCTAGCAATTTGACGTGTTTTGTTTTTTTAAATGCGATAAAAATCTACATATGTTGATGCATATGGTTGCTGCACTTTCCAGATGTGAAAAGAATAGAAATATGTAGCATTTTTAGAAACCTTTTTTTTTCTAAATTTTGAAGACTCCTTTGGTCCTACAAACTTTGGTACTTTTCATAAAGATCATTTTTTGTTCACATTTAATGGATTTTTTTCGTACTTCAAGCTGTTTTAGTTTCGAAGAGACAACAGATTTCATGTTTCTTTTTTCTATGTCAGCAATAGTCTTTGAAAAATCGTTTGTATTATATTACAATCCCCGCTGTGAAGTTTTTAACAGTCTATTGTCAGCGATTGAGGACCTTTCGAAATGGTTCATCAGCAGTATCTATGTCGAAACAAATCTAGAAAGTAAGGGTTGGTTTTGTCTTGTTGTTTTCGACTATGCTGAATTGAGTTATGAAAATGCTATTCAAATCAACAAATGACAGTTTCCTACAATGATTTTGTTTCAAATATTGAGCAGTCACAACGTTTGAAAACAATGTGCAAAAGCTAACATTTCGTTGTTTCAAATATTGATCATTTCGTTGACTGTCTCAATGTTTGAAGTCAATGTGCAAAAGCTCACAGTTCAATTTTCTCGAAATAAACTGCAAAAAAGAATCTATTCAATGATCACAGAGAAATAAACGACAAATGTATTTTCCACAATCATAAATTTGTCTAAATTGTTCAATTGAAAATTATCGATTTTGTGTTGGCACTGGTAGGGAGACAAGAAAAGTTTGTTAGTTTTTAGTTGATTAGAACTTAGTAATTACAACTGAATCTGTCAAACTCAGTGACGTGTAAAGATTACATGTTGAAAAAGTGCATTTTGTTTGACAGTTATTGGATGAAATGGATAAGTTTCATGCCAAGCAACTACATGAGGTATGCAAACAAATAATCTACGAAGTTTTATTAGACGACAACAATAAATTGATGAGGAGTAGATTGTGATTGACAAAAGAAAAATGATTGTAGAGATAAATGGTACACATTCACACCCTTTAACCTCTCCCAGACTTCATCATCAACTTTTGCAAAACTCTTTTTAATTTAAAAAGAAGAAAAAATCCCAACTTTTCGAATAATTTTCAATAAAAATTCGCTACGAAACACGTAAATATCTTGAACACGTTCATTTTTTTCAACAAATATGGTACTGATACGGTGTTGATAGAATTATCCTTTCTGCATCGAAAGAATTATATCTTTTTTTTCTGTATACGTGCAGAGGTTGAATAACACCATCCACACTGCATGTTTACTGTACATAATATAACGTGTGTAATAATATTTCAAATTCGATGTAAATAAATTTCGTTTTACCTTTACTTTACTCGCATTAATATTTTTTAATTGGTTACAATGAATTATATCAATTATATTTTTTTATTGTTATATTATGCAATTTATTTAATGGGCCTGTTAATTTATACTTAACTATCGCTTTATTTATAAATTATCGAACATACATTCATTCGCGGGTATGCATGGAATCACCAGCACAATGGACGCGTGGATGCGATACACTAGGGATGATGTTATGAATGGATTGCATTTAATGCTAAACGTGCAGCGGCTTGAATTAAATGTTTTCTACGTAGTCACAATATTGGGAGGGAGTTCACGAATCGCAACGCGTTCACATTATAACTACATCTTTACTTTACATGCTAGTGGGAGGTAAAGTGTACTTTACTACACTGTTTGTAGTAGTTTGTAGTTTTCACGACCCCTCTTCAAAAATAACATCTTTTTCTTCTTTATAAACCTTTTATTTTATCCACTGCTGGATACACGCCTCCCCATAGGGGGTATTTAGCCATTGAAACACCACGCTGGCCAGTGCGGGTTGAAGAGTGGACCACATGCTTAACGTGAATTCCGAACCACGCCTATATGTTGTAGCTACATATAGGATTTTTTATCTGTTGTTAATTATATCTACGCCTTAAGATAGGCTCAGATATCTGTGCACAGAATTCACCGTACATGGGTGACGTCATGTATGGCATTCGGTTAGTTATGGACACCATACACCATAACTACACACATTTGAAAGCTTGGGTATACTAAGGAACGATACTATCATGCTACAAGTTGAAGAAAAATCCTATACAGAATTTTGTTCTCGCCGGGATTGAACCCGGGTATTCTTGGTGGAAAGCCAGTACTTTACTACTGAGCTAACCCGTTCTTCAATGCCTCAATACGATGCTTATGCAATACTCCTTCAATATTCCCAAAGAACTGTCAAATCAATGAAAAACCTTGATGATTTTTAGCTGAAAATTAGCGTTGGACCAAACAAAATCCGTAGATCTGATGCTTGCGAAAGATAGCTGGAACAAATCATTTACGATTCTGAACCACATTTGCTTTGATGTATTTGACCTTAAAGTCTATGAGTTGTTTGTCTTTGAATTATGCCTAAGAAACAGATCTAATTTTTAAAGCTATCTGCCAATCGCTTCTCAAGCATCTACAGATTTCATGAAGAATATTTTTTTATCCAGTAGACCGTGTCATGTCCGTGTATTGTCACCGAACCTCAAGTGGCGAGATCTATATTTTTTCATAGCTGAATTAACGTCTCAACATAGAACTACTCCCGTTTCTAAAGTGGCGTTATTCACGCTTTTTATAGCTGAATACTGACAAACATAAAACTAATGACACAATCTATGATAATTTTCAACTAAAAACGATCTAAAAACATATTTTTCAATAATTGTGACCGTTCTTTTAATTTGATACGGAACATGACAGAAGGTTGCATAAAATTTAGCATGGTATTTGTTAGCATGTGTCGTGAAAACGTCTAATGAGTCAATTTCATGTCGTTTCAAACAAAACACGTTCACAAGAAAGATATAGATATTTGTTTCATCAGACAATAGTAGCCGCCTGTTGGTGGCGTCATCCGTTTATTTTGATAGCTGAATACGCATCTAAAGTAAATCTGTCGGTGTCGCCATCCATTTTTTTCGTAGCTGAATAGGATTCGACACACAACTGAATTCTCACTCTATTGATTGTATGGGGACCATTCCATCGGTATTTCTTCTTTGTAAATTATGTAAACGCTACAGAATTTGAATGTACACTACATGTAGTTTCACTCACTCAATATGAAACATATACCGCTTTGCATAAAACAATGGTAACTCAAGCAAATTCGTAATAGACCGTGTCATGTCCGCGTCATGTCACCGAACCTCAAGTGGTGATATCTATATTTTTTCATAGCTGAATTAACGTCTCAACATAGAACTACTCCCTTTTCTAAAGTGGCGTCATCCACGCTTTCATAGCTGAATAAGGACAAACATAAAACTAATGACACAATCTATGGTAACGCAGAGTAGAATGTGTTGTTGAAAGGGAACGCTGTGTTTTATCTCACTTTATTGTAGATAGTGTACTAGAGTGAATGGAATGAAAATAACGTTCCCTCTTAACATACCGATGAAATTGGCCATAGACCGAGTTTGTAACACCGCCTGAGTTTCGATGACAAAATGCTGTCATGACAGAGTGAAGTACGCAATATGTACAACGAAAGTACGCACTAAATCAGCGCCATGACCGCATCTTGTCACCGAAACTTAGCTGACGCCGCGATTTTTCCATCTAAAAGTTAAGTAGCCAAACACGATCTATACCAACAAGATTGGGAGCGGAATAGATTATAGAACATGAGTTCCTAGATATTGACTTTGATTGATTTCCTAGTTCCTAGATAGATAGCTCAGAAAAAACTTATTTCTATCTGGCTTTGCATGGGAGATTTTCGCTGCATCTTAGAAAAGTTGAAGACCTCCCAAGAGTTAGCATGCATTTTTCTCAAAAGGTGGTTCTCGGATGGCAACCCTACTACCTGCAACAGCTAAACTTGAATTTACGATTGAGAAAATATGTACTAGATCTACGAACGCTAATTTATAGACCGTGTCTTGTCCCCGAACCTCAAGTGGTGACATCTATGTTTTTTCATAACTGAACTAACATCTCAACATAGAACTACCCAGTTTTCTCAAGTGACGTCATCCAGCTGGATACGGACAAACATAAAATAAGGCGCCTAATCAGAGCCTATTATTTGGGCATTTTTTTATACTTTTTTGGGAAATTTTAATTTCAATCCTTCACAAGGCTCATAACCGGTTGAAAACAATGCAATTGTGTGACATTATCTGATACGAAAAACATTTGTTCCACCCCTTTCTTGTTGAGCGCTAGGAGGGCCTTTACGAGGGTAGCCCTAGTGCATATGAAAATACAAATTAGTGCCAAAATGAAGGTATTGGAGCCTAATAAAGATTGAAATTTAAAAATAAAAATTTTGCTGAGCAGACAATCCAAAATTTCGAATTTTCAACTTGTCTGGAAAGGGATGCCCTTCATCATGAAGTTTACTATTAAATTATTATTTGGAAATTTTTTAAATTTTCTTCGGAAAATTTTGGGAATTTTTGGGAAATTGTGGGAATTTTTGGGAAATTTTAGGAATTTTTGGGAAATTTTAGTGAATTTTGGGAATTTGTTCCCAAATAATAGGCTCTGCGCCTAATCTATAATACGCTAATGTCGCATCTGCTAAGGCTATGTCTCTCTAATAACTATCAAAAACCTGCATGACAAATAGTGGGGCATCCACGGGGACTCACTTTTAAGTTAGTAAATCACTGTAATTCGCACTAAAAATTTTTGTAAAGTAAATCATAGTTCATTGCATGTAAGCAACATGTCGTGTGTCATTGTATTTGTATAACATAAAATGTTCAATTTTTTGATTGAATAGGACTTACTGTGATTCACGGTGATTTGCACAAGTGATTTAAATACCACTATAGAGTGAAAGAGATGAAACACGTTACCCAGGTTACGGTACCGATGGAATTACCCCTATGCATCATCATCAAAATAAAATCTAAATGCAATTAAAATCAGAGTGAGTGGCGGTCTAAGTGAAAGGGGATATTGTAACCAACGCGTAGCTAGTTTTCTTGTGAAAATTTTTCTCTACAATTGCTTGTTAATTCAATTGAATAATACCACAACCACGAGGGTCATTTGAAGCGGTAAGCATATCGGTTTTTCAGTCGAACCAAATAAAAAATAGTGGAAATAGAATTGATTAAAGTTTCAGGGAATCCTTCAAAGATTTGTTTACCTTGAAGACCAACAGAAGCTTAGCTACAATGCTTCCATGTAGTTTAACCTTAACTTCAATAATCAATTGTCAGGTTATGTAAAATAGATTTCTGTATTTAGTGAATTAAAACGCAATGTTCTTTCACCCGAAACAACATGCAGACATTCGAACAATTGAAAAAGTCTAGATTTTCCAATGCAATAATCAAATAAGCGCAAAACGTACGAACAGTTTAAATAAATTAGTTAACTTTAATAAAAGAGAAACTTTTGCAGTAAAAGAAATGAAATTACTAAAACTGCATGTAAGAGGAGCGTAACATCGACGAAGAAAAAAGAAAGAACGCAACCGAATTGTATTCGAAATAAATTAATATTTTTAATAAAACTTTTTCATTAATTTTGATACAAAGATCGTACATGCGAAAAGTAATAATAATAAATAAATAAATAAAAAAAAACCGTCACAATCAATTAAAAAGTTTGGGAATCCATATAGAAAATGTATAAAAAGTTCCGTTTAGTTGGTAGTCTTGCACAGAAAATTTTCCAATGAGATTATACATCATATACATGTATCTATAGATTGGAGTATATATATGGCTAAGCACATATACCTATACAAAACTGTTTTTCCGTTCGAGTTTCCTTTTATACTATTTATAGATAAGTGTAGAGTATATACACACGAAATTTGTTGGTTCAAATTTTGTATGTGTTTGTATTAGTGGCACACAGCGCATACAACACACTTCTGTACTCTTTCATTTTCTTACAAAAATCAATGGCACGGTCGCGAGTTGGTGGCTGAAAATGTCTATAATACATAATATACTCGACGAGTAGAGGAGAGTAATATATTATATACTCAAAGGCTTTGTACATATATTAAAAACATATCCATTATACATACAGGGTGAGTCGAATGTTTCTAATATGCAAAATGGGGAAAATAAGAATTTTATCGACGATATACCCTTTACTTAAACTACCCCATTCCAGTGAATAGTTTGTTGGAAAAAAAGAAAACACTGAAAGAGAGTCAATACGAAAGTTTATCTACGTCATTAATATCATCCTCTGCAAAAGTATTCAAGGTTGCAAAGTGATTATATATTTCGAGGTATTTTGTAAAATATAGCATTGAAGTTGGAATCGGTGTTTTTATTTCCATGCAAAAACAAATAAATGAGTCACAGCTTATGGGATATGGAATTTAAATGTTAGAAAGTAATCGATTAACGAAGTAATTAAATACAAAGCTAACAAGCGAAAAGATTGAAGAAATTGTTGTTGTCGAATTCATTGTCAGCCCACATAACCGACAATAGACACACCCTGTACTAACACAAAGTTGCAAAGAGGGTGGCTGACTTTTCAGGTACTATGTTTTCCTCTAACATATCTAATTTAGCCTCCCTCACAATGTTGCCTACACAATTTACCATTTTCACCACCTCCCACTCATCACACCAAATTAGTGGAAAGTTATTAAGATTTTTCATATAAAATAAATTAAACAATTACAGTGAATTCATTTCATCTAATCATTTCGTATGCGAATATCTATTCGGAAAATATTGGATTTGATTCTTCGGTTTTTTGTTTCCCATTTTCGTTTTATTGTTTCGAAGTGATGCGGAAAATATTTGCTATGCTACGGGTCGATACATTAATTATGAAAACCAATCTGTATTTTGATAAAAAAAACACACGAAACTGATTCTTCAATTTGAAAATCTCACACATCTGCAGCCCAATTCTTCACAAATTCTATCGTTTTATTGTTTCACATGAAATATGTTTGAATGGACGATGCACAATCGGCGACTGAAAACAGACAGTCTAATCCGCGGTCCGTTATAAAGCCGGCTTGGTGACTTAGCCGGCTCTAATCTATAAAATATAAATGAAAGAACGCTACTGTCTGTGTATTGGTTGCTCATTTGAATATTTATTATGAGTAATAGATGTTAATCAACGAACCCTTCATTTTATAGTTGACAAAAATAACTACTTAGCTTTACATTTAGCTCATGGAAATTTGCTAAAAAATGGAAGAAAAAATTCTCGATAGATTGAGTCATTAGTTTTATGTTTGTCCTTATTCAGCTATGGAAGCATGGATGACGCCACTTGAGAAAAGGGATCAGTTCTATGTTGAGACGTTCAACACGGTCTATTGAATTTTTCAACTGAATTGCTTTCGCCGGCATCGATTTTTTCTTACAGGTCTCCCTCGTTTTATGCGGTTACAGAATCTGCTGTAATTCTATTGTTATTCACACCGCATAAAACGCCGGAGACCTGTGTTTACTTTACCGCTGTGGCACTTCTGACGTAGCGCTTTTTCACAAAGCTCCGTTTAACGTCATTGAATTGAAACGTTTAGTGGGATATAGGTTTGTGTCAAATTGTAGCAAAATTGATTACAAGATTTACAACCACATCTATGAAAGTTGCACACAATGTGGTAAACGTCAATAGAACGATAGGATCACAAAAGTTTCGAATTTCGAAACTTCGCCATTTCACGCAATTTCACAATTTTAGCTATTGTGACATCGAAATTATGAAATGGGCGAATTTAATCTTTCGTGTTAACCTCCCAGTAGACAAAATGCTACACTGTCCTTTGCATTTGTAAAAGTGTCAATAGAGCAAAAGATAACACAATAAATTCAATTTCGAAAATTCGCCATTTTCCGATTTTTGTTCTTTTGACGTTTACGTGAATTTTACCTCTACAGTGTTAAACTTTCACTGCTGGGATGTTGGAACTACGTATAAGTATATGAACTACTTGATAGTCTATGCACTTCATCATGAAATTCTCTATATTACAAAAATTTGCCAATGGTCAAAATTGTCAAATGGCGAATTTTCGAAATCGAATCTGTTGTTATCAGCGTAGCAATTTGTTCACTGGTATAAGGAAAAAAAAACTTAGCGAAAATAAGTGACGATTTTCAACGAATTTTGTGGAAAAAATCAAATTAGCGCTAAAGCAAACAAAGCATTAAACCGTGTCATGTCCGTGTCTTGTCACCGAACCTCAAGTGGTGACATCTATGTTTTTTTCATAGCTGAATACGGATAAACATAAAACTAATGACACAATCTATCGCTGAGAATCTTTTGTTTAATTTTGTTGAAAATCGACTGTTGTAAAAATCGATAAAATTTTTTTATTTTGATCGCTAACGATGTTATTCGAACAGTGAAGGTGAATAATAACGTCCCAATTGTCTTCGTGCCGAAAAAAAAGAACTTAAGTCGAGACTTAAGTTGATTAATCGGTAAAACGATATGAAAATACAATCTGTGAAGAATTCTTCTCTTGACCCTACATGAACCGCAGAGTTAGCGAGATTTTATACTCATTGCTCTCTCATGTCACGTCAGCGTTGAAAGAATCATAGTTAAGCATGAATACATTTTTGAATATATTAGTCATAGTCAGTTGACTTTTTGCATAAATTTTTGGAAGCTTTGTCGTATAAGGCGGAATAATCAAAAGTATGGAAATCAATTAATATTTGTTGATAAAACCAACTCTAAAAAACGGTTATTCGTTGTTGCATTACGGTTTGAAAATTCATTGAATTTGATTGATTGGATGACCATAAGAGTGAAATGACTCTTACAAATTGTCACACCCCTAACTCAAATGAGTCCATCGGGATCAAAATTCGGTCTATTCCAATTGTTAAAGTGACGTTTTAAACGTAAAATATTAAGATAAAAAATAGTTTGTCTGTATACGTGAGAATGTATTGGTTGTAACGTAAAATATTTTTCCATCACTTGGGACGAAAAGTTGCTTTCCGCGGTATGTGCACCAACTCACTCTTACTATTACAGAAAAATATCTTTCAAAATACACCAATACACACTCGATATGTACTTTTCGCTTGGGCTTCGCCCCCGCGTACGTACACATCTCGTGTGTATTGGGGTATGTTGAAATATACTATTTCTTTTGTCCTCGATTCTTTTTGATCTCAAAACACTCAAATCACTCTAATCGATCTAAAGATAGATTTAAAGCTACAATAAACTGGAGGACATTGAGAGGCAATGAGAGGACAAACGCTGCGTTCTAGTAAGACTAAAAAAGGTATGTACACAAAAAATTCAGCTTTCCCCCTTGCTGTGATGTAAATTACAGATGACCACAGGACTTCACACAATTTGTGAATAGATCCTGTCAAGTCCGCGTCTTGCCACCGAACCTCAAGTGCTGACATCTATATTTTTTCATAGCTGAATTAACGTCTCAACATAGAACTGCTCCCTTTTCTCAAGTGGCGTCATCCATGCTTCCATAGCTGAATACGGACAAACATAAAACTAATGACAAAAAAGATTCAACTTGCCTGAGCTTCAAAAAAATAGCGTTTGAGCGTGTGAAAACTTATATACTTCCACTCATTTCAATTTACATTTCAAAGGTATATTTTGTACTTTATGCAAGTCTTTTAAGTTATATTCCCGTGTCAATTACTTCAGGAAAATCAGATTACCAAGAGACAAAATTTTCTACCATTTTAATTCTATGTTTTGTTAGCGTATGATTTGGGGACCGGGCTCACGACGAATGAAAGACAACGAGACTCTCACGTTGCTGCGAAAACTTCATGCTTTAGAAAGGAATGAATTAGGCGACTTGTTTTATGTTTGTCCGTATTCAGCATGGATTACGCCACTTCAGAAAAGGGTAGAGTTGTTGAAAAACATCACTTGAGGTTCGGGTATAAGACACGGTCTATACAACATGGGTTTTTTCTTTCTAGACTAACATAAAACTTTTAATGTTTTATGGAAATTTGAATATATGGATTGTTTGAAGTTTTCATTCATTCAACTGCTGACAAACAAATCGTTTACCCCGTGAACCAAGAACCGAAGCTGCATACTCTGCTAATGTGGACACATAGAGAGACGACTAAATTTTAATTGAAAAGCCACGTCATATGTCTCCCGACAGTTTGACTTGAAAAATTTAATTTCCATGTAAAATTTCATTCGTTCAAGGATACTCTACAATTCCGCATAGTTCGTGAGTCTTTGTTTGAGATTTTAATCGATAAATTCCAAAGTTCAAACGGAGCACTAAAAAAGACGAGACCATAAGGGGGGTGATTTGATTGTGTTTTCGCTGCATGAAAACAATAATTATTTGTTTAGAGAATATTTTGTTTTATTAGCACAAATACCCCCGAAATGAACAACGAAAACGAAACATAAAAAAAATGAAACAAATACGAACAATGGTATAATTCATGTCTTAAATGACAGTTCAACTGAAATTAATAAGAATTAGCAGATATATAATAATTCATTTTACTGCTGTATGTTCTCCTTTCAGTATTAGCTTGACAATTGTAATATATCTGAATGGTCGTTTGCGTACATCGTTCTTTATAGTTCACGACGTTCATGATGTATACAGTAAATTTAGATTTTTTTTTTGTATTAAAGTAGGTGTACAAAATGGTTTTCGTATACTGTAGCGCGCCGAGTTTCTTTGCAGTAATATTCATATGCATACAGTTTGAATGTTTGTGTTTGTAGATACACAAACAGAAACCGACCATTGTAACAGACGATGGGTTGTGTGGATAAAACAAAGAAAAGTTTTAACCAAACAAAATGGAAGAGACTGACATTATGATTTATTGAAATTATAGTTTATGAATTATAATTACATTTTGTTCCAAAAACAAAACTCAAAACAACACAAAAAACGATGTACATCAAGATAATACATTTCACAATTTTGTGGATCACCACTGAGGGCCATTAGTTACTGTATCATTTACTTGGAATTGAATTTTACGTTTTCGGGTTACATTTTTCTTATTTCCTTGCACGATTTCTTATGTACAAGAGATTCATGAGATTTCATCAATTTAAAAGAATTTTAATTAGAGTTTATCCCCAACGAGTTAAACTTTATATCATTCTTATGTACAAAATGTACGGAGTTAGTTGGACAGATCATCGTACCTTTTGCACATATATTTTGAGAACGTTTTAGAAGAGAGAAACAAATTTTTATATTTTCTTCTCAATGATTCACTGTTTTCATTCCGGAATAAAAAAATGAGTTTTATGAGTGTATTCGTGTGTGTCACCGACTGATGTATAAACTAAGAACTGAATTGGTCAATGGTGTCAAAGGATGATTTGATGAAATTAAAAATATTCCACGAATGGTCCATTTCTATTTTGACAAGTTAATTTTAACAGACGTAAAACGTAATTGTAACCAATAAATTATTCTACGGCATACCTTCAAAACGTACCTTTTTTTTATTTTGTTGTTTTTCTTGAAAAAAATTACAAAATTTTAGCCCCATTTGACAGCCGCGAACGAACTGACGGAGGCCGAATGTACTACCGAATAGTATTTACTATGTTATGAGCGGTCTTTACGCTGGAAATCAAAAACCATACAATTTTTAGGGTTGTAAAGAGTTACATTGTGATTTAAAATTCAATTTAAGTGTCCGCCATCGCTCATTTTTTTCGATTATGGCAGCTGTACTAACTGAACTGCTCCTTTCATTTATTACTTTAATTAATTTTATAAAAAAAATTGGTGCATTTTTTCGGCATATCGCAGAACAATTTTTTGTTTAAAATAATATTTTACGTCACTTTTGTTGAAATAGCCATGGTCCATTACTTGAAAAACAGTTCTTGCAAGGGTATGTTGTCTGGTCATGGGCATCTGGTCAAAATATCTCTATACAAAATAACACCCAACAGAAAAACCCTTACACCAAATAGCCACCAACAAAAACAAATTGTTTGAAAATTACTCGTTACTGTAAAATTACTTGTTACTGTAATAATAAAATGAAAATAAAAAAGCGATGCCGCGATAAAGCCCCTCTTCCGGAGTCTACCTGTATATTTATAGAATTTCATTCATAGATTGAAAGTTGAAAATGCAATTTGGTGTTGCCGCATTAGAAAAATTTCTAATTTCATTGCTTTTATGGGTTTGTGTGGTTTGTGGCAGAGCCTAAAGTATGCATTCATGATTGCGGGGTCGCCTGTAGGGCATAGAAAATTTCGCCGCAGGCAGGGGGGTATGGGAGGTATGGGGCTATTTTGTCTGGGGCTATTTTTCTGTGATTGATTGTGTCGTTAGTTTTACGTTTGTCCGTATTCAGCTATGAAAGCATGAATGCCGACACTAGAGAAAAGGGAGTCGTTCTATTTTGAGACGTTAATTCAGCTATGAAAAAACACAGATGTCACCACTTGAGGCTCGGTGACAAGACACGGTCTATTGTTTTGTTGCTTTTTTGTTGGAGTTATTTGTCTATTCTGTCCAGAGTTATTTTCACTGGGATATTTTGGACGGGATTTTTCGTCCGGACCTAGAGCCGTTGTGTAGAGACATCTCTGAATCGAATGATTTTTCAATTCCCCTTCGTCTGTCCTCCAGTGTCTACCTTTGGAAAATTGTATTTCCAAATTTTCCTAATAATTTTCAAGTTATTATTTGGAAAATTTAAAAATTTTAGGGAATTACGATTTTCCAAAAATAGACCCTGCTGTTCTCCCATGATTCGCGTTACAATGACCCTCCCCTAACCTTATCAAAGAAGATAAACTTTTAGGAAAATATGTGCACTCCAAAGCGAGTACCAACTTGTTGTCCCCAATTGTTTCTTTGAAAGTAGTGTAAACACTCGGTGCAAATAGCTTTTTGAGGTTACTTTCAACGTAGAATTAGTTTTTCCTTTGAAGAAGTTTAAATTCGGTGAGAAAAAGTCCAAACAATCCCTTGAATCACATCTAAAAGTCTCAAAACCAGCTGAAATGATACTAGGAATGTTAGACCCATTTTTCTTCTTCTCTCTCCACTAAGATAAAAGAAACCTTTATTTCGCAAATTTTTCAAAGAAGATCGTAATAGATGATGGCTCGCATCGGGCAATACACAAAAATAGTTACCGACAGTGTCGCCATCTCTTCATTTTCTATAACTGATTACGGTTCGATATAAAGAGTGTCACCTATCACCGACTGACCGTAGTGCCATCAATCAATTTCATCGTAAGATGTGGTTCCACATGTAACTCATTCCATCGTCTATTATAGTCGAAAAAACGGCTCTAGGTCAAAATATCCCCGGTCAAAATAACCCCAGTCAAAATAACCCGGTCAAAATAACCCCGGTCAAAATAACCCCCCAGGGGTTCTTTTGACCGGTTTCTAGTTGAAGTAATAAAATGTTAAATTGCTATTTGACCTGAAATAAATTGTGATGAACTTATAGCAGCGGGGGCTCCGCCCCCAAACTCCGCGCCTGCGGCGAGCTTTTTACACCCTGCAGGCTGCCTTACCATCATTGGGCTCCGCCCCAAGCTCCGCAAGGTGCAATATTTCCCCTTGACCCCCTTTGTGCAGAGGCTGCCGCCCCTCGACCCCGCTTTTTTATTTTGTTTTTATTTTTCACGGCCTGCGGCGCTGCTTTTATTGCAAATAATAATACCAATATTCCAACTTTTTATTCAATTTAATTTCGACCGCTCACCATATGCGTAATTATTTTGACCGGAGTTTTTCGTCAAAGTTATTTATTCTAGTGTAGCCGGCGTGAAATCGATCCAATTTATTCGACCCAAACCACCGCGCCTGCGGCAAGCTTTTGCTGAAAGATTGGGGCTCTGCCTCAAGGCCCGCTAGGTGATTTTCCTTTGGACCCAGCAATGGGGGATATTACCCATTACCCCCTTTTGCAAGACTGCCGCCACTCGACCTGCTTTTTTCTGAATTCTGTCTTTCTCTGAGTGCAGGGGTTTATTTTGACCGATTGCCGAAAAAACTAAATTTTACGTAAAGTATAAAGAAAATCCCTAAAAAATCTTTATAAAATCCTGTCAAAGATTTTTGAAAGTCGTTTACCCCTCATGTTGTACTTACGTTATGTTCTTCTCGAACTCTTCCCACTTAATATTTACGGTATTTTGGATATCCTTTGTTTATTAACGCTTTCGATGTATCAGATGTCTATTGAAATGAAAATTCAGATGAAAATTTTCATTTGTCTGCGGTTCACGCCTGTCAAAGTTGAAAGCTAACCTAACAGGCGCCCAGAGGATGGTGAAATTTGATACTGGAACTTGAGCCATTAGCAAAAAAAAAACATTTGGCTTGATAGAACATTGTCATAAAAAAAAAACTATTTATAACCCTTAGGTTTGGATTAAACAAAGCAACATGAACGTATGCTATCATCTGAATAATACAATAGATAACGTCTTCAGAATAACATAAAGAGTTGCTTGTAATGTAATGAAAGCTAATGTCTGAAAATGTAATTTAATTGCGTGGTTCGTCCTCAAAGGGAATTATTTAAAATAACTAAAATGCATGAGAGAACTTAAAGATTAACATTTGCAAGTTTTCGTTCTTTACTAATTGTTGCTACCTCAGAGAAGTGGTTTTTAAATTGTGTTTATATTTACAGCAACAATGCACGTGCTTTGGGGAGCCACAAAAAACACATTATGGTAATTACAAACAAAATGCATTTGATACAAACATAAAACGCTTGCTGCAAAGATAGTATGTTTGAGACCACAATTGGGATCATTCATAAAGGATGTCACGCGTGCGAAGGAGATGCAAGATATGAATAAAAATGTGAAAGGGAGAGATGCAATATGAGTGATCCGATTTTGACCAAATAATATTGTGGCAAACATATTATGTTTCCATCAGGGCCTATTTTTGGAAAATCGTATTTTTAATAATTTTATTAATTTGGAAATTATTTGGAAAATTGGAAAATACGATTTTCGAAAAATAGGCCCTGATGGGAACGTAATATGCTTGCCACAATATTATTTGGTCAAAATCGGATCACTCATAAAGGATGTCACGCGTGACGACCATTTACATCTTTCCTTTTCACATTTTTATTCATATCTTGCATCTCCTTCGCACGCGTGACATCCTTTATACCAACTGTGGTCTCAAACATACTATCTTTGCAGCAAGCATTTTATGTTTGTATCAAATGCATTTTGTTTGTAATTACCATAATATGTTTTTTGTGGAAATTATTACGATTTTCCAAAAAGAGGCATTGGTTTCTTTCAATCAAATTAATTATGCTTGCCATTATCGTCTTATGTTTATCACAACTATATTGACGGTTCACCCGAACATGGTCCTCTAAGACTCGATGCTTAGAGGTAATCTGACAACATCATTTCCCTTCAAAGCGCGCATTTGGCAACCAAAACGTAAGGGAACATAACATCCCCGTATCATAAAATCAACCGAGAATTGAACTGGAATTATTTGCCAATATTATCATTCGACTTCAAGACATTTTTCTTAGTTGTACGTTTCATAGCATGAATTTCTCATAGATTACGAAAAATATGACATGTTAACAATAAAATAAAACTATTACCTTCCATCGTTCAGCGCATTTCCTTGAAAATTCAGCAAATATAACAGTCTCCTCTGGATGCTTCTTCTTATGCTCTTCCCGGCATGTTTGCACAAAGAAAGCATACGCTGTCATACGACCTCTCGGTTTGGCATCGGGGCCTTTACCTCTTGGCATTTTTGCAGGTGGAGTTTGAATTTGTATGTGTTGGTTGTTTTGATTATTATGATTTTGTTGCAACTGCTGTTGATGATCTTGTTGTATATGTTGATTCTATAAATTTAAAGAAACAAGAAAAAAACTTTCAGTGAATTTGAATAATTTTTTTTTCTCTTTTTATTTATTTATTTTTCTTTTGTTTTCATTGTTGACAGACCTGAGACGTTACAAATGTTGTATTTACATACAGATAACACTTTTATTTATTTATTTATTTATATTTTTATTGTTAGATGTCATCACACATCATGTGCGTAATCTATGTGTTCGAGGGATTTAAAATGTAGCATTGTATATAGGGCACGACTAAATGCCATTTTACACTTTTTATATTTTATGAATACAAATTTATGCGAATGGTTATGTGATGCATTTTTTAGAAGTTGAATATATTTTATAATTTCATGAAGCATATAATTTGCCGGCTGTAATTTTTTTTATGTGCTAGGAAATATATCTGTTGCTTGGCTCGTAAATTGTGAATAGCAGATTACAGTATGTCGTCAGGACCTTACGTATTGCGTGAAGTTTCTATGCGTTTAGTGCGACGTCGGCTTATGTCAAAGTACACGAGTTTTCATGATGAAGTCTTTTTGAAGATTTTTCGTCGCTTCACATATTATGAATATCGTCATTTATCGCCTTTAGTGTGTCTTATGTATGGTGATTTTTATGACACAATACATAAGCTGACAAACTAACGACATTACGGCTTAAGCATCGTGTCATGAAAATCAGTATACTTTGACATAAGTAGTTGACGCGTTAAAGGTGTGGATTTTGTGTACTTTGGCATAAGCCGACGCCGCACTAAAAGGGTGGATTGATTGTCACACGAGCAGAACATCCAAATCAAAATAAAACTTTCAAATGTGAATCTGTCAGAGAGGTGATATTTTTGCTGGGACTTACGACGCATGTCCTAATTGCAATATCCTAGTGTCCCAGCTTATATGTCACCTCTGTGGAATTTGTTAAAGACAAAACTTTTGTAAACATAAAATTTTTTCATCACTGCTCACCAGAAATTGAATATAGCGGCTGGCTTCCCCAGATAGACTAAAAATGTGAGCAAATGTCATCATCATTTGATATTTCGTCACCATATAAAATGCAAACCAAAATTTCTTTTCATCAGGTTATGGGAAATCCAGCCGTCAAATCATGTCTCTGAATCAATTAAAGTAAATCTGAACGTATTCCGACAACGTTAACTAATAAAACGACAGTTGGTGAATTAAGAGAAGGCTCAAACGTTCGGCTGACCGGAAACGGATTGCGAATTCCGGTTGCGGTCAGAAGGGTATCTAGGATTAATTATGAGAAATTTATGCCCGTCCCTTCCTCCCAATTACCCTCTTAATAGGTGGTTAGAACATTCTGATTGAAGTTGTCAGTCCTCCTGACAATTGATTGATTAACTAAATCAGTTATGGGGGTGAGTCCCAGCCAATAAAACTGACTTTTTTGTAAGAACTGTCAAACTTTTGAAAGAAAATTTTGACATTGCCTTCAATTTTTGACGAAAATAATATGATATTGTCGGGAGCAAAACGAGTCTATTTCAACTGTCCAAGTGACGTTTTAAACGTCAAACAAAATATTTTTTCGAAATATGCAAAACATGTTTATTTTTACTCGATTCTATAACCCTAATAGAATTAAGGAAAAATAGAATGTTTTCCTATATTTCGAATTTGTTTTGGTTGACGTTTAAAACGTCACTTTGGCAGTTGGTTTTGCTCCCAACAAATTCATATGACGGTTGTGTTACGCTAATCATTGTTGCGGTGAGCTTATTGAGATAGAATTGTATTCTTCTTCGGACGTAAATTGTGTCAGATACTACACAGTTTAGCGAAAGGTAAATGTGTTTCCCGCTTGTAATAAGGCATTACATTGGACCCTACCAAAGTAATTCATTACGTGAGGACACAGTTCTGTGATAAAAGCCAAACTCACGAGTGTTTTTTCTAGCAACTAGCCTTGGAAACTGTTATTTTGACTCGTATGGGCTTATACCTCGCCTCCAACTCGGATATGCACACTCTGCAATCGTCAAAACAACAGTTTTCAAAGCGAGTTTGCAAATTCACATAATTGTTTCCGAAGTAATGAATTATGTACCAAGGTCCAAGGTACGGTCGTGTTCCTTTAAATTTACTGACGGTCACATTTTAGCTGTTTTGCAGTTTTGCCAATACTAAATACATTGAAAAAAAAGAGATAATCTTGAAAACAGCAAAAACACGGAAATTTTATAACACAGAGCCGTACGAGGGGCTATCCACTTCATTTTTTTTTGTACAGGCTGATGGAATTCTTGGAATTAAAATGGAATTTTTGGAATTCAAATGGAATTTCTGGAATTATTGGAATTTCTGAACTCCGGAATTTCGATGAAATTTTTGGAATTTCTGTGGAATTTTTGGGATTTCTGTGGAATTTTTGGGATTTCTGTAGCATTTCTTGAATTTTTGGAATTTCTGGAATTTTCGGAACTTCGGAACTTCGGAACCCCTCAGCGCCATTTAATGTTGAACTTTATATAACGAAAAATGTACCGAAAATCCGCCATAATGTAATGGATCATTTTCGCAGGTGGCATATAGACATGTAATGATCAACTTTCGCATGGGGTAAGTAGCAAATCACGTTAATTTTCAGGTTATGTATGTAAGAGTTATTACAATGGTAAAGTGAACAACTCGATAGCGTAGTGGTTAACACGTCTGCTTGCTACTATGAGATCGAGTTGCCAGTGCGTTGGTTCGAAACTCAGCCGCAGACAGATTTGTTCCGATTGTTAGATTTGTAAACAAAACAAAGCTAATTGAATCGGTTCAAGTCATGTGAAGTTGAGTGTAGCGCCATCGTACGGCTTACCGGTGAAAGGCATTGTTGGGAGGTGCCGGTATTCTACTCCTACTAGTTTCGTTCTTAGTACATCTCATGGATGGCACTGGGTTTGTCGCACAGCTTACCACTGGCACAGTAAAAACTTTCCGGTAATGAAAGGATCTCAAATAGTAGAACCACAAAAAGTAGAACCACAAAAAGTAGAACCACAAAAAGTAGCGAAACTAGTAAATAATGATCTAGCCCCTAACCCTTCATGGGTTGTTAAGGCAGATTATTATTATTATTATTAAGTGATTTTTTGCATACTCATCGAAAAACCGTTTTCCCTGAGTTTCGTATAAAACTATTCGTGTTGAGAGTTGACTTTCGCAAATTTTATTCATTTGCGGGGCGAAAGTAACTATTTTCGCCCCAAGGCATGATGAAACTCTTGTTATGTGTTTCCCGTAAAACTGTTCAATACTGTGGGATTTTTATAGATGAGAAAAGATTGTAAAAACTCGCCATGTGACTTTCGAAAATTTACTGCATTTTACGACATGTTACGACGTACATTTGCGCACGTAATCAATGACTCATTTTCCAAGAAATTAATCTACTTTTACAACTTACAAATTCCGAAGGAGGCAAATTTAAATGAAATGACAATTTTTCTTTTATTGCTTTGCAATTTTTTTTCTTGTCCCGTTTTCGTTTATTGTTGTCTTGAAAATATGCTCTAATAAAAATTTACATAATTGACTTAAAAATTAGCTTCGGTGTGTACAAATTTTGCGGTAGTTTTTATGTTGAGGAAACAAGACAAGGGCAGCCACAGCCTAGGTAAATGAAGTTGAATAAAATTTGCTTGGAATGCATGCCAATTTCTTGTGATATAATTTTTCTACAAAATTATGTGGAAACCTTCAAATAGTTTTGATACAAGAAATTGCTACTCGTACGGTAGGAGACAAATAACTATCATTATTTTTCTATGCACTTCTTGTTTAGGCTGTTCCAGCTGTTTTTACCGACAATTTCAACAATGAGAAAACAGGTGAAACAAGCGAATAAAGAAGGAACTGGTTTTTATTGATTCTCAGTTGTATGCAGTTACACCCGGCCATTAAAACTTGCCTACCCCACCAGAGTGACACTTCATTGTTTGAATGTCACAGTATAAAATTTTTTCCTACTTAACCAATGCAATTGTCTTCAATTTTCCTTACAAAAGATTGAATAGAAACATCAAAACTGCACCTGACTTCAAGTTGAATAGATGCTTATAAAACATATCATAAATGACATAATAATACATATAGACTGGGTTTACGTAACCATCAGCTGAAGTAAACATGAAAATGGTAATTTGTGTGTGGTATGCACATCCCACACCAACACATACACAATTCATGCTGATTTGTTCTGCTGAAAATACGTAATCCACATAAACCACTAACACCACTTAACATTGAATGTCATTCACTCAAGTTAGACGTAATGTCGTATGTCGTGCGAATCTACGTCATGCTTACTTGAGATATCAAAACATTTCTGGCATAAAAATGTAACTGTTGCAACAAACAGCGATGCGAGCTAATGAGAGCAAAAGAATAATTTGCGAATCCGAGGTATTTGTTTTTATTTAATTTGTTTTGAAGAGACATTCCCGGCGATAGTCACAACCGACAAAGAGTCGAAAAAGAAAATGTTAAAAATAAATTTGCAACAAAAGGCTCTAACAAGTGCTGATATACACGTAGCCTTGCTAGTATAGGTGTACTGATGAGGACTTGATAAGACGAAATCAGGAAATATGCTAGTAGATTGTTGAATCGAAACAAAACGTTTCTTTCTGTTTCTTTTGGTCCAAATCAAAGCAATACAAAATGATTTAGAAATTCAGTTTTCAAAGACCAAGCAATACAACTTTATTTCGCCTTAGTTTGCTAAACTAGCGATTACAGTTCTTGCCGCACATCTTCTTCGTTTGTTTGTTTGCTGTTACTTTGCATTGACTTCAACATGACAACTAACATTCATCGAAGTAAAAACCGCAAATGGAGAAATTTCATATTTCTTAAAATTCACTAAATTTTTAGACCTGTTCGAAGATACATAGTTTTTCCATTGCATTTACCACGTCGTTTGTAACCAGCCGGATTGGTGGGTTCTTCGTTTTAGTGTCTAAATAAGAGAAATACGCAATTTGTCCGCCCGTCTGTCTGTCACTCAACATGATAATAAAAACAACAATAATCCGTCCGGGTCAGGGGCTAAATCATTTTTATTTACTATTTCCGCATTTTTTCTGAGCTTTCTGAAAGATCCATTTGAGACCCTTTCGTTAGCAACGTTTTGCTGTGTCAGTGGAAAATTTTTGCACAAAAACCTAGTGCCATCTGCGATGAAGTAGGTGCGGACACTAGTAGGGCTTAAAATGCCGGTTCGCCCCTTCAATGTGTTTTACCGGCTGGCATTTTTGGACCTCATACTTAACGCGAAATCCGAACCACGCCTAGCATTAGGATTTCTTCTGATGCTAATTATATCTCTGTCTAAAGTTAGACTCAAGTATTTGTACACAGAATTCGTCGAATATGGATGTCGTCATATTTGTCATTCTTCTGTACTATTCGTTGCGTCACCAAATCCACAACTACACAAATTATGAAGCCTGTGTGTGCCTCGGAACTTTACTTTCATACTAGACATTGAAGAAAATGCCTGTACAGAATTTGTCCCCACTAGGATTGAACCCGGATATTCTTGGTGGAAAGCCAGTGAGCTGACGCAATAACTCGAGTAAAACTCAACCGATTTTCAAAATCTTTTTTTTTTTCCCTGAAAGGTTTAGTTCCGGGCTAGAGGAGGAAACAGGCGTCCACATAATATGTGAATGCCGGAAGTTCCTCCGTCTAAGGAGCATGACACTGGGTGAATATGTGATTCAACCCTCCGATGTCCCAAGCCTAGGACCTGCCACGCTCGACAGGTTGTTAGTGAGGACCGGAAGGTTCTAAGGATTTACATGATGAACGGGAAGAAAACAAAGGATCAATGTGTTTTATGTGCCAGAAATGGCCATCCCAACCTGATAAATCTATTTCCCCCGAAAGGTAACCGAAAAATCTTTTATGGGATTGAATCAAGGTATTTTTGGGCCGATAACTCGAGTAAATCACTTCCGATTTTCAAATGGAAAGGTCTAGGAATACACCACAATTTGCGAAAGAAAATATTGTGATTACAAGCCCTTGGACTCAGCCAGTGCCCTAAAACTGAGTCTCTACTAAAGTCCAACGTGTCCAAATTTTATCCGATTTTAGTTGATTATGAAATTGAATTTGGGCAAAATCGGTTTAGAAGAAGTTACGGTCGAAAGTCAAGGTTTTGAATGAAAAATATGGACCTCAGAAAATCACAAAAATTAATTTAGTGAAAATCGGTAGAATGGTTCGGACTGTAGGGTCCTCAGTGTGAGTCCAACTCACGCTACGTGGCTCAGTTTTCAGTGAATACTCCTGCAATGATGAGGGTTTTGTGCAGTGTTTTAGACAAAAAAGGTAAATTTTTTTGATCATGTAAGAGTTGATCGATTGAAAAACATTTTTTTAAACTTGTTTCGAAATTTTATTTTGCAATTTTAGGGGACTTCGGACGGGTTTTTCAATATTGGCCTTTCGGCAATTTCCAATCCAATTTACAAGAGTTAAGGCAATATTTACTGAGATACGTTTGAGTCTTTTTGCAAAATCTATTCTGTTTGTCACATCTATTCTGATGCATACGGGTCCCTTGCTTTTTCTGCTATAAAATTTGCAGGTTAAATCAAGATAAAAAGCGAGTCTGATTCTACGCTTAAAGTTTCACTGTTTCTCTATAGAGAGCTCAAAGGAAAATTCCGGCTTAGTAAAGCTTTGTTGATATTCCGAAGCTTCCCGTAGAGACATTTTGAAAACCGGTTTTTTTAGAAATGTACTTTTTAAGAAAACTGCACTAGTCGGTAAAGACTTTCAAACTTTTCTAACGGGAATATCCAGGAGGATGAAGAGTTTTCAAACAAAGATGTAATTTCCCATTTGAAAAGTTCCACATATTTTCCGGCTATAACAACTATCCGACTTTGCCGACATTTTTATGCGGAGAAAAATTTGTTAAGAACGTTGCTCATGTACTATATCAACAAAATATAGAAAATGAAGGTATTGTAACCAATGACATATTAGTAAATGTAGGCGGGCCTTTTGGAACGAAAATTGAAGCAAAAGTTCACGCGTAATAGTGTGTGTAAGTACCATAGCTATGAATGTGATAGTGAAATTTGCGAACGAAATTGTGTAAGTGTAATAGTGTGTGTGAGTACCATAAGTATGAATGTTTAAGTGAATTTTTATATATATCTTATGTATACTGTGAGCAGTTTACTTTTGCTTCACTCAATTTTGTCTGGACGGCCGGTCTATATTTACTAATATGTCATTGATTGTAACGAATTATCTAATTTACGAGATTTTAAACAAATATTTCTTTGTAAATTACGCGCCTAATTTTACCTGACTCGCAGAAAGTATGAAAATATACTTACAGGACTTTGAAATGCCTGACAAAAGTATATTTTTTCAAAATCTAGTACTACAAAGGGCTTAAGTGATCAGTGAAATGTGTAGACCACGTGTCACTTACTATAAAAATTTACATCTGGTTTACACCGATTTTTTGGAGTTTTTGAATTTCGCCTACATTTCATAGATTTCGTTTTTAAACCCGTACGAAGAACGAAGTTCTTCGAAAAGGGATCCTATGCGTTTACCACGACGTTTGTAACCACCCCAATTTCGAACCGGAAGTAGGGGAAGCATCGATCATGATCCCTAGATGACGAATTAGCAATAAAAAAATGTCCGTCAGTCAATTTGTCCGACCGACCGTCCGTCCGTCTACACGACAACTCGAGTAAAACTCAACCGATTTTCAAAAGCTTTTTTCTCCCTGAAAAGTAATTGAAAAACCTTTGAATCGGAACACTGTCAGCCCAAGGGCCAATGAGCTAGGGTCTTTTAAGCGGTTTTTTGTCTTTTGTACGACCAAATCTTTTCCGATTTTCATAATTTTATTTTGTTTGAAAGGTCTGGGCATGTTCGTGGAAGAGGCTTTTTTGAATTTTGAGCTTTTGTTTTCAGCCAGGGCCCTAAAACTGAATCTCTACTAGAGATGAGCGGATTGCCCGAAACTTCAAAAAACCCAACCCGTCCCGAACCCGAATTGTTTTTTTCGGGTTCATGGGTTTCGGGTTTCGAAAATTTTAATCGGGTCGGGTTCGGTCCGGGCCAGGTTTGGAAACATTTCGGGTTTCAGGTTTCGAAAATTTTGATCGGGTCGGGTTCGGTCCGGGCCGGGTTGTTGTATCATTTTATTCGGGCCCCGATCCTTTATTGACTTTTTATATTTTACAAAACTCGTCTAAATTTTATCATCTTACATTACACTAATTTTGTTTTAGTCTAAGGTCCGTGAAGAATGCAGACGTCGGGCGTTGAAATAATTTTTGTTTCGAAGTAATTTGGGTTGTGAGTTGCGAAAAACTTGAGTGTCTGGTTTGGTCCGGGTCGGGTTTTGAAACAGTTCGGGTTTCGGGTATCGAAAAATTTTATCGAGTCGGGTTACCCGCTCATCTCTAATCTCTACTAGGGCCCAACGTGTTTTTTCTACATAATTCGGGTAAATCTTATCCGATTTTCAAAAACTTTTTTTTCCTGAAAGATAACCAGCAAGTTGATTACCGGTTTGAATTTGGGCAAAATCGATACCAAACTTTCGAAGCTACGGTCGAAAAAGTGGCTTTTTGAAGGTTCGTGGAACTTTTTCACTTATATTTCAAGGAAATTTGAACGCAAATCGCTCTTCAAGGTTTTGAATGAAAGATGTGGACAATAGAAAATCACGATAATTAAAGTAGTGAAAATCTGTTGAGTGATTCGGGCTCTAGAGTCCTCAGTGTGAGCCTTACTCACGCTACGCGACCACTTACGATATTTGATGATTTTTCGTGAATATTTCTTTAATTATGAAGCTTTTTTTGCAATTTGCAGAGAAAAAAGATGCGAACATTTTTTTTTCATGGAACTATGGATCAGGGGCCTCTCCTCAGTGCTCTAGGTCGGTTCTAAGATCGGCCCCAGTGCCCTTTTTTTTTTAAATTTGAGATTTTTTAAGGATTTAGAGAGGTTTTATCACTGTTCCTTCGGACGGGTTTTTAAATATAGCCGTTTCGGCAATTTCCAATCCAATTTAATGTCGACGTAGTTTCATGCACTTAAGAGTTAAGGAAACATAAGACAACGAATCTTTGTGCAATATCTATTCTGTTTGCCACATCTATTCTGATGCGTACAGGTCCCCTGCGTTGCATGGCCGAATCGAGTTAAAAATCGATTGTTTCTTGTTCGGGGCTGTTCATAAATGACGCCAAGCTTGCTATAAAATCCATAAAGTTCATAACTCCAAACTGGTCAGACATTTTGCTTATAGTACTCCGGCTACCCCCCCCCCCCAAACACACCCCCTGTTTGGGGGGGTAGCCATAAGGGGTCGTGCACATATGACGTCACGTTTGCTATAAAAATGAGTATCCATAAAACGGTCATAACTTAGTCAAGACAGCAAATTCTGTTTATAGGACTCTGGCTACCCCCCCCCCCCAAGCGTGACGTCATTTGTGAACGGCCCCTAATGAATTATGAATGAATTGGATGAATAACACCCTCGTGACGATAGCAAATGAAACCAAATCAAAATATGTTAAATTATGGTCCAAAAAATAAAGTGAAACGCATAATTCTTCGTATGGATAATGTGTGTATACAAGGTTTTTAATTTAAAAAGTTATAGCAACTCGAAAACTTGAACTCGAACAGCAACAATTTTTTTTCATCACCATCTATGTATGTTGATTTAAAACAAAGGATTGTGTCTTTAGCGGGAAATTCGAAGTCAAAAAAATATATGTATATCGGAGCTATCAGATAAATCTCTGTTGCCTGAAATGCTATGCATGTTACGTAAAGAAATACTGAAGACAATGACTCAATTAAAATTGGAAATTCATTCACAGTTGAAGTGTTGCAATGAAAAGAGATTTAATGAAATTTTGAACAGATGCCGCTGTGATTGAAACAGTTTCGTTCCTATTTTCATTAAATTTAATTGGACTTTTCGGTGGTATAATTGCTGAAACCTTGAATTTCCATTTTGTTATGATTAGAAAAAGAATTTAAAAGGAGAAATTTCGCGTAAACGATCCTTTGCAATGGATTCACATAGCGAAATTCTCTTCGTTATATTATTTATATTTTCCATTCATAAGTGAAATCCCATTTAATCGGAAAACGTTCTATTTATAATACGAAATTCCAATTAATTAAAAATGTATTTAAATAATTTTTGTTTTCGTTTCTTTTATGGGAATACGAATAAGCGCATTTTTTTTTAAATTCACTGATATTAATCTCTTCGTCTGCACAAGAGTTTTGGTCGTTTTATTGTGTTGTGTAGGTACATAAATTCAAACTTTATATCAAACCGGTTCGGCAGATCGTGGTTCGATTTTTTTTATACCCGCAACAAGATGCTTTTTGTATCCATTGAGATAGTTACTTCGAATCGGCACATGTAACCAATCCATTCGCTCGATATTTTCATAATTAAATATTTGACCACTTCACATGAACTTGAATTTTCGCAATTCTTTGGTCATTTTTTTTTGGCCAAATTGCCTTTTTTTATTGGAATGGCATTTCGAATATTTGAAAGCATTCATACATGCGATACTAATTCCTTCTTTTTTTGCGGGTATTTTATTGCGGTTGGGTGGATTCAATTGCTTCGAAATGTAATTTTTTTATTACTTTTAAATCAACGTAGGTACCTAAACTATTAAGGTGAATATTCTGAATGCATTCACCAATTTATAATAAAGTCTTTTTTGTAATTTATGCCTACAATAATTTATTTTCCTATGTAAAAAGAATCAATAAACATCAAAATTATAGTTGGAATGTCTTGATAAGTGATTTTATCACTTATCGCGTACAACAAGAGGTTCTTAAGAACTTAAGTGAACACATTCCCGTTTTTTCCTGTATATTGTATGGAGAAAGCGAACACTCGCCAATTACCAATGCAGTGGTATAACATTTCAGATCTTTTCTTTCATTATTCGTTGACTCTGTTGGACTGAATGGAAAACATGTCAACATTACATTACCATTAAGGCCCATAACTTGTGTACTAAAATATAGTCCACATTTAGACGCTGAAATATCATATTTTCGCTAATATCTGTGGACAAAGATGCAACTTTCAAAAAAGTAAGTCAGCATTTCCCTTCCCAAATAGGTTGTCTTTTAATAGCAACTAAATTTATTTTTTGAAATCCAACCTACTCTGAGAACGGTGAAAAAAATCGTTAAATTTGCACAAAAACTCGTCGTTCCGAGACTGGGTTCAATCCCACAAAATAAGTTTAGTTGCTCTTAAACGACAATATATGTGGGAAGGGAAATGCTGACTTACTTTTTTGAAACTGCGTCTTTGTCCACTGATATCAGCGAAAGTATATTATTTGAGCGCCTAAATGTAGACTATATTTTATCACACCAGTTATGGGCCTTAAGAGCGGCATACTGCTTACTAAAGAGCCATCTGTCGGAATCTTTTCAACTAATGAAAATTTGTATGGAAAAATTCGCAATTTTCTGTAACGTTTTTCTCTTAAAGTCCTAAATGAAAACGAATGCTTATGCCGTCATTTCCTAGAAATGTGAATTTCAAGATTTCACTGCAAAATTCAGTCTTTCAACTTTTCCACATAATAAACACTTCAAAACGCATAATTTTTTCGACCAATGTGTTTGCTCACTTAATTTTTAACTGAATAATAAATTTAAATGACAGAAAACATTTTCAAGGAGTCAGAAATGGATAAAAACTTTTTGAGTTGATACATTTGCAAATATTTGTAAACGTCAAAAGAAAACAAAGATGGCGGCCATTTTTATTTGCAATCATCTACCCAACATTTTTTGAATCAATTTCTGACTTTTAGAAAATGATTTCTGTCATTTAAATTGGTTATTCAGTTAAAGATTAAGTGAGCAAGAAGAAAACAAGAGGTCGAAAGAATTATGCGTTTTGAAGTGTTTATTAAGTGGAAACTTTTGCTGTGAAATATTGGAATTCACAATTGTAGCAAATGTAAACATTTTCTCTAAAGTTGTTTCGGCAATTTTGTTTGGGAATAGTTTAAGTATGTAATGACGACATAAGCATTCGTTTTCATTTAAGGCTTCAAGAGAAAAACCTTATTCCAAAAAAAAAAAACGCAGAGACTTGATATGGCGGCTGGGTTCTTCATAATATAAATGTGAGCAAATGTCATCATCATTTGACATTTCGTCATCATATCAAATGCAAAGATAGTTTCTCCCAGATGCATGATATGGCGGCTGGGTTCCCCACGTAGACTACAAATCTGATGAAACAAACTGTCATATGGAGAAATTTTTCTTTACATTTTATATGGTGACGAAATGTGAAATGATTATGACATTTGCTCACATTTTTAGTTTATCTGGGGAACCCAGCCGTCATATAAAGTCTCTGGTTTCTCCATAATGACAATTTGTTTTATAAGATTTATATTCTATGCCACCACAGAGGGTGAATCTGAAGTCTCCATGTTCAAAAATTAATATCTTCGGTTCAAGACTACGTATCTTATCTAATTTTTTTTAATTTTGAAGAAATATCACAGCTAGAGGGGAAAATTATTTTCGTATAACATTGCGAGAAAGTCAACCAAAGTCAGAAGACAGGGTGACATTGAACTTTTTCACTAATAAAATCTGTATCTTCAGATTAAGGTCACATTACAAAAAAAAATTTCCAAATATTGTAGCGGAAATGAGCTAAAATCTTAGAACAAGAAACATTTTCGGAACGTTCGTAATGAATTCTACGAAAGAGATTTGCAATTACTATAGAAAATTCGTCACCCTGTGCTCTCATTTTTCAGAAAGTTCCACAAAAATGGCTTGTAACAAATAATTTTCCCCTCAAGATACGTAGTCTAGAACCGAAGATATCTATTTTTGAACATGGAAACTTCAGATTCACCCTCTTTGCGCCATATCATGTCTCTGAAAATATGATTGCTACAAGAATATTCAGTGTTAAAACTGTGACGCCAATCATCATATGAGTCTGTTGGTATCAAGAGTCGGTCTATTCCAACTGTCAAAATGACGTTTTAAACGTCAAAGTAAAGAAGAAGTAAGGAAAAGGCTTAAAATGATAATACATTTGATAAAAAAAGAATCTAAAACGGTAATTGGCCAATTTTATTTGTATGTTAAGACGGAACGTTATTTTCCCTTCATTCACTCTTACTATATTGGCTAATTCCATCGGTACCGTCATCTGGGTAACGAATGTTATCTCTTTCACTCTGTCAATGCGATTTATATTAACATGAGAAAAAACACATTCGTTCCCCAGGTGGCATAGTAGCGACAATGTATGAGTTACCGATGGAATTAGCCATTATTCATAATAAATTGAGATAAAACACAGCGTTCCCTTGTAACAACACATTCTACCCTGCGTTACCATTACGAATTTGCTTGAGTTACCATTGTTTTATGCAAAGTGGTATATTTTTCACACTGAGTGAGTGAAACTATGTTTAGTGTACACTCAAATTCTATAGCGTTTACATAATGGAATGGTCCAATTATTTATCTAAGGCTAATCTATCGGTAGCGCATACATTGTCGCTACCATGCCACCTGGAGAACGAATGTGTTTTGTCTCATGTTATTATAAAATCACACTGAAAGAGTGAAAGAGATGAAATTCGTTACACAGGTGGAATTTCTCCTAAATAATTTTGACAATTGACTTTTGATCACAAAATAATACTTTTCATAAATATAGTTATTACATTATGTTCATTACAAATATATCAAAAACATTCTTCTCAATGGAGTCGTTGAAAAAGAATTAACGAATCGAAAGCAGCATAATGCAACCAGTCCACCCATGAACGCTTCCATTATGGAAAATCACTCAAAATAGTTTGAAAAGTAATGCATTTTTCAAAAACACAGAAGAAAATGCAATCTTGTAAAACTGTTTCCATAATGGTGCAGACATCGATCAAGAATTGCACAGAAAAAAAAATGGTCACATTCTTTACAGAACAATAACCCCTAACCTAGTGAGGTCAGCCGACATGAAAATTGAATAAAAACATTTTAAATGTATTTTCAATTTATATTTTACGATTTCTGAATACATTTTTCGTTCGAATTGGTAAAGTAATTCGGCTGATTTTAAATCTTCACTTAATTGATAAAGTAGCAACAAAAGTGTACTCAGAAATCGGTTAATTGATGTTTTTTTCAACATCAACTGTCTATGAAACTCCAATACAATCTGAGCGAAATGTCACCATTTCAAGTCATTGGATAAATTTATGTATCATTTAGACCAAATATTTTTAGGTGTAGATCAGTTAATGAAAAATTTCCAAGCACTTAAAAACAACTGTAAATTATTCTTAACGCATTTACGACCTTTTCAATAAAGTGTTTTTTATTACTGTGATTTAGTAACTGAAAGAATTCATTGCGAGCAGATATTGACGTTGAAGAAAATGTTCGCGACGTTCCAATATAGAAACCATGTTTCATTGAAACTTATTTTTATAGTTGCAACGATATTTTTTAATTGCATAGTATCAATAAAAGTGTAAGCCTTGGTTGGACGATCTTTCATAAAGTTGTTTTCTCGATAATTTTCCCTCTTCTTCAGCGTGATTTTTCTTTCCCGTTTTCAGCAACACTTTAATTTGGAGGCTCTAGGACCGATTATCGCCAGTCAAAATATCGCCGGACAAAATATCCCCGGACAAAATGTCCCACAAAAAACGGACAAAATATCCCCCCCCCCTTCTCGGGGGCTGCCGCCCCTCGATCCTGCTTTTTTGTTTTTGGTTGTTTATTTCAGGCCTGCGGCGCTAAGTACACTTCACATTGAATATTCTTAGTTTTTTAAGTGTGGATATTGTGTTTGAAGGGATATTTTGTTTGGGGATATTTTGCCCTTTTTTAATGGAAAAATTGTGGTTATTATGTCCGGATATTTTGTCTGGGAATATTTTATCCACGGGGATATTTTGGTTGGGGATATTTTTTTTTGAACATCCGGTCCTAACCCCTAATTTGTGGCTTCATATTTGGAAAAGGGTCTAATATATGGGAAAGGTACGCTAAATTCCCTAGATTTGGAAAATATTTTCCAGAGGTCCGCTTTACATAGTTCAGAAACAAAACTTACGAATTGTTCAAATAAAACACCATTTTCCCATTCCTTTACAGCTTTTTTTTCACATTAGTTTAACTGAGACAAACTTTCCTACAATGAATTCAATTTAGTGTGAAACTGAACTCAAAGCCACCGATCAACTTAAAATAAAACAATTGTTGGGTACATTGCTAGATTAAGGGTGACGGGCACTCATAATTGAGTTACTAAATCCAGTTAATCGCAAGAAACTATTCTAAAAACTTTCTTGCATTAATTTTCTATGACTTAACGTCATAAAATGATGTATGGAAAGTTTGAATCTAGTAGAGAGTGCTTCATGACGCAATAATTTTCAACTCTGACACCAGGCTACCTACTATGTGCCGTTGAATCATGAAAAAGAAGGCAGCCTGGTGTCAAAAACTGGTGACGAATGCTTTACAGCGCACTAATTTTCAACACCGACGCGACGGCCGCTGCCATCTGCATTTAAATGAATATAACTCAAGAACGCAGCCTCATGTCAAGATGAAAATTAGTTCGTTGTTAAGAGTGCACACCAGGGCGGTGACTGTCCTTTGTTCTGAACCGTGCAAATGCTATTCAGAGTGAAGTTAGCTACAGTTGGGATCGTAGCTAACTTCGTTACAAACAAATCAGCTGATCTCATTCACAAATTTACCAAAATCAGCTGACTTCATTGATAAATTCAAAACATCAGCTGATTTGTTTGTAATGAAGTTAGCTATGTTCGCAACTGCAGCTAACTTCACTCTGAATAGCATTTGCACGTTTCAGAACAAAGGACTGTCACCCCCCTGGTGCACACTGCTTACAAAAGAGCCATCTGTCCGAATCTTTTCAACTAATGAAAATTTGTACGGAAAAAGTCACAATTTTCTGTAACGTTTTTCTCTTAAAGCCTTAAATGAAAACGAATGCTTATGTCGTCATTACATACTTCAACTATTCCCAAACAAAATTGCGGAAACACTTTTGGAGAAAACATTTACATTTGCTAGAAATGTGAATTCTAATATTTCACTGCAAAAGTCAGTCTTTCAGCTTTTCCACTTAATAAACACTTCAAAACGTATAATTTTTTCGACTAATGTGTTTGCTCACTTAATCTTTAACTGAATAATCAATTTAAATGACAGAAAACATTTTCTAAAAGAAATCGATGCAAAAAATTTTGAGTTGATAATTGCAAATAAAAATGGCCGCCGTCTTTGTTGGCTTTTGACGTTTACAAATATTTGCAAATGTATCAGCTCAAAAAGTTTATATCCATTTCTGACTTGTAGAAAATGTTTTCTGTCATTTAAATTTATTATTCAGTTAAAGATTAAGTGAGCAAACACATTGGTGGAAAAAATTATGCGTTTTTAAGTGTTTATTTAATGGAAAAGCTGAAAGACTGACTTTTGCAGTGAAATATTGGAATTCACATTTCTAGCAAATGTAAATGTTTTCTCCAAAAGTGTTTCCGCAATTTTGTTTGGGAACAGGTTAACTATGTAATGACGACATAAGCATTCGTTTTCATTTAAGACTTTAAGAGAAAAACTCTTAAGCATTCGTCAATGCAACCACAGTGACATGCTTCAATTTTTGACACCAGGCTGCCCACTTTGTGCCGTTTAACCACGAAAAGTACGCAGCCCCGAGTCAAATTATAAAGTTTGTATCGATAAAGTACTCATTAGCCGAAAATACACTCCTCCACTTCTTGCAACTTTCTAAATGCTGTGTACTTTAGATTCAGGATCCAGTAGCTTCATGCACCAGAGGAAGGTTCAATCTAGTGCATGAAACAACTTTAATTGCTGGATGTTTCCGAGATTTTCAGAAAAACACAATTTGTGTAAAACAAAAATTCAGTGACATTTTGCGAATGTTTCGAATCGAATGCAAGTTTCTTTCGTAATTTTTTCAAGAAAACAATTGCATTTCTGTTATGATTCACTAACATTCCAGCGAATGAATTTGGAATTCACAGAGTGCTTTGAGAGGTGAGGCAATTTTCTTCATTATAAATTCTCAACAAAATGTTAGCTATAACTTTCACACCTCTACTCACTTATTTTACTTTAGTAAATAGAAACAGTAGCAATTGCATGTCAAGACGAGTGTTAAAATAGCCTTGACTTTTAAACGTTTACGAGGAGTAAGAGCTGACACATAGTTTTGAAATCGTCAGCCATATAGTGACGAGTATGCGAACGTTAACCGTCACCTGGGTAACGAATTTCATCTTTTTCACTCTTTGAATTCAATCAAAATTTATGTTAACATGAGACAAAACATGGTAGCGACAATGGGGTTACCGATGGAATCAGCCCTGTGAATATTTTGTCAAGTCGTTTTAATCTTTTGGATTGTCTTATAAGACTATCTCCTACACTCGGTCTGCACCTCACGTACTGCTAATTTGACTGACAGGATAGGATACTCTCTTATTCCAATCGTAGCCGCGCACCATCTCAACGGCACTCGAAAAAAGTGAACAAATTCCCTTCAGGTCAAATCTGAATGTCGGAAAGTCGTTTGTCATATATCGAGAGGAATAAGCAAATCCGGTACAAACCGAGTCATAAAATTGTTTTTCATAAAAAAAATTGTATTACGTGAAATTACTCCTTCACTTCTTCGGTACATTAGACACATAAGTGAACAAAACAGCTTCTGTATATGGGCCATTCCACGAAAACGTCGTTCCAACGCTCGAAATGCTCAGTTGTTACAAAATGATATTTATTCATAAAGATTGATCCTTCAACTTGAGGTTAGTTACTTTCCTATTAATATCATTTTGTAACTACTGAGAATTTTGTGAGTGGGAACGATGAAGTCCGTGGAATTGCCCATATAGGTGTAGTGATGCTGTGCCAGAGATGTGGCAGTCTTTTGTGATGATCTTTGCCAGTAATATTAATCGTGAAGTTAGATGCGGCTGCGACCGAGGCTAACTTTTCAATATATTCACCTGATTTTGGTAAATTGAAGACTTCGGGAGAAAAACAACCCGGACGGAATATGTGAACACTTTTTCTTTCGTCATACAAATTTTTCATGTCATAAGACACGATTCCTATACGATTCTTAAGGAATGTGTTCACTTATTCTTGACGGGAAGATAAAGCAATTGAAAGTGAACCTGCTCCCATGTATAATATATGAGAGTACGTTCACTTTCAATTGCTTTATCTTGTTTTTTTCCCGAAGTCTTCAATTTATGAATGTAACACGTACTGGCTTTCCACCAAGAATACCCGGGTTCAATCCTGGCGAGGACAAAACTCTGTATAGGATTTTACTTCAACTTGTAGAATGATAGTATTGTTCCTTAGCATACCCAAGCTTCCAAATGTATGTAGTTGTGGGGTTTGGTGTCCATAACGAACCGTATATAGAAGAATGACATACAGGACGTCACCCATGTACGATGAATTCTGTGTATGAATATTGTGTATTTTTCGGATATTTAAAATTCGCAATTTCGCCCCACGACATTTATTCGTAATTAGGAAAGTCCTTTGGAAATTGGATGGACGCTCTAAACACTGCGAAGCGAAATGGGAGTCAGGGGGATGGAGTTGGGTCATGGGTTTATTTGGCAAAAGTGCATGATTTCCTATAATGTAAAACCTTATATGTTCAGTTTTGCAAATTTATTCGTAATTAAGAAAGTCCTTTGGAAATTAGATGGACGGATGGACGCTCTAAAGACTGGCTTACAAAGAACAAGAAGAATCATCTAACTTTGCTCGCAATGAAGTTAGCTCCGATAGCAACAGCAGCTAACTTCACGTTTAAGTATTACTTACAAAGATCAAAGCAAAAGACTGACACGCCTCTTATGCTGCGTAAACAAAGGTCAAACGAATGCGCTTCGTTCCGACAAGTGACCAATTGATGCATCAAAGCCATCAAATTCATCAAAGTACCATATCCTCATTGGCAAAAGCGTTCAATGAATTCTATTTTTTATTCGTTGTGCATAAATAAATATTAAACGTATTTCCTCAAACATTCTTTATGCGATTAACAGAGACACTAGAAGTTATATTCACAAAGTATACCTATATTAGACGAATGCCTTTATGTATTACGATAAATGTAGAAAAAAAAGATTCCCTTGTAAAAATTATGACGATACATACAATATAATGGCAATACAACATAATATCCCAAGTAAAGTAAAGTAAGAATGAAAGAAGAATGATTGAATTGTTGTATACATCACACCATTTATAATGATTTTCCATTGATATTTTTCTTGCTCACAAGCTCTTTCACATATTCTATTCGATGGCATTATAATATCATCATATCACGTATATAAATATTACACATAAAAGTGAAAAGAGATGTGTGTTTTCTGTATAGGAAAATAACATCTCAAAATCGTAACCACGTGGTTTTAAATAGTTAATGCCGGTTTATTATATGAACAAGAGGTGTGCAATTTATTTTGTGAATAGAGTAAACAGAAACGTAATTTTAATCTCTTCCCCAAAAATTAATTTAAATTTATGCGGTTTTTTTGTGTGTGCATTCTGTTTATTTAAATACGATCGAATGTAAATTATTATACCGGGATGATTGGTCGCAATAAATTGAAATTTAAAAATTGTCGCTTGGAGAGTTTTGAGTCTTTTTTTTCTGTATTGGATTTTAATGATTTTTTTTTATTCAAGAAGAATAATGGGACAAGAATATTTATCAATTGCCAGTCAGACAAAAAAAACCATCAAAATTAAAGCTTTTCAATTTTATTTTTTCAATCGTTTTCCATTCGTCCTTCAAATGGTTATTGTTTTTCCATCAATTTCGAACGAATTGAATTACGGAAAACAATACAACGAGGAATGCAGTTTTGTCCCAACAATCTTTTTTATTAGGCCCGTACGAAGTATGCGGGTGCCATTAGATTTTTCACATTCCGAATTTGTGTCCCAGAGTGGGAGGAGCAGCTAAAAGTTCTTGTCCGTTCGTCAAAACAGTTACTCGGGTAAATCTTGACCTTGAATCGTGATAGGAGTTCGGAGACGAGCAAAATCCGTCAAGATCTTCCCATGAAATGACCAAAAAAATGGTAAAAATGTAAAAATTGGGTTTAGGTTCGGTGAAGATTTTTCGCCTCGATTCATTTTGATCATAAAATAGTGCATCATAGGGCGTCTGAAGAAAGGTGAAACCTTGTCAATCAAGGCAGCCTGGAGCTGAAATTCTGACTACGCCTAACTGGAAGAACAAGGTTATTAGTTAGTAATACCATCGAAGTGGGCACCAGGCTGCCTACTTGAGACCTAAAACTGGGAATGAAGAAGGCAGCCTGGTGCTATAGGTCACATAAGTTTTAATACGGCACCAGGCTGCTGCTGCCCCCCTGCATTCAAAGTGTCATAGCTCAAGGACGCAGCCTGGTGCCGAGTTGAAACTTATATGACGTATAGACAGGGAGTGACAATATTTTGTTCTGAACAGTGCAAATTCAGAGTGAAGTTAGCTGCAGTTACGATCGTAGCTAACTTCATTACAAACAAATCAGCTGATCTCATTCACAAATTTACCGAAATCAGCTGACTTCATTGACAAATTTAAAAAACCAGCTGATTTGTTTGTAATGAAGTTAGCTACGATCGCAACTGCAGCTAACTTCACTCTAAATAGCATTTGCACTGTTCAGAACAAAAGACTGTCACCCCCCTGCGTATAGATCTATTTACCTTCTACTCTTTGGTAAAAATGTATGCTCAGCACCAGGTTGCCTTCTTTATTCGCAGATTATGGAATCAAGTACGCAGCCAGGTGTCAAATTATAAACTAATACGATGTAATCGATGTAATATACTCGCTACTTCCTTAATTTTGGCATTTTTAAATTTTCGGCACCAAGTGTGCTGAAAGTGCAGACTTATAATCTAGCGAAAAGTTTGTTAAAGAAACTAAGGAATCTCAAAAAAGTAGCTCAGCTACTAGATGAAAAAACAATGATTTTATATAGCTATTGAGGCCCTTCTTTGAAATTGACAAATTTTTTTTACAAAAGTTACTCTGGAAAAATATCGTTTTTATCGGACACGCTCTTCGCTCATCATTTGGCTGATGGATACATGGAGAGAAAGAGAGAGAGATTGAGAGAGAATGAGATGCTAGTTTTTTAGAAGTACGCATTAGGAGCTTGAACCCTTTAGGCTTTATACGGAAATGCACGGGTCTGCATAGCCTTCTGTTTTTTCTAAAGATTCTTTACAAAAAATTGTCGAGAATTTAATGTTCTATCAATGTAAAATTAATCTTGTAGTAAAAATTCAACTTAAAAGCCAGTTGGGTTAGGGTTATCAACTAATAATCCAGCAACCTTGAGATAATTGTAGTTAATTTATACAGACGGACGATTGACCATCTGAGTTGAAATGAAATGCCAAGGTTGCATTCAGAGCATAATATTTGATAAAAAAACTTCCCCAAAGTTCCCTAAAAGCGAAATTTTTTTCAGATTTTATACACTGATTGCAGGGTATGTTTCAAAATGGAAGTTTTCAGGAAGCAAAAAATTTAACAAATAGTGTAAACTTTGTGTGAAATTAATGAAAGAATTATGTGAAATTAAAGTACGCTGATGTAAAAAATATAAAGAGTGATTTAAGTTGTAGTATTTCATGATTTTTACATTATTTGTCCACAGTGTTTACATGATTTTTCCATTCCTAGGACGGAAAACTGCTGTTTTCCGTCCTATTTTAAAACAGAAAAACGGTTTTCTGAACCCTCGGAATGAAAAATATTGTACGAAACTCGGAAAAATATATGTTTTTGACTAACATGATTGCAGTCCTTGGCTTTGCCGCGGGCGGCAAACCTCACACTCGTCAAAAACATTATATTTTTCCTTGTTACGTAAATAACTATTACAACAATTTTACGCAAGTTTTTCACATACACCAATAATATGCTACAGTGGACTCTGCGAAAGTAATTCATTACATGAGGACACAATTTTGTTATAAGAGCCAGACTCACGAATGTTTTTTTGAGCAGCAAGCTTTGAAGACATTATTTCGACGAGTTTATAGCATGCGTATCCGAGCCGTAGGCGAGGACTGCAACTTGACGAGCCAAAATATCAGTTTTCAAAGTGTGTTGCTCAAAGTAACACGAGTGAGTTTGCGAGTTCTCAAAATTGTGTCCGAAGTAATGAATTGTGTAGCAGGCTCCACTGTATAATGTTTATTGCATATTCATCCGAAAGTTGAGCATTACATGCATGTTTACCCCTTACGAAAACCATACATTAAATGTCGGGTCTTTTTTATCTTACTAGTGAATAAAAAGTTTTACCTCACCAATGAAAACAAAAGTTTTACCTCACTAGTAAGAGATTGGTAGGTAAAAAAGACCCTACATGTAATGCATGGTTCGGATGGGAAAGCCAATAAAATACTTTTTCTGTGTTATACTATGGTTTTCTCTTTCTGACACACCTCCGATGAGCGAGAGAAAAGTACCGACTGTGGAGTTACATTTGGATGACACCGTATGTTATGTATATGCTATATTTATGTAACATTGACGGACAAATTATGTATTTTTACGTAAAATCTAAGTGTTAGTGCTTCAAGATTATTATATTATTTATCCACAATTTTCACATCCACTTTTCGCAAGGTCTTACACATACATCAAGGAAAATAAATTCTCTGTGTAACTGGTGGATAATTTATGTTATTTACATTTACATAGTTACACAAGTAAAACTTGTGTAGAATTTATGTAAAAATCATGTAAAACTTGTAAATTTTATGTAAAAATACATAATTTGTCCAGTAATTTTACATAAAATTAACATCACTCGCCATATTTCTTACAGGAAGCGAATCATAACGTTGTGCACCTTCTTCATTTTTCTTTTATTTCTTCTTTCGTCCTTTCGTGTATTCGTTTCTATTTATTTTGTTCATGCAAAACTTAGATTTTCGGTTTAAATAGTTACTAGAAAAGTTGCACAATATTACGATTCTCTTCCTGTACATCAGCGTACATAAATTTCACATCATTCTTACATGAATGTCAAACAAAGTTTACGCTTTTTTTGTATAATATTTTGCTTTTTGAAAATTTGCATTGTGAAATATACCGTGATTGAAGTCCTTGCCCTATTCAGTACTTAATGTGGGCATACACAGAGATGTTCTTAACGCTTAAGTGTAACCGAGTCAAGTAAAATGTATACCCGGTGAATATATCAGCGAAATAATTAACTCAAATCGTGCAATCTAGTGACAATAATGTTTTGTAGTTGAAAACATGAACATTGGCGATGGGTTTGCACGATCTAGTTGTCATGTAACCATCACAGGATATGCTATTTTTACCTGATTGTTGTCAACGACAACGTTACACAAACACACTGTTTGTCTGGTGCGACTGAGGGTATTTCGTTATATCAATAATGAGATATGATAGATGGTTTGCGTTGATAAGAGTGAGTGCGGGGTCTATCAAACGTTCAAAGCGATTAATGTTTGACGTTAACGGCTCAAAGTTCTAAGCTCAATTTTTTGAGAACAAACAAAGAGAAAATGTCTTTCATGAAATGAATCTTTCGATCTGAAAATACTGACTGAAATTGTTCTTTAAGTTCTTGTGTGTCAATGTGAAGTCGAAGTCAGTAACCAAACCGATCCGATGTTCTATTATCGAAACTTGGCATATATGTCATAACGCGCGCATAGCCTAATATATGGTATACCGTTTGACTGTCCAGTGTTCCAGCGACCTTCGAAGTCGCCTTAAGCCTGACAACGCAAATACCCGATCATTTTCACTGTGAAAGAACTCTACTAACTTGTTATTTTTACGAACTACAATGACGAATGAAGTGACGAAGAATATTATTTCCTACTGAATTTTTGTGGAACGCCAATGTTATTTTTATAACTTTAATTGCTGACTTGATTTTCATCGGGTAACTTATTCAATGAATGTAAATTATGTAACATTGGCCATTGGCCAAAATTTGTATATATATTTACATCGGTTGAAGAACGCTTTATCGAAGGTTTCAAGTTCAGTTCAGTCATTCAAATGAATCAGCAATTCTTTTTGCTCAGAGTTTTGGATTGGGATGTAAAGAAGAGACATAACTTTCACTCTAGAGAATAAAACATAATTTTAGGCGAACCAGAATCAATCCAAATTGAGATAAAATAAGCAGTCCAGAGAAATGCTAACAACACTGTACCAGCCCAGTGCCGTTAGCAAAGCTGCAGCGTCGTCTCAGTTGTCAGAACCTTCGGAAAGTGTTTTTTATACGGAGTTTAAGTTTCAAGCATGAATAAAAAATTAGTTGCTAGCTGCAAATATTACATGAAACGTAGATGACAGTGAGTTGTTCATTTTGTGAATAAAAAATATTTGCCAATTATCATGTTGATTTTCAAATTCATCGTGAAATAATACGTTTCATGTAAAGTCTGTAGTTAAGAAAGTCTACAATAATCTTTTATTTAACTTTGAAACTCAAACTACATAAAAAATCCCTTTCCGATTGTTAAGACACTTGATTCAGGTAGTGTTGTAGGCTAATTAATGACATTAGCCGTTGACGCATTTAAAGCGTCGAACATTGTCGAAAAATTGATTAAAAACTCAACACCCAGAGGGCAGCCTAGTGGTAAAAAAGCTACTACGACAATGTTGGATGGGGAAACGAGCTTCGACTCGGCACCAGTCTGGGTACTCGATAAATATGAGTAGTCTAACAGAAGGCAGCCTGATGCCGAAAATCAGTTAAAGTCATTGTAACGGTAGTAGAGAATCCTATACGTCATAAAAACCAGGCTTCTGCTGCCCTCTATATTCACAGTACAAAATCTTGTGTATGCATCCTGGTGCTGAGTTGAAATTTATGAGAGCTGCGTGGTCCGAACACTTGGAGACTGCTGTCAAAATGAAAGAAACAAAAGAGAAATAAAAACGTTAGTCCAAAATGAGAGAACTGAAATTCAAACTATTTCCTCCTCTCTCAATTATTTTCATTCATAAATGCTTGACAGCAGTCCCCGAGACAAGTAAAAAGAAAACTGATCTGCTCTCTGAAACTACCTTATTCCTTACTCTAGCAATGTAAGAGTGACAGATGCGAAATGTTTCGAATTAGGCAACACCGAATCGAAGTTATCAATGAAATTTGGTGTTGCCGTATTAGCAAAACTTCGAATCTGTCACTTCGCATTGCTATGTGTAGACACAGTTACTCCCGTAACGATGCCATTAGGATATTTTTGGCATCAGGCTGCGTTCTTAAACTTATCAAGTAGACAGCTTGGTGCCGAATTAGAACCGTGTGCATAGATACCCCTCTAAGATTGTCATAGAAACTTTTTTGGCAGATCTGTGTTTGTTGCAATTTGTTGTTTGGAAATGTTCTACACGACGACTACATAAGGAATTCGTGCGCTATACAAAGGACCAGTTCATGCAGACTTCTTATTTCATCGTCATCTGGAACATTTACATGAAATAAAGTTGTAACAAACACATGCCTCTTTGAAACAACATAAGAACTGGGGTCAAAAATTTAACTTTTAAAAGAGAGACACCGACAAACGGTGTCGCCATCTCTTCATTCTCTGTAGCTGATTACGGTTCGATATAAAGAGTGTCACAAACTGACAGTAGCGCCATCAATTCAATTCATTGCTAGATGTGGTTCAACAAGTAACTGATTCCATCGTCTTGTACTCGAACCTCAAGTAGTGACACCTATGTTAATGTACGCCTTAACACATAACTAGTCCCATCTATTTCGTGGACTAACATTAAACTAATTATTTATAAAACTTCTCTAAAAACCAGAGTGAGCATGCGTAATAAATTTTATTTGAACTTTTCCACTCAACCCTAAGGTTATGTCATTTTGAAAGGTAGGACTTTATTGCGAGGTTGTTTGAAAAGAGAACGCGCATCCGCAGCAACCGATTCAGTAGTTATTTTTAGCATGGAACGTAATTCGATCGGGGTGCCACCGTTGCTAATAAATCTAGCGAACGTTAAAGTTTGCTATTTGCTGCTGTAAGTGAACCCATAAATCTAGCAAAGTTATTTTACCATCCAAATTGTTATCATGATCTCTAAATTGAAACTTATTTTCAGGTACACCAGACATTTAGAGTTCATGACAACAACAACAACAACAAGCAAAACGCATATCCATCTACAGTTTAATGCAATTCGAAACAGTGCGTCTTATTGTCATGCATCGTAGTATATACGTGGTTCGTTAAACAGACCAACCAGACAAACTAATTCAGCGAAGCAAATCCATATCATTGAAAATACTTCGTGTATCTGATAAATAGCTATTGATGACATTACTCGGTTCGAATTAAAGCTTCGAAAAAGCTGGTAAAAAAGCAATTATAGTTTAGCATCCCATCTATTCCGACGAGATATCGAACAGAAACTGAACGGAAAGTAATACATAAAAATATTTAAAATTAAATTGAAAATTAAGCGTGTATATAACCCGTATAATATAATTATAGGTCTTGACTGTAACGCCTATAATTTGGTTCTATTACTTTTTATATACCCGCACCGTACGATGCTGTTTTGCTTAAAAGTTTTGTAAACGACTCTGGAAATAAAAAGACGAGATGTAAAATAAGAAAAGTTTCATTAATTCCAGGGTGTAAATCTGTGGGTATTACACGGCTGAGGGTAGTATACAAGACTAAGTAAAAGTGAATTCAATTCATCAAAAGTTCATTATTGATGAAGAAGTGATGTAACAACAAATTAGCGATTTTTGCCAAATCAAAAAGGGACATTGTAAGACGCGTTCAGTCCGATATCTGTCGAAATATAGGGAATTTCATGATTAAGTGCATGTAAGGTCATACTTTTTCAGAAGCGAATGACGCACTAAGCGTGTTCATTTGCTCAATAATTAATTAAAGACAGAAACTTTCTCTCAGCTTAGGTAGTTGAAAACTAATCGAGTTAAGAATTTTCAATTAAGAGTCTTTTTCCATTTACCATTTACTTTTGATTTATGTCAAATCGATCAGACTCTTCAACGAAATAGTGCCAAATTAGATAGAGTGCGATCGAGCATTATCGTAATTGATTAAGAAACATTTTTGACGATTGAGAAAGATTTTTGAATATTAAATTTCAACAGTCGGTTGATAGTTTGATGCGAAATTTTAACGATGTAATTTTCATTAAATTTCGAAAAGTTCAATCAATTAATACCTTTAACGTGTACCCACTCGGTAAGTTGATTTACACAGTGTGCGATGCGATAAGTAAATGGCTCATAACGTACGTGTAGTCAGAGTAGTCGGTAAATTTTATGCGACGTGTTTGTTTTGATATAGTAAAAGTTTGTGATTCTCAAATTTCTTAAATTTGTGGTATTTTACGGAAACGATTGTCCTGCCTATGACATTACTCAATTCTCGGCAAAACATGTGTTCCCTAAAGCCGCCTATAAGTTCTCAATAAAGATGAAAACTTGAATTAAATCTCGATACTAAACAAAAATTTAACCGACAACTAAAGTCATTTCATAGAAACATGAATGAATTGGCACGCGGCAACTTTGATTCCTTCGTAGAGTGAACATAACAAAATTTGAAACTTGAATTGATTTTTATGAAATAAGATGTTTTGTAGATTTCAACTTACCTTGTGGGTTACACGTTAAAACATAGTACAGAGGAACACTGTTTATGAGTAATATTACAAGTGTGCGTTACGGTAACTCCGGGGCTCGTTACCGTAAACATCGCACACCTGTAATATTACTCATAACAGTGTTCCTCTGTAATATACTATAACAAATGAGGTGTAGATTAATCATCACACGAATTTCGAATTTTCTGTGACTAATCGCAAACGAAATGAGGTGTGTTTGTCAGTCAGGCTACGAAAACCCTGCACAGGTAGAAAAGAAACATAATATGTTTAGAGCAATCCTGATATGGCTGCCATAATCATGCTATCTTTCTTTAAATGCAGCTATCATATTTTCTTTGGAGCAATCATATTTTATTTGCAGCAATCATATGTTCTTTAGAACAATCACATCATGTTTGTGATAATCATATGATCAGACACGCCGACTTCACCTCTTCCCGTGGGGGGCAAACAGGGCCGTATCTAGAGTCCAATATCAGACCGAGCCCAAGCCCATGGAACTAATCACGAATGGGAAGTATGGAATTGTAGCCAGTTCAGATAAAGCAACATTACGATAGCTTTAAGTACTATGGCCAAATATTAAAAATTGCGAGCGAAGCGAGCGAAATTTTTCATACTATGTTTCTTCGAAGAGATTCAAAACAATCGAAGGCCGCTAACTTTTCGTTCAGTGCCTTTATCGGCTGCTAGAGACAAAATCGGTCATCAGCGGGGTGAGAAACGGGCCGAAAATCAAGTTTGTCTGCCGATACAAAAGACTCTTTTACGTGTCACTCTGCGAAAATGATTTTCTCACCGCATGAAAATGTAGCCGTATCCTTATTCCTTTTCAAAAATAAAATATTTTTGATTGATCTTACACGACGGAATCAATTTAAATAAAAACGTTTTTCCACTTCTTCTTTTAAATTCCCGAGAAATGTTCGGACATTGGAGCCTTGCACAAAGGTTCTTTCTATGTAAAATTTACACCATCATCAAGGGCAGTTTAAAATCTGTGATTTTGTAGGATTTTTTGGCAAATTTACTCTTAAATTTGAGATGGTTACTTAGTGTCCCGGCTTCCCGTGGGGGGCGTCGCCCCCTACGAATTTTTGCCGTTGGGGGCGACGGCCCCAGCTAACCGTGGAAGTCGGCGTGTATGCATATGATGCCCAACATATATCTGTTTTAGGACGCACTATTATTGCGGCAATAACATTTTGTTTGAAGCAATAATATTTTGTTTGGAGCAATCATATTTTATTTGTAGCAATGATATTTTGTTTGGAGCAATCATATTTTGTTTGCAGCAATCATATTTTCTTTGGAACAATCATATTATGTTTGTGATAATCATATTATGTCCAACAGATATTTGCTTTAGGACGCACTATTATTGCAGCAATAATATTTTGTTTGGGCAATAAGATTTTGTTTTGAGCAATAATATTTTCTTTGGATCAATCATATTTTGTTTGGAGCATTCATATTATGTTTGTGATAATCATGTTATGCTTGTGATCGTCATATAATGCCTAAAATATATATGTTTTAGAGCACACTATTATTGCGGCAATCATATTTTGTTTGGTGCATTCAAATTCTGTTTGGAGCAATCATTGTTTCTTTGCGACAGTCATACTATGTTTGTGATAATCATATTATCCTCAAAAGAAAAGACACATTATGATATCAGCAATCATATTTTGCTTGTAGTAATCATATTATGTTTGTGATAATCATGTTATGTGTTAACAAACGGACTATAATGGTTGCCTCAAACGAAGAAAAACTGAATTTTTACGTGTGATTACTAATTCGGATAAGAATGTTTACAAAAGGACCCAAATATCTAACCGAACTTTCTTACTTTCGATAACCCTAACTCGAACCATTTTTTTTCTAAAGATTCGCAAAACTCATTTAATGAATTTTTTACCACAACTTGTAAAAACTAATTACGGAGTCCCGCAATGACTCATTTCCGTAGTAATGCGAACAAAATTACAATTTATATGAAACGAAGTGCAGAGTCATTCTTTCGGAGGAGGTAGTGTGAAAGACCAAAAGGTGTTGGTGAGGATTTTCGAAATGGCTGTTAAAACACGGAAAGCTGTAAAAGCTAATAAGTACGTACATGGTAACATAAAATTCTTTATAAAAATAATTCGAAGTCTTTGAAGAAACGACAAAAACTCTTTTATACAGTGATGGTAGAGTGTAGTTTGTCGTTTTGTAAAAAAAAAAAATAGACGAAAGACGCATTGTTCCGCATTCTCACTCAGAGATTAAAACGATGCCATTGGAAATTTAAATTGCGCAAACGATAATAACAAAAATAAACAAGTTCTGCCATTGTTTCTACCATTCATATATAAAATTAAACTTTCGCTGAAAAGATGTTTTAGTGCTTAGAACTGATATGCGTACAACGTTCACTCGATGTAACCCTTTTTCGGTTCATTTCGTATGCTCAACGAATTTCGAACGCAACACAATTTTTCATATATGAAAAACGTTTGGAAGTTTGATGAGTCCAACTTTTGTACTCGAATGAATGAAACGTTTCGATTTCCTTCTCCCATACGTCCCCTAATTTTATCTAAAGAAATTATATTACTGTAATGGAATCGCAAACATTTGCCAATAATCGAGGCGGCGACGCCGTCGCGGCGTTTGATATTTTATTTTGTACAATTTCCAAAGAATGCTTGGAGACAATTGTAAAAATGTACGAAAATATATATCGTTAATCGACTGGAATGTGGAATGTGAGGTGAATAAAGTAATAATCACGAATTCCAACTACCGAAATTAAGATTACAAGTTCTCATTTACTGAGATAGCGTATGACGCTTAGAGCGAATTCGAAAGTTAAACAAAGTAAATAACTCGAACCATTGGAAAATTTTCGAGATTCTTAATGTTAGACGCTATAGGGCGTCGATTCTCATTTCTTTCGTAAATTGGCAGTGTAAAAGTTTTTTTGTGAGCTTGCGACGAAATGGGTGATTTTGTCCCTTTTCCTGCAAAGTTGTATAGTAGATCGGGTAACATGCGTAAAACAGTCCCATCCTAAACCGCTATTACTATTGATTTAGCATAAATTATTATAGATTTACTGAGATTTACAATGATTTACTAGTGATTTACTGAGATGAGAAATCTACCCGCACAGTACACAGGTCCCTTTCAATATCACGCTACACTTTCTCTCTGCCCAAAATTCCAACGATCATTCCAAAATTCGACCACGAATAATTCATACATAAAAACTCAAGGCGACTCTTTTTCGCAGTCGAATTTTAGAGTAAATCGTTCGATTTTATATGTTTTGCTTTATTTGCGTGTCTACGAATGGCATTCACAGTCATTGAGAAAGTACTTCATTTTTATCAACTAAAAAATGTCTTTGAAAACTGTGCTTCCAATGACTTATTTTTTTGTAGGGATTTGAATGTGTGTTACCCTTTACAAGTTATTCGAATCATTTTATGTGCTACATACAGAGACGGCTGAAGTAAATGAGAAAGCCTTCGGGCGAATTTCTTAATTATTAATTGTGGATTGCATATGAATTATCCAGTTAATTGTATGTGTGGAACGCAGATACAAACAGATGGTAACCTTTTAGTTACAAAGTATTTTGGATTTTTTTTTCATGTATCTACTTAAAAGTAAGTTTTAAGAAGACGTGTAAAAAGGAAAAGCAAACAAAAAAATGCTGGAAAAAAGATGGATGGATAGAGAAGAAATGTGAAAATAAAATCGATAAATTAGAAAACGATAGAATTTTCGACCATTTGCATTTATTGGATAATTGAAACAAAATTTAGTCGGACTGCTGCACATGTCGCATTAAGTTCTGAGAAATGCTCCCTAACTTATAAAATGTCAAAAAAAAAAAAAAATAAAATAAAAGAGAGGAAAATAAACTAAATTTTGAAAACACACGTTCAATACATAATTGTTATAACATGTAACCATCCATGGCAAATAAAATAGCAGCTGGTATGAAAAGGCAGACATTAACATTTTTCTTGGTATACACATCCATTCCATTCCGGAATGAATTCGAGATGCTCCGATAGGAAAATTTCAGATGCTAAGAAATGAATTCAAGGTGATAATCGAATGAATTCAGGATGCACGGAATGAATTCAAATGGAGGTAGACCTTTTGCTGTTAAGTCGTTTCGACAGCTGAAGGCGTTCCTATTTAAATTTCGTTATGGAATTGCCCATATGAGTGAAAAAAAAATAATGAAATAACGGACTTAGGAAAAACATTTATTGCGGTCGAAAACGGTTCGAACCGTTTATACTACAAACGACGAGACATAAATAAAAAAATGATTAAGATCAATATTTTTGAAATAAAAAAGAGAAAAGGTAATTAAAGACACGACGAATAATAATTAATTTTTCAATTTTTGTTGTTGTGTGGTAAATTTTTTTTGTGTGTGTTTCTCTGGTGGGATAGTTGATTAGAATTTATAACATTTTCCCAATAAAAGTTCTAAGAGAACCAGACGTGTAATGAGTGCTTTTTTTAGTGGTAGTCTCTTGGAGTCTATTTCGTATGAAATTTTTGGTTTAAATACGTACCGAAGGTGGAGGTGTATGCACGGCATGGACTGTTTGATGTTGGTTAGTTTGTTGATGCTGATTTGGCTGGTTATGCATATTTTGTTCCATATTCTGCCCAGACGGATACCACCATTGCGTGGTTGGTGCCGCTGGTGACATATTTAAACGATAATCATATGCACCGGAATTCGCCGTTGATACGGTCACACCAGACATTGTAGTCGAAGGATTTTGAAAACTGCTTGCCATTTTATATGAAAATAATTGTTGTGTAGGAACACAGGAAGTTGTGCTATTGCTACGTGAAACATCATTATGTGATGTCGGTTGTTGTTGCTGCTGTTGTTGTTGCTGCGTTTGCTGTTGGGGCTGTGGCTGCTGCTGCTGTTGTTGTTGTTGTTGTTGTTGAACAACTTGATGTTGTTGGATTTGGGCTTGCTGTTGCAATTGTTGTTGATGATGCTGGTTAATTAAGTGCTGATGATGAAGTGTTTGTTGATCCTGTGTAGCAATAGCTCCAGGCCACCAGACGGCTTCATCTCGCGTACCCCAAGCACCACGGTGGTGCTCCGACATAATTATTGAATTTAAATTTAAAACACTTTACACAAACACAAAGAAAATGTCTTCGTCAGTAATATAATGTTATATGACAAAATATTACTGTATACAATTTTTTTTTTCGAAATTTTTTATTTGAAGTTTATATCGTTGTCTTATTTACTACCACTGTATGAACCTATTTAAAATAGAGGAGTGCTACTTCTTGAATTCAAACAACAAAAACTATACAGAAAAAAATCGCAAAAGTAATCTAAACTCAACGAAACGCGCGCTCTTCTACACGGAGTAACCTCAACTCTCTTTTAGTAATTATATGGAATTTTTCCTACACAATGTGGAAAAAATGCTCTTTCTCTTTATTTCTTGTTTCACACTGCACAACGTTGCCATTCACGTCGTTGCAAGACGATGCTGAGTTGCCAGGTCACACACACACCACACCACGAAAAAAAAGTACCTACCAATCAATTTTGAATTTATATTATCATGAAACGCGCGCTGCTTCTTTGTTTTGTTTTATATTAAAACAAAAAGGACGCTTCTCAAGTGCCCTTTACACACACATTAATACACAATATGTGCCGACAAAAATTATTACACTAACACACACTCACACCCAGCTATATCGTTCGTTTCAAAATGTACGAACTGGTTATTTTATGAAATTATTTTGTGGATCTGCGTCTCTCATATTTCCTTGCAACGTCGATTTTTTTATTCGGCTTGCAAATACACAATTTTATCCAGATAATGTGTAAGGGACTTGGATGAAAAACCATGCGTATCTATCGTACAAAAACTGAACTAAACGAAAGACCGTTCACATCATTCATTTAGCTGTAACCGTCAGATCAAATTCAAGTTTAAAATGTTCGACGAAAAATTGGTGTCTATCGTTTTGGCTTTTAATTGAACCAAACGTGTGCTCTCCAAAAAATAACATTCACTAAGCTTCACAAAAATGGTAAATAAACACGACAGACTTGCGTTTATTACTCACTGAATTTGTTTCAAATGTTTCTTTTATTCGAGTATTTATTATCACATCGTGCATTAACACGCGGAAATTACTTTAATGACGAGATAACGATGTAAAAGTGCGCGGCAAAACAAAATTCGTGTATTCTGATTCAGTGTTCAGAGGCTGAAGACTATGAAACTAGCCAAACCACTATTACGTATACGATAGCTCAGCGCTGTGTGTACTCTGTTATACCAACATGTAGAAACATGGCAACTGCGTACAAACCAGCAAATACAAAACAAATTCGAAAAAACACACCACTCTATGAACTCTTGTTATGTACAAATTCAATAATCAACACACACACTATCATAAACCTGCCTAACCGGTCTCTATATGTATAACAGAGACGCTGCCAACGAAACTCAACGAAAGCGCCCTCATAACGCAGCGGAGCGAGATGATACTAGAGATTTTTGACCCTCTTTACCTCTGTGCCACACATAGAAATAAGTTTCGTATGAACGGAACGAATAAACGATGTATATATTCTCAATGTAATATAAAATGAAAGCCGAACATTTTGTGGCCCCATACAACATAACATTTTACGAAACGAACGTCGTGCACTAACGGGTGTAGTGGGTAGCAAAATGTTTTATTGTTGATGTTATAACGATCTGAAGTTCTTCAGCCAGTTTTCATCGAAAATTGGTTGAAGAAATTTAAAAAAATTCCATTTTTTTTTCTTTTTAATTTTTTGGAGAATGTGGTTCAACAGGGAGGAGTTCCACAATTCGTTCCACAAAAACCTTGTCAAAAAATGATTGTTTTAAAAATGACGTTACTGTGACTACATCCCTGTGCGTACACCGTATTCAAATAAAACCGAATGTTAACGAAAATAAAATAAAAACGACAGAAGAAAAAAAACAGCCGGTCTGGTTTTGGTCAATAAGTTGAAAAGAGAGAATTTCATGCCCAGGGTTTGACAAGGGAAGCTAAGAACAGAGGGAGAAGAGGTGCGGTAAATGGGGAATTTAAAATATTTCTAATTTTTATAAATTGCAATATATTTATTTTGCCTTCTTCGTCTTCGTTTTTAATTAAATTTATATGTATGAGGGGAGTATACACCAGGAAAATACATAGAACGAAAAATGTTCTACTTGGAGATATTTTTCGAAAATAATAAAATTATGTATGGGAAATAATGTCAATGGCAGAGAATATTCGCAAATGAAAAGAAAAAAACAATTAATTAACAGTGAGGGGTATAAATATTATGTTGAAATTTTTCCTAATGAATCCTTTATTCTTCCTCCAATTTACACGGCGCAAATACATGAATCTGTTCCATATAATAATACAATTCATTCAATTGATGATGATGGACATTCCAATTTTCCATTCGCTTTTTTTTTAAGATTACATTAATGAACCGAATATTCAATCATTCAAATTTTACTCGTACAACTTTATGCATATGAGGAATTATGACTGAGGAAGGTTTCGTGACACTTCTGATACCGTCCTACCCTTGGATATAACAAATTGATAAATATATGAAATAAAATATGAGAAAAAAAAAATTTTTTTTTTGTAAGTTAACCGAAAAGGCAAGGTAAAAACATTGTAATGGTGATGGTTTCAATTTACTTTGAGTTGAATCGATGGAGATGGATGCATGTGTATAGAATAGTATACATACGAATGGCGATAGTGGTGGTATTGTTTAAAACATAGAAACAAAATGGTTGCTCTTATTAATGAATCATTAGACTCTTAATGGATGAATTTCTTTTTTTTCGGTTGGTCTAAATCATTTTTATCGAAAGATGACGAATAATTTATTTCGATCAATTACTAATCGCAACCCAAATGGATTGGAATGGAAGGAAAAAGAAAATAGTTATGGGAAGAAAATATAAATTAATGAACTGAAAACTTAAAATGGAACTGCAATTAAGCCACTGAAAAATATTAATTTTCTTCTAACTAACGAAATCAGTTCACTGTGTATGCTTCAATTTCATTTATCGATCTAAATAAAATTTCTCAACACCACCAAAAGTACACCCAACCAACATTCGATCCAAGTCAAAATAACATATAAAATACTTGCTTGGGTTGCAAATAGATTGCTTTTTCGGTAAAAAGGGGTGCGGTGAAACGGCATAGAGAAGGGAAACTTTGTGAGGCAATCGAGGCAGTTTCAAATTAACTCACCCTTCCAAAAATATAATATTTCTATTCAACGATCCATGATATGTGTGTTCCCTTCGCCTAACTTTGTCTTGCTCATGTATATGTTAGAAATTGTAGTAAATTAGAAGCCCCAGCAAAGAATATTTTAATTTGTATTTTACACGTTTTTTTTTTTTCAAAAACAAAATAAATAAATAACAAAACAACTTAACAAATCGTCTTTCAGTTTCCCTCCGACTATATTAGTCCAAGAATGTCTATGGCGAAAGGTGTTTGCAAATTAGTCGAAGAAGCCTATAACCGGTGTTTCAAAATTGCCAGTCAATCAACGATACCCTAATTAACCGTCTGTAATAGAAATGTAATTAACTAACTAATTAATTAATGTCTATTTTTTTGTTTTTGTTTCAAATAATTAGCAGTTGAGGCCGTCTTTTGATTTACGACTAATTTTTTCTTTGTATGTTTTATATATGGAAAGCTGCTTTGCATATTTGAGAGTATATAACATTTTTGAAGCCATATTAATATTACACACCACTTCATACATGCACACACATGTCTCTTTATATAATGGTTGCTATTTCTTCTGAAAGCGGTTTTTTTTACTGGAAAAATTTACGAAATAATTTTCCGATAGAATTCCGCACGAGTTGGTAATAAGGGCTATTTGAAGATATTTTCCAAAAAAAAATTAAAAAAAAAAACGATTGAAGAAAATGTCAGAATTTAATAAATAGAAAATTTATGTAATTATCATGCCTCAATTTGAACGTTTTAAATTAGAGAAAGAATTTGTCTCTGCTAGTCGATTAAAGCAACAGGTGTGCGTATTTTTTATAATATAATTAATTTCTACCGCTTTGCATTGATTGGGAATATACACGGGTGTAGCCAATTTTTGTGTAAATAAAAATAGCGCCAATCAACAATCACTCAGTACAAAAACTGCTTTAAAAATACATCGTCTAGTTGTCGACTAACAAATAATCAAATATTCTCTCTGATTTTCTTAATGGTATGTACATCTGTTTGCTGTAATTTATACAAAGAAAACTAACTTTCCTTTTACAAAATGTAATAGAATATATTCCGTACTATGAAAATGTTTTTCGTATTCGAATTCGAAGTTTTTTCGGCAATACGACCGATAAATTCGAAAATATTGAACCGACAGAACCGTAAAAATTATTCAAAGCTTCCGATAAAAAGCGGTAAATCACCGATAAATTCGACAATATTGCATTATTCGTCGAACGCTTACTGTTTTTTTATCGAATTTCCTATCGCGCTCGGACATCCAGACATAGAAAAATATCCTTCGTTTTTCACACTTGTGACATGAGGCTAGTACTGGCCATATGGTCACATGGCCCGGTGCGCCCCAGCTAGAAATTACATTTACGTGTTTCCGTAAAAATGCCGTAAATGGCAGCTGCAGGACACAGCATGTAAATTATTGCACCATTTTAATACGGTCATCTTCAGTTTAGCATTATATATCAGAAGAGTCATCGTCGTGAAGTACCCTGTCACGCTGGTCCCGATGGTGGTTTAAACCGGTTGGTTAAGAGGATTGCCGGTTGATTTTGATCGACCGTAGTTGGTTAAGTCGATTGCCGGTTGGTTTTAACAGAGTGCCGGTTGGTTTTAATCGACGCCGGTTGGTTTTAATCGACGCCGGTTGGTTTTAATCGACCGCCGATTGGTTTCAATCGACCGCCGATTGGTTTCAATCGACCGCCGATTGGTTTCAATCGACCGCCGATTGGTTTCAATCGACCGCCGATTGGTTTCAATCGACCACCTGTTGGTTTTAACCGACCACCACACAGTGTGACATTTCTTTCAAAATGGAGGCGTTTGTTAAAATTGGGCGCTACTACCAAATAAGGCAAAATCGGTAAAAATTTAAAAAAAGTTTACTGTAGCGTTGTTTGCAGCTCATAATAGGTTTCTTATCCTTCCTTATCCGCTTTTGTTTTATTTGGTAAATCGTAGTGCCCGATTTTGACACACGCCGCCATTTTGAAAGAAATGTCACACTGTGCACCAGTTGGTTAAGTCGATTGACGGTTGGTTTAAACCGACCGCCGCGCCGGTTGGTTTTAATCGACCGCCGGTTGGCTTTAATCGACCGCCGGTTGATTTTAATCGACCACCGGTTGGTGTTAATAGACCACCGGTTGGTGCTAATAGAACGCCGGTTGGCGCTAATAGAACGCCGGTTGGTGTCAATAGGCCGCTGGTTGGTTCTAATAGACCGCCTGTTGGTTTTAACCGACCACCAGTTGGTTTTAATCGGCCGCTGATTGGTTTCAATCCTGGGTACATGAGCCGATGACGAATACTGTAATTCTTCGAGTCTCAACAAACAGTTTCCAAGCAAACAAGTACCACGTAACTCTACATGCCGATGCAATCTGGGCACAATTATCACGAAAATTACAACACGATAAGGGTGTCGTTATCGTGTTGTTATTTTCGTGATAATTGTGCCCAGATTGCATGTAAAAAAATTCTTAGATTTGGCGGCCTCAGTCAGCTCGCCCCCGGTGGGCCCTTCGGTCGCCAATCCGGGCCTGTCTGTTTGCTGTAATTTATACAAAGAAAACTAACTTTCGTTCTACAAAATGTAATAGAACATATTCCATACTATGAAAATGTTTTTCGTATTCGAATTCGAAGTTTTTTTCGGCAATATACTGCCGAGAGATTTAAATACGAGCAACCGGTATTGAACCGACAGAACCGGACAAATTATTCAAAGCTTCCGATAAAAAGCGGTAAGTCGCCGATAAATTCGACAATATTGCATTATTCGTCGAACGTTTTCTGTTTTTTTATCGAATTTCCTACCGCCCTCAGACATCCAAACATAGAAAAATACCCTTCGTTTTTCACACTTGTGACATGAGGCCCGGACTGGCTATATGGACTGACCGGTCATCTCCCGGTGCGCCCCAGCTAAATATGCGCCTCAGCTTTACGGTTTCCGTAAAAATGCCGTAAATGGCATCTGCAGGGCACAGCATGTAAATTATTGCACCATTTTCATACGGTCATCTTTAGTTTAGTATTATATATCAGAAGAGTCATCGTCGTGAAGTATCCTGTCATGCTGGTCCCGATGATGGTTTAAACCGACCGCCGGTTGGTTTTGATCGACCACCGGTTGGTTAAGAGGATTGTCGGCTGATTTGATCGACCGCAAGTTAGTTAAGTCGATTGCCGGTTGGTTTAAATCGACCGCCGGTTGGTGCTAATAGACCGCCGGTTGGTGTCAATAGGCCGCTGGTTGGTTTTAATCGACCACCAGTTGGTTTTAATCGACCGCCGGTTGGTTTGGTTTTTATGTACTTACCTGCTTGGACATTGTTTGTTCCTGGGTGCATGATCCGACTACGAATACTGTAATTCTTCGAGTTTGTTGAATTAACAAACAGTTTCCAAGCAGACAGGCACCAAGTAAGTCTACATGCCGATGCAATCTGGGCACAATTATCACGAAAACTACAACACGATAACGACACCCTTGCATGTAAAAAAATTCTTAGATTGGCGCCCCTCAGTCGGCTCGCTCGGTGTGCCCTTCGGTCGCCAATACGGGACTGTGTGACACAATATTCGTTTGGATGATAATGTCAGATTTTGTCACTGAAAAAAGAGCGTCTATATTTTGCCAATAGGACTTCCGCTTTATTTATTTCTTCTACTTTTCAGAACTACTTTGGAACAAGTAATTGACATTCGGGAGGAAATTTATTGATTAACAAAATTGTGCAATTTAGACTGAATGGCGATAAATTTTGTAATTTAATTGAACAGACTTTCAATCGTCCGAAGTTTTTTTCAATTTATTCAATTTTAGATGAAAAGTGACAGGTTTTAAAACTTTGCTTTTTGCAGCAATATACAAATGTGAAAAAGAGATGCCTAGTGCAGCTGCCTCTTTTTCACCTCTGTATTTCAACGATAAGATAGTCTGCCTCGCAACGCATAAAAACCTTGTAACGAAAGAGAAAAAAAAAATTGTATGGATTTTTGCATTCGAAATCCTTTCCCTCTTTCATCGCAAGGTTTTTATGGGTTGTACGGCAGTAGTGTCTTGTCCCCAAACCTCAAGTGGTGATATCTATATTTTTGAACTGAATAGCTGCATTAACTTCTCAACATAGAACTACTCCCTTTTCTTAAGTGGCGTCATGCATGCTTTAATAACTGAATACAGTGTACAAACACAAATCTATTCACAATCGCGTACCATCTGCTCCATTTATTGACTGCTTAACCGGATCAGTTATGAGAGAGAGTCCCAGCCGACAATACTGATTTTGTTGTAGGCACTGTCAAACGTTTGTATTAGAGCTCGGAACAGATTAGATCAATCTAATTTTTTTTTTTCAGATTAATCTGAAATTTATCCGATCTGAATCTGATCTGAAAATTTTCATCTGATCTGATCTGATCTAAAATCTGTTTTAACATATTTTAGAAGTCTTTACACCTAGCTGAAGGGAAATATTTGCACGTGTCTGTTTTTAGGCTTTTTCGTATACTTATAACGAAAAGCCTATTGTGCTGGGTTGGCTGGTTGGTATTATGTGCAAATTTTGACGTAGCAATATTTGCGGTTGAGTGTGAGGAACTTTTTTGGACATTAAGAATGAGTCACAAATATTAGCTTGTGATTTCTTTTTATAGCTAAGAATGATTGTAATAGTCAACTATCACGATAGTTAACAACTATCAAGTTGATAGTTGTTGATAGCTAGATAACTATCAAGTCGATAGTTAAACAACTATCAAGTTGGTAGTTGTTGATATTTAGGCAACTATCAAGTTGATAGTTAGACAATTCTGAAGTTGATAGACAACTATTAAGTTAATAGTTAGACAACTGTCAAGTTGACAGTTACACAATAATCAAGTTGATAATTAACAACTATCAAGTTGATAGTTAGACAACTTGATAGTTGTCTAACTATCAAATAATACTTGGCTATCATGGTGATGGTCAGCTGTCATGGTTGTAGTCAACTATCATGGTGATAGTCAACTACAATGGTTTTACGAATATTCAACAATTAAATAAAATTTTTACTTGCGACGAAAAAGCCATGCAGGCGTTCGCCTGATTTCAACTTGTTTTTTTATATTCATAAATTTTTAACAGAGTAATTCTTACCTTTCCTATCCTAATCAACAATAGGTGAGAAGCGCAACTGCGTAGCTCCAGTATGGTTAACAATTCTAAGGAGCTACGTTATATTTAAAACAAGAAAGTTTGAAATTTCCATTTCCAACTTCGCAACGAAAGATGTTTTTTGAGCATACGGTGATAAATGGAGTGAATAGAATCAGATCAATCTGATCTGATCTGAAATAAAATTAGCAGATCAGATTCAGATCAAAATACGTTTGACCCCGATCTGACCTGAGCTAAACAGTCAATAGTCGACATATATTAATCAGAAGGAGTTAAAATAAACAATTGAACTAAGCATTGAGCATTAACATCCAGAAGCAGGGCCTACTTCTCTACTATAGACACGATACTTTGAACCTTTCTGAAACCAGACTTATTGATAAGTGCTTGTGGGCAAAAACGGAAATATTTGCCCTTTCTTGAAACATTGAAACATAATACAATAATAGAATAGATGGATAAAGTAAGAGATGCCAAAATGTTTGAGAAGCCGATTTTTTCAGGTGCCGCCTCCGTGCAAAATGACGAAAAAACTCTTTTTTTAGTGATCGGAGAGAGAGAGAGAGAGAGAGAGAGTATTTTATTTGACAGCTGATCTACGCAGAAAGTCAGTATTGGTGATATTTCATCGAAGCGTGGATGCATAAAATAGAGTTTCATGAATGTATAAAGAAAGTTATGTGAAAAAGTCTGTATGCCAGAACTTTATCATTTATTTAAGCCATTGACAACTTCAAAAATTTATCGTTTCCATTCCAAAAGGACATAAGACAATTGTCAACTTTTGACAGCTGTCAAATTTGAATTTCGGCACTAAGTTTCATAATGAAATTCTTTTTAGGTATTTATGTCAGTATGAGGAATCACTTTTAAAACTTCTAGCCAAAATTCTAAGCTAACAGCTGTCAAAAGTTGGCAGTTGTTACTTACACCTTTAGCAAATGAAACCAGTCAGCCATTTTCCGTACATTTTTTTAAGAACTTTATACTCCTTGGTCTATTATTCCTCGGGACTACTGGTGAACGATCTACTAAAAAAATCACCTGAACTCGACTGCACAGACAGCAATCCGACAAATTAAAAAATACCTTCGCACGACTTCAAAATGGCTTTAGCTATAAATAATGAAATTATGAAAGTCAAAAAGAAAGTTGCAACCCTGTGATACAATAAATTCATTTCATGATTCTACTTCGACCACCTTTTACTCCGTAGAATATTTATTATACACGTTTTTCGTTCTTACAGAAATATACGTTATCTTCAACCGAAAGCAGATGTTTCGTATGAGTGCTAGCAATGTTATTTCTTGTTAACAATGACAATTGTATCCAGAGTCATTCTTGTGGAAGTTGAAGAGTTTTAGTATTCCAATGATTTAACTGTTGTAGATAACGATAACATTTGGTAAGAACTTTGGTGGCATGAGTAAGTCGTTAGCCTGTCCAAACGTTTTTATTTGGCAATAAAATTAGCGGTGGTAATACATTTGAAAGAGAAACAAATCAATGTCGAATTACCTTTTTAAACATAGGGATAGCAACAATTGGCATTACAGAATCGCATAGGATAGGCGCATTTTAATCACTGAAATAGTGAACTCATACGGAAGGACGATCAAAATTTATGGGAAAGACTTACAATATAAACGGATACCGTCTGCTACCAATAATTACCGCTGGTTACTACAAGAAACATTGGTGATATCTAGTTCGAGAGTGCGGTAATTTAGCGGTATCCGACGGTAATCCGACGAATTATTAATTTCCGTTATTCCGGAACTAAAGGAACAATTTCTACATTCAGCGGATCTTGTGTGTATTTCACTACCACACTAATTTATAAAAATTAATGGAAATTTCCTATCCTAGTTGTATCGTGAGTTGCGCTTTGCTTCTGACTATCAAACATTTCAAATTGATTTCAATGAAAAAACCCCGACGAGGCAACACGTCATTTTAAAATTGCGGCTGCTTTACGCAGGAAGGTAACCATAAGCTTGTGCACCTTTCCTATTTCTCTTATATCTTTTATATCTTTTCATGTATTATAGCTTGTATTTTGTTCATGTTTTTTCGTCGGAAGAATTAAAACGAAACGTTGCACAATGTTACGATTATTTACCTGTAATTCCCTAACTTTTACAACTAAGTTCACCGCTAGCATGCAAATGCTTCTACATTGAATATTTGTTGCGTCAAATAATTTTTAGCAGAAAATCTTTACGGCAAAATATGCCAACTCTCCAGATCCTCTATTTTCAATAAGCAAGTACTCACATCTCACTTTTATCTCAGATTTCCCTTCTAGCGTGAGAATTTATTTTATGAGAGTTAGAGCAGCGGAAACAACTGGTGAGAAAACATCGCACGATTTCTTGCTTCTTAAGCATAGAAATCTCTCGCGAAATACGTCGATCAATAAATCACTCGTTTTTCTCAGTTCTGTTTCGAATTGTAACCTTTTACACACGTCGCAAAAATGTAAACTGTCAAATTTGCGATGTTTTATTTAGAACAGAATCCTGCGTTAAAAGCACGTCGTAAAAATGTGAGCTGTCAAATTTGCGATGTTTTTCCAGAACAGAAGCTTGTGTATATAACAAATTATTCAAAATTATAGCTCATGTACTGTGAGAGGAAGACTCTAACGAAAATAATGATGAATCAGAATTCAAAAAGTTTAAGTATGAAGCTACAAATTTGCTCTGAAATTACATCGCAAACGAACTTGGAATGCGATGATTTTTCAGAGCAATTTTCGACCTTCATACTCGAGCTTTTTAAGTTCTGATTCATCTGTTATTCGTATAAGAGTCATCCTCTCACAGTTAATGAGCTATAACTTTGAATAATTTTTTATTTACGCAAGATTCTGTTCTAAAAAACATCGCAAATTTGACAGTTCACATTTTTTCCACGTGCTCTTAATAACAAATTGTTCAAAATTGTAACTCATGTACTGTGAGAGGATGAATATTGCGCAGATAATAGATGAATCAAAATTGAAAAAGGTTAAGTGTGAAGGTAAAAATTTGCGCTGAAATAACATCGTAAACAAACTCAGGATGCGATGAGAAAATTTCAATTTTCATTTTCAAACTTTTTGTATTCTGATTCATCTATTATTCGTGTAACAGTCGTCATCTTACAATACATGAGCTATAATTCCGAATAATTTTTAAAACGCAGGATTCCCTTCTAAAAAAAACATCGCAAATTTGACAGTTCAAATTTTTTGACGTGCTCTTACTGGGCATGATCTGAAACACTTAAATTTGCGATGTTTTGTCAGAGGAGCATCTTGCGCTAACGGTGAATTGCTTGAAAAATGATAGCTCATCTACTGCGCAAAAATGGTATTTAAGCAAACAATACATCCATTCCAATTAACCAAATTCTTCCGAGGAAAGTCGTTCGGACATTGAACAAACGAAGATTTTGATTTGGTTGGGCATTCAGAGTAAAAACTGGTTAGTAAGAGGTTCTAAAGTTTATTTGAAAAAAAAACATCGCATTCGAAATTATTATGTGATGTACTTTCAGAGCAACTTTGTTTCCTACATCAGCAGAGAAATAATGTTGACAGATTGCCTATTATCGCACGCTGGGTCAAGCCGTCGCCACTTTAGCAGCTCACATTTTTCTTAAGGGACAAAATTCTAACGATAAATTTAAGAGGGTGTAACATGCACCATATCCATACCTTATTGGCTCATGTCAGAGTAAACAACATTTCATGACGTCAACCGACGAAAAATAGTTTGCTCCTTGACTTATGCGCTTCATGGTGAAATTTCGCGTATTTTGACATAAGCTGACGTCGCACTAAACGTGAGGATTAGTCACAAGCGCTATCTGTTTACAACGTTTAAGAGGAACGGAAATTGGTCAAATTTGTGCGCAAGGATATCCATTTTTCAGTGATTTCTTTGAATCAAAACTTTTTATTAAAAAAGTGAGATGACAATTCCGCTAAAAAAATCGATAACATTAGTGAAATACGTGATCATAGTGTCCTGTTTCCTAAAAACTTGTTTAGGTTTAGAAATGGCAGCGTACGAATTTTAGATATTTCAGTAATAATTATTGGTAGCTTGGAGCCCTAGTTGCTTTGTTACATGAGGTATTGTTACTTCTTTCGAGCATTCACTTGCTTTTTCTCGCATAAAATACAATATTATTGATTGAATCTCCATGTGAAATCCATCGGAAAACTGAGGTTGAACAGGAATGACATTTATATTCGTTGTATACAACTTTCTCAAAACATTTCGTTTGACTGAACTATACGAAGCTTCAAAAAATGTATTTACTAGGAATGTCAATCATCCGATAAAAATATTTCCTACAGTTGGCTAAAACAGATTTAAGACCGAAAACAATGAGAGTTATATTTTTCCAGTTGTTCATAAAGTAAGAACATTCTTTGAATTTATTATTCGATGCACGAAGTTATTTTAAATGAAAAATTGATTACACAAGTCGTTTCTTATATTGAATATTACGACAGAAAACATTTTCATTGCTTTAGGTAAGTACGCATCATTCCCTCTACGCTCATCACATTAGGGTCATGTGATTTCTAATTTTCGAAACGGTGATGCTCCACTGACATGCCCCTGAAAATAGTCTCTCAACCGGAAAAGAAACAATATACGAAAATAGTATGTCTGTCCCATCTCCTGGGCACCATTTTCAGGCGATTGAGGAACATATTTCCATGCCACCATATCACTCACCAAGTAGCAATTTGAAAACCAACAACTTACTAGTCAAAAAAACGTTGCAACAAAGTTGTAAATACCGTTATTTCACCGTCATTGCCCAGTCATAAAAAAACCTTAGTCAACTAACCGGCTAATGACCGTGATAACGTTGTAAAGACCGTAATTTCAACGTTATTGCCCAGTTATAAAAAAACCTTAGTCAACTAACCAGTTAATGACCGTCATAATGTTGTAAAGACCGTTATTCCACCGTCATTGCCCAGTCATAAAAAACCTTATTCAACTAACCGGCTAATGACAGTCATAACGTTGTAAAGACCGTAATTCCAACGTTATTGGTCAGTGATAAAAAAACCTTAGTCAACTAACCAGTTAATGACCGTCATAACGTTGTAAAGACCGTTATTCCACCGTCATTGCCCAGTAATAAAAAAACCTTAGTCAACTAACCGAATAATGACCGTTATAATGTTGTAAGAGACCGTTATTTCCCCGTCATTGCCCAGTTATAAAAAAACCTCAGTCAACTAACCAGTTAATGACCGTCATAATGTTGTAAAGACCGTTATTTCACCATCATTGGCCAGTCATAAAAAAACCTTAGTCAACTAACCGGCTAATGACCGTCATTTGACCAAAAAGTGTTTCAAAGGAAAGTTTTTGTTAAAAAGAAGGCCACTGGACGCATAAACAACTGAAGTGTTTTTATAACTGGGCAATGATGGTTAAAAAACGGTCTTGACAACGTTGTAACAACGTTATTTTGACTAATAAGTCTTCAAATTGCTACTTGTTTGCAGTTTCTGAGATGCAGCTAGATATCACTAGTCTACAGAGGTTTTGTATCTTTCCTGTCTGTCATTGCCCAATGTTAGGCTTAGTGTGCTGTTGCAGAATATGGCCTAGTTGAGTGTCCATCACCCCTCAAAGTAGAGTAATTGGGGTCCAAAGAAAAATGTAAGGACATTTTCATTTAGTCATTATTATATGTTACTCAAGTTATATGTAACGTTAGTATGTACGGATTACTAGTGCATAGTCGGGCCTACAAACCTATACTAATATTGAGATAAATCTTACATATTATGATGGATTCTGTATGGATCAGAAAAGTGAACTTTTTCTGACGTTTTGGCCATGGTTGGAAAAGGGCGTAATGACTAAGTATGGTAATCGAAGTTTCCAATTACAAATATTTTCCGAAAGAGAGAGACCAAATCTCGTCAGAATTAGAAAATTTTTGATGAGGTGCTTGTTTTGTCAGAAGACGAGTATATGAAAAAAGTCGAAAATTATATAGTTTTTGCTATACTGTTTTCATGCACCGTCTTTCGACGTGCTCTTAAGTGGTTTTTCGACTTCTGTACATAACGCGTTCATAAATGTTTCTTTGTTTGAAAGGTATGCCTGACAGTCTATGGAAGAAACTTTTTTGATTTTTAACCCTTGTATCTAGCCAGGGCCCTACAACTGAGTCTCTACGTGTTTTCATACGTATACATCATAAATCGGGTAAATCTTACCCGATTTTCAATAGTATATTTCAACATACCCTAATACACACGAGATGTGTACGTACGCGCGAGCGTGTTGGGGCGTGTGTTGGGGTATTTTGAAAGATATTTTTCTGTAATAGTGAGAGTGTATTGGTGCACATACCGCGGAAAGCAACTTTTCGTCCCAAGTATGGGAAAATATTTCCGTCACAACCAAACACTCTCACGTATACAGAAAAATCTTTTTATTTTCCTAAAAGATAATTGAAAAAATTTTTACGAGATTGAATTTGTGCAAAATCGGTCAAAAACTTTGGAAGCTACGGTCGAAAAACTGGTCAAAAATATGTTTTTTTGAAGGTTGGTGGAACTTTTTCACTTATATCTCTGCGAAATTAGCGCTGAAATCGCTCTTGAAGATTTTAAATAAAAGACATCAGAAAATCACGAAAATTAATGTAGAGAAAATCTGTTGAATGGTCGGACCCAGCTTACGCGACCCTACACGATATTTGATAGTTTTTCGTGAATATTTCATTTCTTTGATGAGGTTTTTTTGTCGGAGTGACTATTCGCCCGCGCGGGCGATTAGCTAGTCCTATGGGGGTGAGACTATCCGCCAGAGCGGGCGATTAGCCAGCCCTATGGTGGTGAAACTATCCGCCCGATCGGGCGATTAGCCAGCTCTAAGGGGGAGTGGCTATTCGCCCGCGAGTTATTACCTATTATAAAAACTCAATGCTTGTCAGTGGGTAACGATTTTACCATCGAAAACCGAAAAAAAATATGTTGTTGGTGATGGTCTGAAACGTGGAGAAAACTTAGTCCGGTGTGTGATATTGTTCTGAAATAAGAGAGTTTTGGGTCAAAATTGGAAATGTTCCAAAAGTTCCTTACGGAGCAGTTGCAGAGTTTTGGTCGATGAAGAAAAGTCTTACAGTTTTGGATTGCCAACAACTTTGTAAAAGAAAATTTTTTCATCCGACTCCATCCGAAGAAACTAGACAGCGAAAACAGCTAAAATTTCGGTGGTTGCTGACTTTTTTGTTAGGAAACTTTTACTGTTAGACAAAGCAGACTTGATTTTTGACCGTCAATAGTAAGCGGAGGTCCAGGGCAACAAAACTGGTTTAAAATGTTGGTCGAAAAAATTCCATACTACTGATGTATAGGGCATTTTTCGACGACTCAGATCAGAACGTGAGCACTTCTTCAGCTAAATCTCGGTCAGTAGTGGTCGTAATGGGGGCAGTGAGGTGTCAAATGAAAGGTATTTACCTAACGAAAAAAATGACAACTGACTTACGAAAATCGGTTGCGTGGTTCAGCTGCGAGACTCAGTCAAAGTGATCAAAAAAATCAAATACAAGAGGAAATTCGATAAAAAAACATCAAAAGCCTTTACTGCTAAAAAGAAGGCGTTGCTAACACTCCCCTATCCAATCTAATGGCGCTGCCAGCGGTAGTGAGTGCCAAAGGCACTCGCCGAGAGTGCGGTAGACCGCTTGCGGTCGGACCGCACGAAGATTTTCGAAAATTTTTTATCAATTTGGCATTCGTCAGGGCTATAATTCTCCAGGTGATTATTTAGAAAAAGGTGTTTACTTCGGGCGATAATTCCCTGATGGATAATATACGTGGCCGACCAACAATCATTATTTCAAAAGCCTTCACTGCTAAGGAAAAGAAGTTGCTAACACTCCCCTATCCAATCTAATGACGCTGCCGGCGGAGGTGAGTTTAATCAATTTCCCATTCGTCCGGGTGATAATTCCCAAAATTTTTACTCCGGGCGATAATTCCCCGATGGATAATATACGTGGTCGACCAACAACCATTATCTCAAAAGTCCTTACTGCTAAAAAGAAGGCGTTGCTAACACTCCCCTATCCAATGTATATTAGTGGGAATGAACGATTCGAGCTCTTCAAAATTAGTTTGTTAATTATTTAAGTCAGTCCTGTGGGGACTGGCTATCCGCACGCGAAAATGATCACTTTAGAAGAAGTATATATCATTTTCGCCCTGCGCGGGCGGATAGTTTCTCCCCCATAGGGCTGGCTAATTGCCCGCGCGGGTGGATAGTCTCTCCCCCATAGGGCTGACTAATCGCCTGCGCAGGCGGATAGTCTCTCCACCATAGGGCTGGCTAATCGCTCGCACGGGCGAATAGCATCAGCCTTGTTTATGGTGTTGTAGCGAAAAAAAGAGCGAGCTTTTTTGTTCATGGATCAAAGGCTTCTCCTAAATGCTCTGAGTCGGTTCTTCGATCGGCCTTAGTTAAATTTTTGTTTTGATGTGTGTGCGGAAACAATTTTTTTAGCTGCTTCGGACGGGTTTTTCAATAAAAGTTAAGGCAATATTTACTCAGATACGTTCGAGTCTTTTTGCAGCATCTATTCTGATGCGTACGGGTCTCTTGTATATGTTTTTTGTAGGTTTTATGAGTTTAAATGGGTTTTTAAGAGGTTTACATGGATTTAATATACCTACTGATGTTGAAAGGTTTTAATGAAATTTCAAAAAAGCGAGTATCCCTGGATGAGAAACCCCTGCGACCACGGTCAGTCGGAGTACACAATTTATTTGTAACCACAGGATTTGTTGTAATAAAAGTGTTTGCATGCGGACATTGATTGAAGGAGCAATTTGTTGATATCGTGAAGCCACTACTTCCAGAATTGGTGGAATTTGTTAGCATTCTTTAAATATTGAATACGACGAGTTTTCTCCATTGAATTTGACGATGTTTTTTTAATCTTTAGACAATTAAGCAGAAAACAAATTTCTTTTTTAATGAGGAACTAATTGCATGAAAATGTTCATATAAATTAAAATTTTTACTAAATGACGGAACTGTGTTCAACTTTATGCCAATGATGAAATAAAGTTTTCCATCTAAAGACGATTTTCCGATTTAACTGTTTGTTTGTTTGTTGTGTACTTTATTTTGTTGAAAAACTAAAGAAGCAAAATATTGTACATTTTAAATTGCTGCGTTTCGCTTTCGAAAAAGTTTCTTTTCTCAAGATATTTTAATGATTTCTATTGAAATTTACAAATAATCGAAACGGCTGAAATGGTCTTGCAGTTGACTCTATCAATTATGAAATGTTTTTGACATTGCAAAAGTGGAATTGTCAGTAAATAAATTGTTTGTTTTAATGCAATCGTTGTTTCATTTATAAACAGCATTGTGTGTCGATCCACGGCGCTGAGGTGATAAATTTCTAATTTCAAATCGACACGTCGCTTTCAGTGCGATAGATCAATGTCATTGGTAAACTTATCTTTAGTACATTTAGAACCTTTAGAACAGCTTCGTTGCTTCTATTTGCACTCGCGCGAACTTCATTGTTACTGACATCACATTGTCACATTGATAAAATAATCGTGAAGTTTGTTCCACACGAAATAAGTGCACATTTTACGGTGTACTAAAAGTCGATCACAGCGCTGTGGTGGACAACGCTGGTCACGAATATCGATTTCTGTCAAAGTATAGCGAATTTCATGATGAAATGTATAAACAGCCAAGTTAATATTTTGTCATTGAGCTTGTGCATCACATAAAGAAATATTCTGATAGAAGCCGGTGACACATTACGGACGGGTTGACATAGTGGTTAGCGTAGTGGCCTTCCACCAAAACGATCGGGGTGTCGGAAAAGTTCTAGATGGAATTTTTCTAGCAAGTGTAGCGCATTTATAACGTCCTAAAGTTCACTCAAGCTTCAAAAGTTAGGTAGTTGTGGTGTGTTTGGTGCCCATAATGACGTACACACTGAATGAATCGTATGACGTAACCCATATACGACGAATTTGTGCACGAAATATCTAAGCCTACATTTAGGCGAGATAATAATCAAGCGCTTCCCGGAGTAATTGCATAATAACAAAGAGGCTACATTCGCATTACTCTGAGACGTGGTTCGGAAGTCACGTTAAGCCGGTGGTCCAGACAACATTAGTAGTCTCTAAAATACAAATTAAACGTTTCAATTGAGCGATAAGTGGCTGTATTTTGCTTGTCAAATTACTATAAATTTCTTGAAAGTAAATATATTTTTTGTACGAAATGACTACTGACACCTGGTGCGAATAGTGCTTAGGTGCACGGTACGAATATTAATATTTAGATACACAAATACTGACACGGTGCGCACATGGTACCAATAGCACAATATAAAAATGTAAACAAATTCTCTCTTCTGACGTCGCAATAAACGTGTGTTACAAGGCTAATTATCCCAATCACACAATGATAAATTATTCTAATGAATGGAAATAAACAAATTACGTAACGACTAATATATGCCAACATATTCCCATATTTGATTCTATTATTCAACTGCAGGAGAATCATTCTGTTTAAATATTAAGCGGTTTTATTTGACGCCCACGGTCACATACCACTTTGATGGGCGTACAAGTGTATCGAATGCATTCACATTTTTGTTAAACGATTATTTTTCGGCGAAAACGGATAACAATGTGATTGTATATTTCACGTTGAACTTTCGCGCTTTTAATAACCCGAAAAAGAATGAAGAGCGTCAACTCGTAAATATTGAACCCTTCATGGGTTTTTAAGGCAAATTACTGTTTATAGGCCAAATATTTTTCTACATCCTTTCTCAAACCGTTTGAAAATTCTTATAGTCCGAGGGTATATGGGAACAAAATTCTGCTCACATCTGCGTAGCAAAATGGCTTTCGATCTGTCGATTAGCAGCCTAACTCAGCATTTGGACTGGGTGCTGTACAGTTTTGGTATTGGGAACGTAAAGAATTCTTTACGGTCGCAAAGTAGTTTACTGTTTGAGTTGTGAATAAAATTGCGCTTAAGAGTGTGTCAGATATTTTGACAGTTCTATGTTTTGCGATGTTTTTTCATAGCATGTTTCTAAGACAATGATCATTAATTTTAAATTCCAAAACATCTACTGTTTGCATAACACATCCCTTTATAGATTCTATGAATCAGAATATATAATTATTGAGTCTTAGTGTCAAAATTTGATCTGAAAAAACATCGCATTCGCCGCGTCTTTGCGATGTTTTTTCAGATTAAATTTTGACACTAAGATTCAGTAATTATACATTCTGATTCAGAGAATCTATAAAGGGAAGTTTTATGCAAACAGTAGATGTTTCGGAATTTAAAATTGATGATCACTGCCTTAGAAATATGCAATGAAAAAACATCGCAAAACATAGAACTGTCAAAATATCTGGCACGCTCTTAAGAGCACGTCGCAAAAACATGAACTGTCAAACTTGCGATGTTTTTAAGACTAGAACCCTGCGTAAATCACAAATTATTCAAAATTGTAGCTCATGTACTGTGAGAAGTTGACTCTTAGGCATATAATAGATGAACCAGAATTCAAAAAGTTTAGGTATGAAGGTACAAATTTGCTCTGAAAAAACATCGCAAATGAACATGAAATGCGATGATTTTTAAAGGAACTTTCGACCTTCATACTCAAACTTTTTGAATTCTGATTCATGTATTATGCGCGTAAGAGTCAACCTCTTACAGTACATGAGATATAATTTTGAATAATTTGTTACTCACACAAGATTCTATTCTGAAAAAAAACATCGCAAATTTGACAGTTCACATTTTTGCAACGTGCTCTTAATAAACTATCAGCTAGATCATATTGAGCAAAAATGAGGATTACATTTCTATCTAAGACGACAATGTTGTATGAAGCGATACAGCTGTCTTCTTTTTTCACATGTAAAAGATAGAAATGTCAGGCGGGGCTAGATAAAAAATTTAAGCGTTGGACAGCTTGCATATTTCCTGACAGAAGCAGAACTCGCACTAAGCGAGAGATACTCTTATGATGTTGTTATCGATGAACGCTTTTAGTTCCAAACTTTAGCTTAAAACTTACACGCTATCAATAGTCGAACACGGTTGCGGCTCGTGTTACAAATCAACATTTTCTGTCTCCAATTTATCCATTTTCGCTTTTTAAATCTTGATAAATAATGGATGGATAAGTTAGGTAAATGAACAGCTTTAAAAGAGACATGTAGAGAAGTGCAGGTTTTGTAAACCCCATCCTAAGACCGTGACGCGATTATTTTTGCACAGACTACGAAACCTTCAGATTAAATTACTATTTGATGATTCAAAGCGAATTTAGAAGGCATCCCCGTGCCAGCCAAGTTTGCTCGAATATAGGTAATGGGGAGTAGTACAGTACACAGAATGAAATAACTCATGTCTTCATAACGGTGGAATCTAACGGGCAGAGCCCCTAGCGAGGGTTGTGGCGGAGGACGCCTGCGGGCGCAATTTGGTAAAGGCACATTCACGCAATTGATGTAACGTTCCAAAATGCAAACATCGGCCTGGTCGTAGGCTTGACATTTTATGTATTTCTCAATAAAAGGTAGAATTGAAGAAAGCGTTCATAAGAATTTTGCACTCACTTGAAGGTGTTTTGTCAGCGGCTTATGTCAAAGTATAGTGATTTTCATGACGCTATGCTTAAGCTGTCAATCAAGGAACTGGGAATTCGGGTTGGAGATATATAGAAAAGAAGCTTATAACTTACGCGTAAAAAAATTACCAAATAGTTTCAGAAATATTGAAAATCGAGTTTTTACGAAACATTAGAGTTTGGACAAAGTGATTTATTGTCAAATGTATAAGTTATACATATAGCTTTAAGCTACAGAGAGAGAATCCAAAGCTTGTGTACTTTTTTTATTACGTGTTCGCTTGTAATTTGTTCAAGTAAAACGAGTTATAACGAAACGTTACACAATCTTATGATTTTCCTCGTCTATAAGTTAGATGTTTGCGTTATATGTTAGCAGTTATAAGTTTTTGTGAACATTTTTATGACAAATAATCGATGATTGATGAGGCTTTTTCGACGATTGATGGAGATTGATCGATGGATGATTGTGATTGATCAATGGTTGATGATGATTTATCTTCAATCAATCACCATCAATCTCCATAATTCATCGATCAACCACCATCAATCATCGATCAACCACCATCAATCATCGATCAACCATCATCAATCATCGATCAACCATCATCAATCATCGATCAACCATCATCAATTTTCGATTAACTATAATCAATAATGAATCATTCATAATTATGTTTTTCCACCTAAACCTACCACTTTAAACATATGTATGAAGTATGGCTAATTCCATGAGAAAGTTGAAAAGATGAAGCGTGGGTAACAAGTATTTTCGGTATTCCGTGCAAGAAACTGTTTTCTCATATTTTTTAAAGTCACCAACTATAACTTTATTATAAGGAAAAGCTGTACCTGTCGTTTTTGTAGTCCTTATACTTCCTGAAATATGTTTTGAAATAAGTTGTCACCCACGCTACATTTATACGGAAATACCCATATATGTATGAGTTATTTTGGCTTCGGAAGAATTCTACTTGTAGCTATAAATGAATTGGCCCAAACTCTCTATTTTTATACGCATAAATTATGTGGTTTTTTCTTTATGTCTCCAGCCCAAACTCTCTTACAGCTCATACATCGTTGCATGAAAGTCAATATATTTTGACTTAAGCCGATGACGCACTAAAAGCATCAGTTGACTCAAATCACAAGAAATTCAAGTTGAAGGCCAAATTTATTGTATCTTCCTGTCAGGTTGATTTTTTCTATCCTACTTTAGCCTAATCACGTTTTTACGTTAAATAACAATGATTTTTCCATCACTTCTAATGCTTGTGACATTTCCTTTCGATTCTCGAGCAACTTATATTGAGACTCGACATTATCGATGCAATCGACCTCGTCCATTTAGGTTACTTGCTGCCAACCCATCAATCAATAAATCAAAGGGAAAGTTGATTTCGGTCTCTACACTCAGTGTAAGCTGGAATTGAGTTCAATTCCTAAAATTTAAAAACGAATAAATGAGAAATTGTCTGACTAACTTCTTGATAAAATCCAACTTACCGGTGTAAGAGTTGCCAAAGCCAATTCCCATCGATTCCTTCCTAAGTCGAGTCTGTCGGTTGGTTTCCCTAAATTATACTCGATTCGTTTCATTCCCGAAATAATTGGGATGACAATGGAAACATTATTCAGATTCTGTGAAGAACTTTAAAACATAAAAATTCTGCAGTCAATCGTGAAATATGGAAAAAAGGGTACAAGAGTTTTCTTACTAATTTAGACACAACCAGAGGACTTAAAAGTGAATAAATTTTGCTTTGCATTTGGAATCGACCCATGCAAATTCGAAATTTATTCACTGTAATTATATGAAGTAAAAGAACTTGTTTGAGTAAATATAACTGTTTGTGAGCGTGAAAGTGAATAAGTAAGTGAATTTCATCGTCCAGACCTTTGAGACCTTTGAGCCGTTCATAAATTACGTAACGCAAAAAATGGCTTTTCTGGACATTCCCCTCCCCTGTCACGCTTCGTTCCCCCTTCGATTTATGATGTAACGGGAACAATTTCCAAAAGATGCCTAAAATCGCAAGAATTAGAGAATTGTTCATAATTGAATGTTTCACGGGTACCGTGTGAGTTGAAA
>CM055406.1:122532467-122549074 GCA_029228625.1 Pseudolycoriella hygida
TTCTCGCGTGTGCAAATTTTGTTTTCTGCCCAGTATCCAAATTCAACTGCCCAATATTAGCCGGTATCCGCTAAATTCGAGACAACTGCCCAGAAAAAAAACAATGGAATTCTGAGAGATATGTGGATATTGTATAAATCTACAAAAATAAATGAAAGTAATTGTATGAATCGCGAGCGGAGCGAGCGAGATTTTTTTTTGTAATAACTTTTGCCGAAATATCAACCGAGAGTTTAGAAATCACTGCCCACTTTCAAGTCACTGCCCAATTTTGACTCATTGCCCACTTTCAAGTCACTGCCCAATTTTGACTCATTTTCCAATTTCAAGTCCCTGCCCAATTTTGACTCATTTTCTAATTTCAAGTCACTGCCCAATTTTCACTCATTTTCTAATTTCAAGTCACTGCCCAATTTTCACTCATTTTCTAATTTCAAGTCACTGCCCAATTTCAACTCATTGCCCACTTTCAAGTCACTGCCCAATTTCAACTCATTGCCCACTTTCAAGTCACTGCCCAATTTCGACTCATTTTCTAATTTCAAGTCACTGCCCAATTTCAACTCATTGCCCACTTTCAAGTCACTGCCCAATTTTGACTCATTTTCTAATTTCAAGTCACTGCCCAATTTTCACTCGTTTTCTAATTTCAAGTCACTGCCCAATTTCAACTCATTGCCCACTTTCAAGTCACTGCCTAATCTTAATTTGTTTCATAATTTCAACTCATTGCCAAATTTCAAGTGACTGCCCAATTTTTCTTTTTTTTCTTCCAACTCGAGTCGATTTCCCAGGTATCCATTTTTTTTCTAAAAAAACTGCCCAGTATCCTCAATACCGCGGATACCCACTATTTGCACACGCGAATGAGATAGCAAATGTATGTGGCTTACATACATACAAGAGTGTCGAGATATGAAAGAAAAAATGACGAATAAAGGAACAAAAGTCTATTCATATTAGGAAGGACTTTGACGTTTGAAACGTCATTTTGACAGTTGGAATAGACCGAGCCAATAGACTTAATTATGAGACACTCATTTTCTTACGTGCAAGCATGAAAAACACTGTGTTCACATAGGGGGGAAATAGCAAATTCCAACTAGTGTAAACAAGAGAAGGTAAAATTGTGTCTGAAGGGTTAACATTTCCCTAGTAGTGTGAACAGAACACAGCCTAAAAGAAAATATTTTTTCCTCCTAGATACGTAACTTGTTTCGTTTTATAAACGTAATCACTGAGCAATAGAAATAAATTGGAATTTTTTTTAGAATATTTCAGAAATAGATTCCCTAAAAACAGGTTGTGCAACTAACGCATGTTTCTATTTGCGATATTAGCAGCGTGTAGGAAATTGCATCATCTTCTGATTTGTAATGCTATCTTCCTATGGTGGTAATTCAGAGGGCAACTTGGTGCGTCACATTTTTTTCTAGACACCAGCCTTGCACTGTAGAACTGGAAATGCAGAAGGAAAAGCGTGACGCTGAAAAGTTCTTGATGTCAAAGCACCACTGTTTTCAACTGTCGATACAAAAGTGTTGCGTTTCGTGTTCGTCTAAGTAATTTTCAAGTTTTTGACGATATCACCTAAATTGTATTGATTGAAAAGTAAATGTCTTTGTTATTTCGGGTGTCTTACAACCAAATTTCGTGAAGATAATAAACTACTGGCGATAATTTATCATTTTCGACTGAAGCAAGATCATCATTTTTAACATAACCCTACTTTCGAGTGAATGGTTGGCATGCACAGCAACACAACAGCAGTGAAATCAACATATGAAAGAGAAAAGTTTGTGGAAGATATTTTCGATTAAACAAAAAAATGCACCAACTGCTTGACTGGAAGATGGTAGCCGCCTCTGGCCCGGTCTGTTAACGTCTCAAGTCATGAATATATGATTCACGACCTTGAGCCATAAAATACCATCACTTTGGCGCTGTACCTGTTCGCAAGAATTTCACAGCGACAACATTTTCCGAGAGCCTACAATCTACATATAGTCATATGCTTCCTAACAACAATAATGGCCTGATTGTGATCGAAATAAAATTCAGTGATTTGTGACTATTTTGTAACGGAAAGTGAGACTAAAAAGCATTTCCACTTCGGGTTAAAAAGAATTCTGGCATCGGCTGGTGACAATCACAAAGTATTGTGTATTGAGGTACTCGTCGTTAGCTCCAATTCGTCAAAACTCACATTTTATAGCTTACAGTTGAGAAAGACTTATTGAATTCATGCATCAACCAAAATTTACTGCATGGATATCATATATTTACTTGGACCTTCTTGCATTGGACTTTAAAAAAATTCGCTACAAAAAAGTAAGTAAAGCCAGGCGCTTATTACTTTGTGATTGCATTTTCGCAGAAATACAGCTGTGATACAGACCCTTAAATTCTTTATATTTATGCCCTTTACGAAAGGAGACGACGAGATGCTTAATGTAGTCGTCTCTTTTTCGTCTTTGTATTTATACGATACGATTCGTAATCACGTAAGTCTTAAACACCGCCTACTCAAGTCAAAAGACTTTTAGGTACGTTTTTTAAAGTGCCTTTTACGACAGAACAAAAGAAATTTGTTGCATCGTATACCAATGGATGGTATTCTCAAAGTGTTCATGTCCATCCTATTATCTCTTTCATGCGTACCATCGAAGAATGAGAGTGTCATAGCAGACTTTCATATGAAAATCATACCAATACTGACGGTTAATTCTAGTTTCCACGAAAAAATAGCAAATAAACGAAATTTTATCTTTATACCAGAAAAAGGTATTTTATACCATAAGTAAGGGTAATATAATACAACTTCTAAGAATGTTATGTAAACTGTAAGCACCTTATACATAACGGAAGTATTTTATTCTACATGAAGTCATCTCTTTCATCATATGCTTACTGGTCTTACAATATACTTTCACGTTGTATAATTACAACTACTTATATACTTCTGTGTCGGTATACAGTGGAAAGAATACTAAACAAATTATATGAAGATGTGTGGGATCTTAAAAGAGGAAAGAAGGTTCTCGGCTCCGCCTATTAGCTTTCACTTGATTTAAAATATCTCTTTAGAGTTCTTGTAACGTAATTAACTATTGTACAACAAAACAGTTTGGTTTAAAGTGGCAAAATGTGTCACCAATCATAAACCCACGCACTCACATGCATCACAATTACCCAAACGGAAACATTTGAAAACACCAAGCCATTGGTTTTTGTTTTTCTTTACCACTCATCACATAAAAAGGCTAAAAATGTCAAAATGTAAACTTCAAATTGGAAGATCTATCCCGTTTTCCCTTCAATAAACAATCAGCTGGCGCATTCATCGTAAATATAAATGAAAATAAAAGCCTTGTCTATAGAATATATTTTTGTTCATTGTTTTATTTATCAACAGATGATAGAATTTTGCAGTTGTAGTTGGGTTTTATTTATACCGGCAAAATGTGTGAAAGAAAAAACTACAGATAACACCATGTTCTATCAATTGTACGATCACTGCATAGAAAAAGAGGAGAGATGCATTGCATTCAACGGGAAAAAGGTTTTGCGTTTTTTCTCGTTGCAATAAAAAATGACAGAGCGAAAATTGGTTTCGTTGGTCTAAGTCGTTCAAAGGTTGAAATAAAAAAAAAATTTTTTTGAAGAATTGCAAAGAAGTAGCACTACAAAATTGATGGAAAAATTGCGCGCCATTTTCGATGCCCCATAGTCCAAACAAACTTTACTGAAGTGTTTGTGAATGACAGCATGACGAAACACAAATACCAACACGAAAATTGATTGTTTGTCGTGTTTTACTTACGAAAAAAAAGTGAAATTTTTATATGTATTTGTCGTTCAAAGAGTCAACATTTTTACCACTAATTTTAACATGCGACTTTATCCAACATTTTTCACAAATATGCACTAAACAATATCCTTACACTCTATTCACTTCAACTTTATGATTCTTAACTATGTACTTTAACTATTTTATTCAAAAAAATTCATTTCTTTCCACCAACTCTGCCAATATAAACCACGTAGAAAGATTTGGCTTTGGAAATCAAATTTTCAATGACAGCAAAATGGCGTTTAATGAAGTGAGAAAGAGACTCGACTATGCGATCCGGCTTCGTGAATATTTACTAAAAGCATTCTCGGTTCATAGTCACATTCACACACATACAATTTGTAACGAATCGGAGAACCGATAAAATGATGTGTATAAGGAACACACAAACAATGAAATATAATTTCTAGATGAGAACGCAAACTCCGCCAAAAAATTCAACATTTTTCTCAATGATTTTATCGTTTTCCGTTGACTTTATTTTGGAAAATATTCAGTGGAAATTGAGACGAAAATTACAAAAATGTTACAAAAGTCTGTCAATAAAGTTGTACTTTGTATTATGAATAGTTACTCACTTGATACAAATATTCCATATAATGTTTATGTGGCTGATGAACGAATGTTTCAGTTAATTTTTTACCGCTTTGCATTTGATAAACACTTCAATTCATTTGAGCTGTTGGGGCTGTTGGGGTAATTTTTACATGTGCAGCTTTGAAAAAAGCTTTACAATTTTTTGTCAAAGTAACGTTTTCACAACAAATCGTACACATAGAAAATATAGCGTGCGTATGGCTTGAACAAAACATTAGGATTTATATTTTGAGAACGTTTGCACGAAGAGACAATAAATGCTATACACAGATACACTGATATTATAAAATGTGTAAGCATTTCAATTCAATTTATTAAATATATATCTCTATATTGTTCTCCATATCTAACGTATCTATATGTGAAAAAAATATAACATTTCTCTTCTACATAACATAATATTTTGTCAATATAATCGACATACACACATGTTTGTGCATTCCAGTGAAAAGCATCGACAACATTTATTCATTGATCCCCATCTACCACCTCTTCCAGTGAATGCAATTTCGCTACGGAAGGGTAGAAAAACGATGCATTTTACAAGTTTTTAACCGAACAGCAACTGACTTCCTTTGAAGACTTCCTCCAAACTTCCTATCAAATTGAACTTTTTAAAACCATGAGCAAGAGGAAGACCGACGCGACGGATTAACTTTATTTTTTACTCAAACCTCGTACATAGTAATGAAGTATCTAAGAAAGGTCCATTAGTAACCCTCTCAGGACAGTCCTGTTCTACAATTTTATTCATTCCACTTACATATACCTTTTCATCACTCGAACCACGAAAATCGTAATTTTCACTTCCCGAATGGCAGCCGAAAATAAAAAATAGCAGACCTATAACCCAAGAGATGCGAAAATATTTTCGGTTTTCTAAAGAGGGCCGACAATATTTTCGATTCTGAAAAGAAAGTAACTGATGTAAACAATATGATGATTGCATCAGCAATTTCGTTGTGTTGAAATTTGAGTTGTGAAAAATTACGATTTTCGTGGTTCTCGTGATGAAAAATTACGTGAATCACAAGTGATGACGTATAAAAATTCAACCTGTGCGATGCTGTCCTTGTCTTCGGCGTGGGCAGCAACTCTCGCACAGAATTTTTACACTTTCATCCCTTGTGATCCAAATAACTCCCCCTCTATCTGTACATGAGAACAAAATTCCACTTTTCGCCCTCGCGGCGTTCTAGTTCTTTGAAGATAATGTCTCGTCAGAATCCGAAGGCGTAACATTCGGAAAAGAATCCAGAAAAAAGGACCTGCGTTTCAAACATAAATTCAAATCATAATTCAATGCGTTTGGAATAAATTTATGTTTTCAGCTACACCTGTAAATTGAACAGCTGGCTTTTATTGATTGATATTATTGGTATCCAGCCTTCGGCCGCCGCGCCGGTCGTATTAGTACCCAGAGAAATCATGAAAACAGAATTGCTGATATTTTTCTATGTTTTGTGTGTGCTAGTTAGTTACTAGCTCCCCATGGTACACCCGAGTGCATCGTGTGCATCGTTATAATTTTGTGTTTGCATTTCAAAAAAAAAAATTTTTTTAAATCGGATAAGTTTTACTCGATTTATGTAGAAAAAACACGCTGGCCGTAAAACGCATAAAAAACTTAGCGACGAGAATTTGTGAGAGGAAATATATGAAAAACTCTCATCTCAACGTCGCTAGGTTTTTTATGCATTATAGGGCAGAAAAGCTCAATAAAAAAATTTCTTCAATAAATTGTCAGGCACCTAGATCTTTCAAAAAATTAGAAAAGATTTGCTCCAGTTATATACAAAAACACGTAGGGGCAGAGACTCGTTGTTAGTGTCCTAGCTAAGTCCAAGGACTCAAATTCAAAAAAAGTTTTTCGATAAATTGTTGGCCGTGCTCAGATCTTTCAAAAAAACAATTAATGACAATCGGAAAAGATTTACTCGAGTTATGTACAAAAAACACGTAGGGCCCTAGCAGAAATTCATTTTTAGTGCCCTAGCTAAGTCCAAGGACTCAAATCCAAAAAACTTTCTTCCATGAATTGTCGCCCTTGCCCAGATCTTTCAAACAAAAAAAAATTAGGAAAATGGGAAAAGATTTACTCGGGTTATCTACAAGCGACCAAAAACTACTTAAACAGCTCGCCCTAGGGCCGACAGTGCCTAGACTCAATCCCATAAAAGATTTTTCAATTACCTTTCAGGGAAAAAAAGTTTTTGCAAAATCGGTTGAGTTTTACTCAAGTTATAGTGTTGATAGACAGACGGACCATGATTGATGCTCGTGGTAAACGCATAAGACCCCTTTTCGAAGAACTTCGTTTTTCATACAGGTCTAAAAATCATACTTCATATAGACAAAACATAACCAAATACCCGTACGTATCAGAATAGATGTGACAAACAGAATAGATGCGGCAAATAGAACAAATAGAACAAATCTTGCAAAAAGACTCGAACGTATCTTAAGCAAACGATCCAACGTTTTAAGTTCTTTTATAACGAAAGGAATTTCAAAGATTCATAGAAATTACCAAAAGTAATGTCAAAGGCTCTACGGAAGTACATCTCAGACCATTCAAATCTAAAAATGGTTATATCCAAGGATTGGACCATTTTCCTCTAAAAACCTGAAACACGTGTTCTCTAAAATTTCGTTCTATACAACTTTGCCTTTGCAAGCAACCTTCTCCCTCTTACACTTCTAGAGATATGGATCATCCCTCCCAATTCTAGAAGTGGTCATATCCCAGGATTGTGACATTTTTAGCAAAAACCCTGAGACATTCGTTCGCTAGAATTTTATTCTCCACAACTTTGCCTTTGGAAACAACTTTCTACCTCTTATAGTTCTAGAGGTATGGATCATCCCTCCCAATTCTAGAAGTGGTCATATCCCAGGATTGGGACATTTTTACCTAAAACCCTGAGACACCCGTTCGCTACAATTTTATTCTCTACAACTTCGCCTTTGGAAGCAACATTCTACCTCTTATAGTTCTAGAGATGTGGATTATCCCTCCCAATTCTAGAAGTGCTCATATTCCAGGATTGAGTCATTTTTACCCAAAACCCTGAAATACGTGTACCCTAAAATTTCATTCTCTATAACTTTGCCTCCACATTGCATAGTTAAGGAAATAAACATGAAAAACTGTTTTCGTATATGGCCAAGAAACTCAATTTCGTCGATTTCATTGGTCCCGGTGCCCCGACCCCTGACCGGATTCCCACAAAAATTTTTTCCCAATTTTCTGACATATTTAAACGATAATAAATGCATCCCCCCAACTGCCACGTGGATCTACCCCATGTTACATTAAAACTATTTGTAGTAAACGTCCTGTACTTCGTTCGGGTCCAAAAAGTACAATTTACTCCATAACATGGTAAAACAATCTTTTTGGGCTAGGGTCAACCTAATGAACAACTTAGGCTCTAAGGAGAGCCCTCAGACCTATACTTTCATGGTCAAAAAAGTTTGGCTATTTTTTTCTCTACACTGCACAGAAAACTTCATTATTTGTGGAATATGCATGAAAAGCCACCAAATATGGTGTTTTGTCGTGTGGTGTTGTAGCGTGAGTTCGTTCAACACTAAGGACCCTACAGCCCGGATCATTCAATCGATTTCAACTAATTTTTTTTCGTGATTTTTGGATGTCCACATCTTTTATTCAAAGCCTCATAGAGCGATTTCCGTGCTAATTTTGCAGAGGAATAAGTCAAGTTTCACCGACCGAAATTACCGGTCGAAAAAGTGGTCAAAACGTGTTTTTTGAAGGTTAGTGAAACTTTTTGACTTATACCTCTGCGAAATTAGAACGGAAATCGCTTGGAAGGTGTTGAATGAAAAATGTGGACGTGAACATCCCTTATTATGAGGTTTTCAGACCCGTACGAAGAACGAAGTTCTTCGAAAATGGACCTTATGCGTTTATCACGACGTTTGTAACCAACCCAATTTCGACCCGGGAGTGAGGGGGAGCATCTACAACGAATCAGCAATTAAAAAAAGTTCATCCGTCCGTCCGTCTGTCACCGCGATAACTTGAGTAAAACTCAACTGATTTTCAAAAACGTTTTTCCCTGAAAGGTAATTGAAGAATCTTTTTTGGATTGAATCTGGGCACTGTCGGCCCAAGGGCCGCCGAGCTAGGGCCGTTTAAGTGGTTTTTGGTCATTTGTACATACCTCGAGTAAATCTTTTCTGATTTTCCAATTTTTTTTTTGTTTGAAAGACCTGGGCATAGCCGACATTTTATGGAAGAAGCTTTTTTGAATTTCAGTCCTTGGGCTTGGCTAGGGCACTAAAATCGAGTCTCTACTAGGGCTCTATGTGTTTTTTGTACATAACTCGGGCAAATCTTTTCCGATTTTCAAATTTTTTTTTTGTTTGAAAGATCTAGGCATGACCGACAGTTTATGAAAGAAATCTTTGCTTGTGCTTAGGGCTCAAGTGGGCCATGTCGGTCCTAACGTCGACCCTAGTCAGAAAATTTTTTTTTTGCTATGTTGCAGAGGAAATTGAGGGAAACATTTTTGGCTTTGGAATTGTGTGTCCGAGGCCGCTACTTAGGGCCCTTAGTCGGTACTAAGGTCGACCCTAGCCCAAAAAATGGTTTTTTCTATGTTGTAGAGAAAATAGAGTAGAACATTTTTCTATATTTGGGGGCCAATTTTGTGCTTTCGGAAAGGTTTTTACACCGTTTCTTTGGACGGGTTTTTCAATATTGCCCTCTCGGCAATTTCCAATACAACTTAATGTGTACGTAATTTCAAACACTTAAGAGTTAACGCAATATTTACTTAAATACGCTCGAGTCTCTGTTTGCCGCATCTATTCTGATACGTACGGGTCCCCTGCATATGTTTTTGTTTGAAAGGTCGAGGCATGCCTGACAATTTATGCAAGCAATTTTTTAATGAGCTTTTGAGCTTTTGAACTCTGCCAGTGTCCTAAAACTGAATCTCTACTAGGGTCCAACGTGTTTTTTCTACATAAATTGGGTAAATCTTATCCTTATCCTTATCACTAATATTTCAGCGAAATTAGGACGGAAATCGCTTTTCAAGGTTTTGAAAGATATTGACATAAGAAAATCACGAAAATTCAATTAGTCGAAATCTGTTGAGTGGTTCGGGCTGTAGTCTCCTTAGTGTGGCCCAAACTCACGCTACGCGACCCTACACGATATTTGGTGGTTTTTCTTGAATATGCCTTTAATGATGAGGTTCTTTGTGCAGTGTCGCAGAGAAAAAAAAGGCGAACTTTCTTGTCCGTGAAAGTATGCGTCACAGGTCTCTCCTAAGTGCTCTAGGTCTGTTCTAAATTCTAAGCTTATTTTAATGGTTTAAAGAGGTTTTTAGCGCCATTGCTTCGTTTTTCAATATTGTCCTTTCTGATTCTTTCTGTCGGCGCAGCGTCAAGATTTTAAATGAAGCCGCTTCGTGATAATTTTGTGATGTGCCAAAGTTTCTGAGTCCGCGGGTGACGCAAAATAACGAAAATTATTAAAACAGTTCATTAAGTAATATCACCATCTCGCTCGTAGCATAAGACAAATTCAAGGGTGGACAGTGCCCGAACGATCTTTTGAATACGCAAATACGCTAAATTAGTTTAGATAAGCGCTATCTTTGTACATTATTACAATACAAGTAAATAGAAAGAGACAACATTTATCAACTGAAATGGGTATAGGGAAGTAGCGATAGAGCGAAGTCAAAGAAGTTGATTCCATTGGTGCAGCTGAGTGTAGGTGCAGTGTGAGTGCAGCTAGGTGCGGTGAGGTGTTGTGCGCAGACGGATGGAAGAACGGACAGAAAGGGTGAAAACATAAAAAAGCTATCGCTTTCGATGCTTGAATTTTTATTGAAAAGCTTCAGGATTTCGTCAACGTCAGCTTTGAAAGCTCCATTATGCCGAAACATTGTCAGTTGACGCAATCGGCACTGGCCTATTCTTACGGTACCAACTTACATTTCTGAGAATTTCATTGTTTCGAAAGTAAATTGAAACGCAATTGCAATATAAATTGGGAACGTAGAATGAGCCAGCTACGGACCTGCTCACCACTTTCACCACATCTTCTGTTGGGTATAACTTACTTCGGATTTAGTAACATTGTCATTTTCTACAATATTTTGTAAGAGCAAGATTTTAGAACATTTAGCTTGTCATGAAATAAAACGACAACAAGCTTGCAAAACGAAGAACAAGAATTATTTCAAAATTATAAATGTCCCCAAAAGGGTAATTTAATTACTTCAGCGTTTGGGGCTTGTCATAAAACTGTATGGGGAAGAAAATGTTTTCCTGCAAAATATGTTGCGTCACAAGCGCTACTACCACAGCAGTGTTTTTGTCTACATAATTCATACACAAATCTTTCGATATGCATAAGTGCGGCAGCATTATAATGTCTTTGACCTGTCTTTGCATAACTAATTCGCATTAATATTTCAGATATAAGCGAAATATTCATAGTTGAAAAATATCCAAACGTGCCCGTCACGTCGTTCTTCACGCCGTGATTTTTTCCTTTTTTTCAAGAATGTACTCGTTGAAAATACGATAAGAAATCACTTCGTAGTGTAGTTAGTGAAATTACAAAGGTGTTCAATAACAGAACCTTTAACTTATTATGAAAGGATGTTTTTCAATCGAAGCACATTACATCGTACGGTAAGTTCAAGTTATGGCGAGCTTTCGATACGGAATCTTGTTTTCTTAAAATATTCACCTAGTCTTTACAGCAGCTTATTCGTGGGAATGCTCTACAGTGTTCACCTTTAACTCTGTTTATCTCATGTGAGTATTACCGAAGCAACAAATAATAGAAAATTTCCAATTTTCGTAATTTCTAGCTGCATACGTTAGATGCATGCTAAGTGTAAATACCAACATACGCCAAAAACCTTTATCTATATTTCACAAACTTGGAGCTTATTTCGTCGGGTAATAAAACCAGTAGGAATTGCCTTAAAGTCAATTACGCAAACCCCTCGATATATTTTCTAAGAACTTTTTTACGTACAAATTCTACTTAAAGTGCTACACACGTTCTCTTATCATTCATGTTTACACATTTCACTCTAGATACCGGCGTGACGTTTGTGTGCAGTAACTCTGAATGAAAGCGTATTTCACGGTTACTCTACCAATGCAAGTTAAAATGTAAAATGGTATGCACCTCATATCGACCAAGTTTTTGTTTAGCTTTTGTGGAAAAAGAAACACTCTATTGAAAGATCGTATTGGTTGCTCTATGCATTGAGAGACATATGCACAAAATTCGTTTTGCTTTTCTTTTTATTTAATCGCCACTCATAGAAAATGGTAGATTACAGCAGAGGCCATGTAAACTGTCTTTTACATAAAATAGAACGTTATTGAGTCGTACGCACAGCTGCCCTAATTTGCATAAGAAGCTTAGTGCGAAAGAGACAAGAAACTTTATGTGGACTTTTGTATAGATTTTCTTTTCTCTCTTTCTTATGCAAATTACGGCAGACAGGTTTTCATAGGTTTCAAAATTAGACGACTGGGAAGGTTACGTCGTGACCAGAAGTGAATGCACATTTTACATTGGCCAACCCTCACACTAGTCATGCCTTATGTACATATTGTTCCTTTTATTTATTTATATTATATATATTGTATTTATATTTTATATTATATTTATTTATTTTGCGCTCATATAAATGTAAATATTTTCACTTACACAGCGAGAGCCGCAAGTTGGTTAATAAAACATTCTAAATGTATTTGTGAGGTGAAGGAGTACTGTAATGTAATGATGTGAGTACCGAGGTATATAAACACATCCGAATGTTAGAATACTCTCAAGGCTCTCAATTATATAAAGAATCTCAGGATGACATTACGAGTTATATAACGAACATTTCATGGTAACAATTCCGTAGTGCACAAATCACGTTCTAATTGGAATATTTAAAACAAAAAAATACAGGGAGCTGCGGGAAACGATTGAAATTCTATACAATTTTTAAAATTATTAAGAAAAGCATATATACTCGGCTCATTTTGATAATTGCAACTTTATTCTTCCAAGTTATAGAATTGGATTATTTGAGTCCATTCGACAATGACAGCTCTTTTATATATTTACCTTTTTCTTTAAATTTTCAAAAATTTGCTACTTCACTCCGCGCCCACAAATAACGTTAATATTGTGGTCCAATTTCGCTTTTGAAAATCCTTTAGAAAGTTGACTAGCATCTGCCATAACTCAATGTCTTATGACTAGAAAATAAGACATTGAGTTATGGCAGATGCTAATCGCCCTTAAGGGCGATTAGTCTCCTTTTATGCTATTCGCCCTTAAGGGCAATTAGTCTCCTTATATGCTATTCGCCCTTAAGGACGATTAGTTCACCTATATGCTATTCGCCCTTCAATTGATGCGCTTTAACATGAAGGGAACATGATTTTCCGCGCGGCGCGGCAAATCATGTTCCCTTCATTTTAAAGCGCATCAATTGAAAGGCGAATAGCATCAATCCATTTTTTTACACTTTACGCACATAACAATTAAACTTCCGAAAAATCAGTTGAGTCGACGAAATTTCATTTTCGCAGCATTTTGTAGAAGGAAAAATCACTTGAGTCGTCAAAATTTTGTTTTCGTAGCATTTCGTAGAAGAAAAATTCAGTTGAGACGACAAAATTGCATTTTTGTAGCATTTTGCAGAAGGAAAAATCAGTTGAGTTGACGAATTTCATTTTCGTTCAATTTGTAAAAGGAAGAATTAGGTGAGTCGATAAAATTTCATTTTCGTAGCATTTTGTAGAAGGAAAGATCACTTGAGTCGACAAAATTTCATTTTCGTAGCGTTTTGTAGAAGGAAAAATCAGTAGAGTCGATGAAACTTCGTTTTCGCAGCATTTTACAGAAAGAAGGATGTGTTGATCCGACGAAATTTCATTGTCATAGCATTTTGTAGAAGGAAAAATGAGTTGCATCAACGAAATTTCTTTTTCGCAGCATTTTGTAGAAGGAAAAATCAATTGAATCGACGAAACTGCGTTTTCGCAGCATTTTTCAGAAAGGCAAATCAGTTGAGTGGACGAAATTTCATTTTCATAGCATTTTGTAGAAGGAAAAATTAGTTGAGTCGCAGCATTTGGCAGGAGGAAAAATCAATTGAGTCGATTAAATTGTAATTTCGTAGCATTTTTAAAAGAAAAATTCAAGGTCGATGAATGAAATTGTGCGCTTTCTTATTGTTTTATGTGTCCTTAAGGGCGAATAGCTTATAAGTAGACTAATCGCCCTTAAGGGCGAATAGCTTATAAGTAGACTATTCGCTCTTAAGGGCGAATAGTCACTTCGTTGAATTATTACTAAGACAAGATTTGTACAGATACAGATTCCCGTAAAACTTCCTGAAACAGATAAAAACAATTTTTTTTTCAGTGCTAGGTTGGAAACATTCTTCCAAATTTTTTTTAAATTTATTCATTGTCACTTGCACCGCTAATTACTCAAATATTTATAAGTAGCTTTCAATTTTTGAAAAATCTTTTTCCGGCGAGTCACACATATATATATATATACTTTGGCTGAACAATGTCAGGATTATGTTCAAATTTTGTACAAATACATGAAAAAATGTCAATTCATTGAGTCAAAACCATTTTTATATGATGCTAAATGGGAGAAGACAGAAAAGTCGGCATTTATCCTTTTTTAGTTTTCTAGATTTTTCAAATTTTGTGGAGTTCGAACAAACCGAAAATGCCCAACCATATACTGATTCGGACACTTACAGATGCAGTTTCGAGGAAAAACTATCGAAAAACACCAAAGCACTATTTTGCCTAAATTTTCACTTAAATTTGCAGGTTCCTCAAGTTTACAATAGGATTTGATATGCGTATACGAGATTTCTAACCCACTTTCGTACCATTTGATCACTTGTTCGATACTATTTGAAGATATTTTCGATATTTTGATATTTGTAGCGTTATTTGTAGCGCTGTAGCGCTATAAAATCATTTTACAGAGCATCTCAGATCTTAGAGCTCCTCTTCCTGTTTCCAACGAACTATAACACGCCTAAATCGGCTAAAGCTAGGCATATAAAAGCATAGTTTAATGAAAAATTTACTTTTTAGCGCTGTTTTGACCAGATTTTCACCCAAGACCTTTCAGTTTCCTCGAATTTTGTAGGATTCCATAGGCTTAAATGAAACCTTTCTAATGAATCCAATTTCGTACAGTTCGGACACTTTTTAGACACTTTCGGAGGGTATTTTAGCCATTTTATTTTCGTTTTTTGTAGCGCTATTCTTAGAGCTGTATCGCTTCAAAAACCTTCACAAAGTATCCCCCATCCTAGAGTTCGTCTCCCTCTTTCTAGCGAGCCCCCACACGCTAAAATCGGTTAAAGCTAGGATACTTTTCGAAGGATGTAAAAATCATCAAAAAGTATACTTTGAAAGTACTTTTGAAAGTACTTTGAAAGCATGCTTTAAAAGCCTACCTAACATCCTACACCCGACTTCACATTCACATCATAATATATTCCCATCCAGACATCCAAATGAAGCAAGTGAGATCTCGTTTGAAAGGTATTAACTTTGTCAAGATTATAGGATGCTTTGCAGGACCTGCTGCCATCTGTACAAATCTTATCTTAGTAATAATGCAATGTGTTATGACTAGAAAGTATGTGTAGTCAACTTTCTAAAGGATGTTCTAAAGCGAAATTGGACCACAATATTAACGTTATTTGTGGGCGCGGAGAGAAGTAGCAAATTTTTGTAAGTTTAAAGAAAAAGGCAAATATATCAAAGAGCTGTCATTGTCGAATGGACTCAAAGAATCCAATTCTATAACTTGGAAGAATAAAGTTGCAATTATCAAAATGAGCCGAGTATAGATGCTTTTATTAATAATTTTAAAAATTGTATAGAATTTCAATCGTTTCCCGCAGCTCCCAGCAACCTTTAAGAATTAAATATGCAAGAAATACTTATAAATCATGCAATAACCATGTGTGTATTGTTTCGTCTTTCTCATCGCAATGAGTGCTGCATAAACAGTGAAAAATTAAGTTTGTTCACTTAGGTAGTCTAGAGCTTGTAAAATGAATTTAATTCACTTCTCACTTTACATACTATTTTGGTGGTGTTAGTAGTGTAGTGATCTTTAGAACTGTGTATAATCTAAATAAATCAGAGGCGCCGTCGTCTTCTATTTTGGCATATCTACAGCTCAAGCAATACAACATCAAGTAATTGAAAAAATGATTACAGGAATTTAGGCAAAATCGGCTAAGAATGAATTCGAAAAAATATGAACCAATCAAAATTTAGCAGGTGATCGATTTCCAAGTTTTATGTGTCATTCGATTCCTTGGTCCCTTGCGACAATTTCTTAGTACTACATTTCAGTTGGAAAAATTTTGTTTCGAGACACTGTGTCCGTAAGAAATCTCTGCTAGCGGATCGTGAAATCTTTTTTTCTTATAACTTAGTTAAAAAAATCTTGAATAATATCGAATAGCCAGCAAATGTAGGTGTCTATGGAGCAAAGAATTTGCGTGCTGACCAACCAACTACAGGAATCGAAGGAGCTTACAGTATCTAAAAGTAATGAAACATTGTTGGGAAAGTTCTGTGTGCTGTAATGGCAAAGCTCCTTTAGAAAAACGCAAAATTTTTATTTGATATGTAAATTAGGATGAAGTACAGCAGCAAAATCGTCAGTTTTGATGACGTACAGCGTTAAATTAGTGAGGATTAGTGTACTTCCTATATTTTTGATTCCTCCAGCACGTTTACACTTCCATCTGGTTTTTTGGTATTTTTCGGTTATTCTCGACATGAGCCACATGGTCCAATGTGGCTTCCTATGTTTTTGAGATTAAAGTGGAATTCTCTAGCACTTACAAAGCGGCTCACACCTACTTTTGTACTTTTTCTATAGACTCGTGCTCCTTGGAATAGAAGTGTCCTCGAGGGGTTATCCACTTCATTATTTTTGGTCATCATCATCATCATCATCACACTTTATAGACCGTTTGTACCTTTCGGTGTAAGGTCTTTACTACTGTTCATGGACCACCCTTCTCCATACCCCCCTATCCTGTGCCAAGGAGATGGTTTGTTCGCCTAGAGAAAGTCCCCT
>CM055406.1:122549574-122592229 GCA_029228625.1 Pseudolycoriella hygida
CCACCAGTTCTTCGCGCTGCCCTTTCGTCCTAATGTCGCTCAACGCTAATATATCTACACCATAATCCATTGCCAAGTCCACCAACTCACCCTTGCGACCCCTAAAACCCCCATTAACGTTTAGACTTCCAATAAACAAACAATCAACCTTTTTACATTGCCTGATCGTCAACGATGGGGTACCGTTCGAGTCCCGCATTGGTCGTACCCCGTGACCAACACTCGTCCGAGGCTGCCTATGACCGTTTTTACCAATAATGAATACAGTGGGACGGCCTGGTAAGCCGAACCGCACTGGAAGTTCAAGCCTCAATGGGGACATCACACACGTGCCTGAGATGCTAAGCGCAAGCTCATTTATTTTTGCCAAAAAAGAATTGCTATATGAATAGCGAAGAAGTTAACCGTAACCGTAGACAAACACCTACTTGAAATTCTATACCAAAATCACAAACACAAAACGCCGATTGTTTTGCATGAAGAAAACAAAACAAACACCCGAAAAACGCTGTAACTTTGAGGTTATGTGAGCACTACGTTGCTTGAAAAGAAAATGCAGATTTTAATTGATATCTAAAAAAGTTACAAAAACACACACTAATTTAACTTAACTTATTTACGAGAAACTGTGATTTAAAACGCGAAGAGGGCAAAAAATAAACGAAACTTACTCAGAGCAAAACAAACACGTCCATATCTGCCGCCATCTTGACTTGAACTTGGTACAGGTTGATATAATTTTTGGAATTAAAATGGAATTTGTGGAATTTCGATTGAATTTTTAGAGTTTTTTGAATTTCTGAACTCCGGAATTTCGATGAAATTTTTGGAATTTCGATGGAATTTTTGGAATTTTTGTGGAATTTTAGGATTTTTTTTATGGAATTGGAATTTTTGGTACAAATTTTTGACCAGTGGATAACCTCTCGAGTGTCCTGGCCAACCAACTACAGAAATCGAAAAGGAGGACCTCGCAGTACCTAAAAGTAATTCAAGATTTTTTCAACCAAGTTATGACAAAAAACGTTTTTTCACGATCCGCTAGCAGAGATTTTCTGACGGACACAGTGTCTCGAAACAAAATTTTTGCAACCTGTTTCAGGGCTTAGGGAAAAACGGCCCAATCTTGGGATATGACCACTTCTAGAATTGGAATGGATGACTCATATCCGCATCTGCTCAAAACGTCTGGGGGAACTGAACTAATGATATTTCTTAGCTGTCAAGATAAGCTAAAATGTTTCCTTGTTATTTCAGCGTCGTTCCTTCGAATCAGAATTAAAAATGCCGGAGGTGTAATATTAGGACTGGCTGCCGGATTTTTAATATCGTATCTTACAAATCCTAATAAATGGCTGCAGTTGAAAGAAAAGTATTGAAAAAGTCGATCGACCGAAAGATAAAGTTTTGCATTGAGATACTTTTTTTTCCTTTCTTTTGTTTCTAATTTGTAAGACGTGAAGTACAGAGTGAATTTGAAGCACGTTGTAAGCTAATTTTCGCAAACGTCAATCACATGCGAAGTTTTATTGAATTTTAACGAAATGAGAATCATTTGATAAAGACACTCAATGTCCATTAGACAATTTAACTTCATTTTTCGATCGAACTGATTCACTAAATGAGCTACGAAGTGTTTTTCTTTCTCCTAAAATCCACAACTTTCAGCTCCGGATCAGTATTCAGAGAAAATCATAACATGGATGATTTCACTGTAGCGAATCAATTGCGCAATGAAGTAAAAGTCTTATGTTTGATATTGACAACCGCAAATAATCATCAGACCAGAGCCTTACATGTCAAAAACACTTGGGGCCGCAGATGTAATAAATTACTGTTTATGAGTGACAAAGAAGGTGAAAGAACTGACAAAATGACTTTATCATTACAATAGACTGATACCTGCAATTCCAGACAAAGATCTCGACACGGTGGGATTGAATGTGACCCACGATCATGCTCATTTGTGGGGAAAGACTAAACTATCCTTCGAATACATTTACAAATACCATGTGAACGATTATGACTGGTTTTTGAAGGCCGACGATGATACATACGTCATCGTTGAAAATTTACGTTACATGCTCCAAAGACATTCACCAGAATCTCCGATTTATTTCGGAAATCAATTTCAGATAACAACTCCTTTTCATCAGGTTAAAAGCTTTGGCATTTTGTGTTGAGCTTTTAACGTTAGTTTTACGTTCCGTTACAGATTTACATGTCCGGCGGAGCAGGATATGTTCTATCAAGGGAAGCTGTAAAACGATTTGTCGAAAAAGCCATTCCCAATAAGAAGATATGCGTGAGTGGAACTGAGGGACCAGAAGATTTAATACTCGGTAAGATTTTATATTATTTCTAGTTATTCAAGCAAAATGTGTTATTTATAAAATGAGTAACTGATAGTTTAGCGTGCGAATAGCCAGGGAATGTATAAAGTAGTGCAACTGTTCGATTGTTGAAATAGTTGTTAGTAGAACGCACTAGATGTGAGATTGCCGACACGAGCCGAAGACGAGTTCGGCAACGCAGCATACGTAACGTGTATCAAACAACGTTTTTTTCAATTCACCGACAAAAAACGAGTTTTTCCCTATGTGTTTCCACTTGTGAAATTTAAATTATTTTTTTGCATTAGTGCGTTAAAAATGTTTTGTCGCACTAGTGCGAAAAATGACCTCATGCCACACCGAAATGACGCACGAAAAAGCGAGTTTTTTGTAGGTGAATTGCAAAAAATTCTTCCATTCACAAAATCCTCAGAATTCGTGAGTGTGAAAAATGTATCGCACAAAAAAGCCACTTAGGCCCATTTTTTCCTAAATCCTGACACACAGGTTCCCTAAAATTTTATTCTTTACAACTTTGTTTTTGGAAGCAATTTTCTAACTCTCATATTTCTAGAGATATGTGTCATATTCCTGTCATTTCTGGAAGTCGTTATATCCCAGGATTGAAGTAGAACCCTAAAACACGTATCTGCTAATATTTAATTCTCTACAACTTTGTCTTTTCGAGCGACTTTCTAACCCAGGAATGGTAAATTTTTTGAAGGGGAAAAAATACGTGTCAAGAAAAATAATGATCTCAAGTCACCCATAAAATTTCAGCAAAATTGTCGGATCCGCTTCGCATCGGAGATCCTAAAAAGTAACAAAGTAAGAAGGTTGTCGCCAACGTTGGTTAATAATGTCCGATTTTCACTCATTTCTATGAAAAATAAATTTTCAAAATTCATTCCCTTGACTGAAAGTCAGGGTCTTACATAAGAATTCACACATTATGTCATTTCTTTTCACTATGATGAAAAATGGAAATTCAAGAGAAGAGGTACCACGCTAACTGGCGAAGTTCTCAACCGATTTATTCCATAGAGAATCTCAATCTCAGTATTTAGTTAATGTTTTGTTGATATAAAGTCATTAATCTCGGAGATATTCCCAAAAAACGGTTCAAGCAATTTTCTCTTTGCCAACACGATAACTGTTCTAAATCCCAATGGATTTTGAAATTTTTAGCTTTGGATGATGAAGAATTAAATTCTTCAGATTAAGTTCGTGATGAAATACAATTTTTAAAATCCAGAAAATCAGTCAAGGGACCTGACCCTCCCAAAAGGTGGGACCTAGTGTCTCGGGATCGCCTTTGAATTTTCTGTAGAAAATCAAAGAAATATTTTCAGGAGGGTAGGTCGCAAGGGGAAAGTCAAAAAGTTCATGTATATAATGCTCCATCTGTGAAAAAATTTTCAAGTAAGTTTTTGGCGTGTGAAACTGGCGCGTATGCAATAAATGTATTTGAATTGCCAGTTTCTTCATAAATTGTAAATCATTGCAAATTCAATTAAAGCGATTTGCAGCGACGCGTAGCGTCAAAAAATCAAACATATTTACTAGGTCCCACCCAGGGGTGTGACCAGTGGCGTGACAGTTCTTTGCTTTAATATTTGCAAGTAATACTCGACGTGAACTTAGCTGCAATCACGACCGAAGCATTGCAAAAAAATCAGCTGATTTCATTCTTAAATTTTCCAAAATCAGCTGACTTTATTGAAAAGTTCAAAAATAAGCTGACCTCACGTCGAGTATTACTTGCAAATATTAAAACAAAAGACTGTCACGCCCCGGTCTCACCGCTTGGGTCAGATCCCTTGACTGATTATTTATTATTTTGTTACAATAAAAAGAGGCTCCCGTCAGATTAGAACCAAAATTCAACACAATTTTTCTACTATTCTTTAAATTTTTTTCTTCAAATATTATGAAAATTAAAAACGTTGACATTTCAATGACAATTTTGAACATTTTTTTCGTTATATTCAGGATAGTTACACAATCATTTAGTAATAATTATTACAAAAATGGTTTTGACACCGGGTGCCAATAGTCTCTACATATATACTGCGGCTAATGGCACCGGGTGCCAATAGTCTCTACATATATACTGCGGCTAATGGCACCGGGTGCCAATACTCTTTACATATATACTGCGGCTAATGGCACCGGGTACCAATAGCCTCTACATATATACTGCGGCTAATGGCACCGGGTGCCAATAGTCTCTACATATATACTGCGGCTAATGGCACCGGGTGCCAATAGTCTCTACATATATAGTGTGGCTAATAGCACCGAAGAATTTAGCGCTTTAACGAAATGTCACAAAAACTATGTGGCTAACAAAACCAAAGACCTTTTGCTTTTGCAAAATTTCAGAAAACTTGGTGGTTAACGAAACTACGGAACTTTCCTTTTTACGAAATGTCACAAAAACTAGTTGGCCACCAAACCTAGGAAATTTGCGCTTTAACAAACTGTCACAGACTAGGCGGCTAACAAACCTAGGTAGCTTTTCCTTTTACGAAACGTAACAAAACTAGGTGGCTGACAAAACTAGTAAGATTTTCCTTTTACAAAATGTCATAAAAAACTTGGTGGCTAACAAAACTAGGAAGATTTTCCTTTTACAAAATGTCACAAAAAACTTGGTGGCTAACAAAATTAAGGAGATTTCCTTTTACGAAATGTCGCAAAAAGCTAGGTGGCTAACAAAACTAGGGAGCTTTTCCTTTTACGAAATGTCACAAAAAACTAGGTGGCTAACAAAACTAGGAAGATTTTCCTTTTACAAAATTTCACAAAAAACTTTGTGGCTAACAAAATTAAGAAGATTTTCGTTTTACGAAATGTCACAAAAAATGGCACTGGGTGCCAATAGTCACTTTTTTATATTAAAGCCATTGGCCACAGTATAGTAAGGAGACTATTGACACCCGGTGCCTTTAGTAACTGTATGTGGAAAACACTATCGGCACTCAATATAAAAAAGTAGCAATTATAGGAAAAATGAAAATTTATTTCACATAATTCTTTTTGTTTTCAATAAGATTTTTCTGGAAATTTACTCTACTTCTACTAGACATGGATTTATAAAAAAAATCAGCACTCAATTTACAGGTTTGGAATAATACAATATCTGCAACACTAATAAGTTCAAACTGATCAAATTAGTATGAGAGTAACGCCGTCAGTAACGAAAAAAATTACAGATCTACAGATCTACAGATCGACAGATCTATTTTAAGTGTTTCTTCCTCATTTTGGTGCGAGTCTCACAGTTTCTACATTTCTCGCGGTAACAATAGTCTCTTTATTATACTGTGGCTAATGGCACCCTGGAAATTTAGGAAATTTGCTAGGAGGCTGCCAAACCTAGGAAATTTGCGCTTTAACGAAATGCCACAGACTAGATGACTAACAGACCTAGGAAGTTCGTCCTTTTACAAAATGTCACTAGACTAGACCTAGGTGACTAACAAACCAAGGAAATTGTCGCTTTAACGAAATGCCACACACTAGGTGGCTAACAAGCCTAGGAAATTCGTCCTTTTACAAAATGTCACAAGGCCTAGGTGGCTAACAAACTTAGGAAATTTGCGCTTTAACGAAATGCCACACACTAGGTTGCTAACAAGCCTGGGAAGTTCGTCCTTTTCTAAAATGTAGAGCTGTTTCATCTTTTCCTTTTCGATATTCTTGATGTCATTCCACTTGCATAGTTGCATTAGCTGATCCATACTGATCACATTGAGGTAACGAAAAGTTGTTGCTGTCAATCTATTTTTTTACGTGCAAGACCCAAAGAAAGCATCAACGTCTCAAAACGTTTAACATCGTCGCGATTTAATAATATTTTGCTAGCGGCGACGCGTTGCTTTTGAAATCGGAACATCGCTTTGATACAGCGCAGAAACTTGATTAATACGCTCAGAACTACGTAGAAAACTTTCTGTAACACTGATGGCTTCGCATGAGAGTGATTGATAGCATATTTATCATAATATTAATTAATTATTTTTCCCTTATTTTACGTACTTACGATTCCTTTATTTCACGCGGTGCCAATAGTCTCTACATATATACTGCGGCTAATGGCACCGGGTGCCAATAGCCTCTACATATATTAGCCGCAGTATATATGTAGAGGCTATTGGCACCCGGTGCCATTAGCCGCAGTATATATGTAGAGGCTATTGGCACCCGGTGCCAATAGTCTCTTTCTAATTATTACGCAACTGCGGCGAAATTTATTTATCTTCGAGGAGGAAGCTTTATCCCGAGTCGAAGGCAAGGGATATAATCCTCCGAGAGGAAAAATAAATTATCCTGCAGAAATGTAAGAGCAAGAAATCTTGCGCCGAAACAAGAAATCAACAAAACAAATTTTGATACAACACACTAATGTATGACTTATCTCCCTAGACAGCCACTGAGATGTATAAAAATACTTTTTGTCCATAATTACGTGAAAAGTTTGCAAGACCTCCCCAATTCATGAATAATTGTGGAAAAGTAGTGACAATCAGGCCAAAGATCGTGAAAGTTATTAAAGTTTCAGGTTTTAGCGTCAGTCATTATCAACTCGCTTTTTTACCGAACAAAATTTGTTTCTATATCGGGTTAACAAATATGTTGGAGCCGCAAAACTTACATTCGTATACGTTTTGTAATTAGTTCTTCTTGATCCTACACAAATCCCGTCCCCTTCCGTCTCACATTGCTTCCTTTTCTGAAATATAAGACGTCCTCATACAACAAAAAATTCCTTCATGCCAGTACTTTACACTTTACTACACTACAATTAGGAATGCTCCTAATTTTGTTTATATTTTATTTCGATAAAATGGATGATATTAAGGAAAACAATGTTCTACGACATACCTTAAAATTATCGCAATTTTTTTTATATTAAAATTGTAATTTCACGTTCACTTTTTCTGTAAATAACATTTGGGTGTACGAACAAAGCAAAAAAAAAATACTGCTTCACTGAATCACGTGGTGTGGTCTTCTGTCAAAATTTCTTTTGTTCGAATGTAAACAAAAGCACGTGCACTGGGCAGAGAACAAAAGAAAACTGCTAAGCGCCCGTGCTATTATCAGAATTGCCAACTTTATAAAAATTAACTGCAATAACTTCATTAACTTCATTAACTGCAATAACTTCAATGGAGAGCGTCAGATTTCAATCCCTAAACCCAACAAAAACGCTAAACACTAACGATAAAGGCAAATGTCAAGATTGACGCATTCATTTCTGTTGAATCTTGACATTTTGCCTTTATCGTTAGTGTTTAGCGTTTTTGGTTGGATTTAGCGATTGCAATCTGACGCTCTCTATTAACTGCAAACATTCCGATTACAACCATGAACATGCCAAGATGAAATCAAAATCACATTAAATAATTAATTTCTATTGATTAAAAATTCCAAATAATTTAACTCGCCCTCCTCACTTCGCTTGGTCCGTAAACCTCACACTCGTAAAAGTTTGTCAATTCAGCAGCTCTAAATTCTATTCTCAAAAACTTAATTTAACTCGTCCGATTACGGTCGTCGCTTCTCTCAGTCCGCAAACTTCACAACGAAAGTGTTTCTTAATCAATAAATAATTTAACTAGTTCACATTCAAATATCAAGTTGGTAGTTGGTTTTGAAATTTATTCTGGCATACGTTGATATTTGACTATGAACTTGATAGTTGACTACCATTTTCATATTTTAATATCAATTTCGTAGTTGACTATCAAAAGCTTGATAGTTGATTATTGATTTGATAGTTGACTATTAATTTGATAGTTGACTATCAAATTTGACGGTTGACTAATAATTTGATAAATTTTGAGTCAATTCCGAGCTGGATATTGCCCTTCTTTGGACATCACCTTCTTCACTTTCACACATTCAAAAAATTCAAAAACTATCAAACTGCACTCATACAGACGAAGACACCAACATTCTATCGATCATAGTTTCGGAGATATGCAATTAATCTATTTTCCGTGATGGCGTCATCTTGGTGGGATCTCAAAACATTCTACTGATATTTACCTAACAACTTTGTAGAAGACACCAATTTTTCTCTTAACTCTCAATCGTGTGCGAGTCCGATTTGAATGTCTAGGCGCTATATTTCACTTGGTCACGATTTGAGGCAAAACAATTAAACTCTGGAGATCGCTTCGTACGAGTCTAAAAACCTATTTTTCCGAGCAAAATCTTCCAGACCATTAGGCCAATATGGCCCATCTTCGAATTCAACCTAAGGAATTAAAATCCACACATACATTTCTAGCATTTTCTTGCATAAGACCCTTAACTTTCAGCCAAGGGAATAATTGTGACTGCAACATACTAACTCTATGCAAAATTACTTTTAAATCAAAGCTAATTTATTAGGATTTTGTCTGTCGAACGTGAACGTAACGGCTGTTGATACTCGAGACCATATGGGACGTGGTACTTTCTTTCCATTCGAACCCGCGGCACACTTGGTACCTGGTAGCAACATAGATCCAGATTATTGGTACATCAAATACAGCGTTCATGGAGTTCATTACGTAAACCTAGCTCCAAAGTCGTTGTGCAAATTACTGTCTAATAGCTTTTTTATCGGCAGGGACTACAATGTTGTTCGGATAACGCCATATCGTTCCACTACGTAAAACCGGCGGATATGTACCTTTTTGACTATCTGATATATTCCTTGCATCCATATGGAATCATCAAGTATCCGCAATTTCCACATAAGTCGGCAGTTGAACAAAACACAACCAAAAGCTAATTGACGCGTTCAGTGCGACATCGACTTCTACCATACTTTATGCATCTCACCACGAAATAATCTATACTCTGAGGCCAATGACGACACATTAAAATGCGCTGCTTTTAGCATTATGTAAATTTTATAAAAATAAATTTCTTATAAAAAAACACAAAATTCGTTTCTACACATTCCGTTCTACGAAATTTTTTTAGATTTATCAGGGTGGGATGGGCCATTTCTGGCTCCTAAAACACTGATCTATTGATCCTTTGTTTTCTTCCTGTTCATCATGTAAATCATTGAAAACCTTCAGGTTCTCACCAAGAACCTATCTAGAGCGATAGGTAGGTCTAAGATATCGGAGGGTCGAATCACATAACCACCTAATGTCATGCTCCTTAGCAGGTGGAATTTCGGGCAATTACATATTACGTGGACGCCCGTTTCCTCCTCCAAGCCGCAGTCACATCTTGGATCAGCCAAAATAGATTCCGGCGCCCGCTCCTTCCTCAGTTTTCGACCCATCCGTAAAGCTCACCAGTCCATCAGCCGGTAGGCAGGTCGGCCAGTTTCCTAGCCAATCCGCTCTGTCCGGTATAACGATCTGGTATCGCCTCACGAAGGTCGACTGGAATCATGCGATCTCTGGGCATATCAAAGATCCTGACGTTGATCATTTTCAGGATCCTTCCATGGCCAGATTCAAAATTCCTCATCCAGAGACCATTTTGCTTCAGCCTGTCTGCCGAGGCAAAGGCTCTTGCTTTAACGATCGTCTGGATGGGCGATAGCGCAATGAGCGCTTCCATGGCTCCTGTCGCCGTAGTCTTCATAGCTCCAGTGACACAAACGCACACGAGCCTCTGAATTTCATTGAACTCCTTCTACGCAGCCATGGCTCAACATCGGTCTGACCACCATCTCATAGATCCACAATATGGCTCTAGACGGTGTTCCCCAGTCCCTTCCAAAAGCCTTTCGACAGATCCAGAAAGCGGCCACCGCTTTCTGTGCTTTGTATTTAATATGCTCGATCCAGTTGAGCTTTTGGTCGACAATAACCCCCAGATACTTTACTTTTGGGCTAGGATCAACAACCTTTCCGAAGAGCCTGAAGTTCCCCACTAAATTGTGCCCTGTGTTCCTTTTACTAAAAAGTTCTATGAAAAAACAACGACATATTGTCATTGACAGTCCTGATGACTGTCAAAATGTCAATTACGGATGCGTAATGCCAGTCTATTCTAAACTAAGTTATTGGATGCAATGATGAACAATGAGCTGTTCTGTTTGCGGTTGGGGGCTTAACGTCACCCTCAAATGTAATTCTCACCTACTTTGCCTTTGAAACCAACGTTCTAACTCTCATAGTTTTAGAGACAGAAGTCAACGTTCCCTATTCTAGAAAGTGACATATCCCAGGATTAGGACATATTTTCCCAAAACCCTGAAACGCGTGTTCTCTAAAATTGTATTCTCTACAACTTTGCCTTTGGAAGCAACGTTCTAAGAGCCATAGAGAAATGAGTCATCCCATGTAGGAAAACGGTTAAATAATGGCTATTCTTTCGGCTTTGTGGGAGAGTGATCGTACATAATCCCGAAACACAAAATCCAGAATTAAAAAATCTGGAAGAAGAAATATGGAAGCCGCAAAATAAGGAAGTTTCCAAATCCGGAAAGTAGGCAAAATTCCTTATTTTTTCCTGATTTTTTTAAGAAACATAGGATGAAGCATTCAAATATGCCGTTATCATAAAACCTCGACAAAAAAGCGAGGTGAAGGGGTGTCAGCCTTCGCGTAGGGGGTCAAGGAGGAATATCACTCTTAAGAGGTCTAACGAGCAGATCCCCATGCACTTAAGGAAGCCTGCAGGGCGTAACTAAGCGCGCCTCCCCCCAAAAAGAAATATACAAATTTTTCCATACAAAGCCTCCGCATTTGGTTTTTTTCTTCCGTGTTTTGTAATTCGGGATTTTGTAGATGAGCCATGTGATAGTGCACTAAAACATGTAATCATCATCATCATCAAACTTTACAGACCGTTTATACCCTCCGGTGTGAAGTCTTAACACCAGGTGATCATGGTGTTACGTCTCTGACGCAACGGCTCCCTAGGCATCTACAACCGGTGCAGTGGAACGGGTGAAACAGACGACGGGAAAGAACATTGACACGACTAGCCAGTGAAATCAGTTTGCCAGCGGCACCCGCGACGAGAGGACGCACCGAGAAGGAAGGCACCACAGCACTGGTTCGTCGTGTCAATGTTCTTTCCCGTCGTATGTTTCGCCCGTTCCACCTCATCGGTTGTAGAGGCTGGGGAGCCGTTGCGTCAGAGACATAACATATGGACTGCCCTACTCCATACCATCCTATCCTGTGCCAAGGAGATGGTTTGATCGCCCAGAGAAAGTCTCTGATTTAATTGAGTCTATAAACCTTCTCCTTGGGCTACCCCTATTGCGCACACCCGGGACCTGGGTATTCAATATCCCCTTTGGGAGCGTGTTACTACTACATACTCTACATTCTCTAATGTCGTCGTTCCTGATATGGTTGTCCCATACTGTCTCCTCCGATTCACCTTTGTTATTCTCCTAAGAACCCTCATATCAGAAAGCATGTAATCAACTCAGAGAAATGATGAGTTTGTCTACGCCTGCGGCCAGATAGAAGGAACAAGGAGAATGACAGCTGGTTCACATGGGAGATAATCGGAAAAATTTGTGCATTTTGATTTTGTTGCAAAAGACGTAAATACAACTAAAATTGTTCACTTTGCCCAGGACTAAGTCGCCAAAAGAGAAACGAATTTATTTTTGAGAGAATCCTCTCACAATAGAAACTACCTACTGTCATTCATGTGTTCCATGCCGCAGACGTTACCAACTTATCATTTTTCCGAATCAATATTCCAAGTGTGCTGGCTTATACTTCTTCAGTAACTCCCCTAACTCCACTAACTGCTCCAAAAGGACGTACAAAATGATACGATTCGAGATATTGAATGTATCCGCCTGAAAGAACTGGAGTTGTCATATAAAAAAACGGCAGATCACACTCTCTACGCTCTGCTCCCTCTGCATATGATGAAAACACTTTGACAGATCTGACAGTACGGATTATTTTTGTTCGGTCGTTAGGTTATGTCACATTCATTTTCGCTAACATTAAATTGAAAATACGGAACTAATTTGCGTTAATTAACCAAATAGTAAATAATGTTGTCCTCTTCAATCCGGTTGGCCGGTCTGCGCCGCTTTAGACTGATCCGATGTCAGTCAACCTCCGTCGAAACAAAAGACACGACTGATAAAACAAACATTTTTGAGTCCAAAGACATCAAGTGGGATAAGGTAAAAACAGTGTTCTCCAAAAAACCGAAAAACCCGGCACGGTCGCCGCTTCTTAAGAATTTCTTCAACGGACAATTCGATTCCGAATTAATTGCATTCCCCGAGGTGATCAACCGTGACGACATGGCTGAATTATACAAAACTGTAGATCAATCGAAGGAATTCTTCCGCACAATCAATTCGGACGAAATCAATAAAGCGGGAATGATTCCATCGGATGTTGTTGAAGGTTTGAGGAAGTTGGATGCATTTGCTACGGATGTGCCACACAGTTTCGGTGGTACGGAATTTAGGATCACTGAAAGTTGCTTGCGAGGCGAAACGGAAGCGCAGGACGTAAACATAATGCGAACATTAAACGTTCATCGATTGGTTACACACATTTTGAATGAATCTGGTTCAGATGAGCAAAAGTCGAAATTTCTTCCGCTGTTGGCTAAAGGTTACCATAAGCATGTCATTTGGTTAAATAGTAAATTGTAATGGAAATTCTTTTAGGTGACATACTTGGAACTGTTGCTTTCATTGAATTGGACTTGTGTCCCAATGGAATATTTAACACTACGGCGAAAACGTCGTTGAAAGGAGGCGACTGGACTCTGAATGGTAAAAAGTCATTCGTTATCAATGCGAAAAACGCCGACCTGTTTCTGGTTTTCGCTGGAACGCAAATATCCAACAAGTGCGGCGATAAGGTAGACGGAATGACAGCTTTTTTGATTGAAAGCGATATGAATGGAGTCGAAGTGAAGGAGGGCGAAGAAACGCTTGGATGCAATGGAGTGAAACAATGTGACGTTACATTCAATAACGTTGAATTGGGACAAGGTAAACATTCAAAATCATTACAAGGGAGAGAGGGTAGCGTTTCCTTCAAATACAAGCCAGTCATTTCCGCAAATTTTATCCTCCCAAATCTTTCATCAATAGTTTGCAGCATAACTCAAGAAATTCTTCGATTTTCGTAATTTTTTTACAGTCAATTAAGGCCCAACAATACCTAAAAAGTAAGTTAGTTCCAATCAGGGCCGAAAAATGCGAGAAATTGATGTTTCTTCTCAAGTTCAAAGAACGAAAACTGGTTTTGATGTTTTCGAAAACTGGTTTTTATGAAAGTTTTTTTTCGCAGTTTAAAATAACGTTTTCGTTCAGTCTTTTGTAGATAGCTTCGGTCCCCGAATCTTAACACTTTAGGGGCTATCCGGGCTATCCTCAAAGTGCGTAATCTCTTAAGAGTGCACACTACTTAATAAAGAGCCATCTGTCGGAATCTTTTCAACTAATGAAAATTTGTATGGAAAAAGTCGCAATTTTCTGTAACATTTTTCTCTTAAAGTGCTAAATAAAAACGAATGCTTACGTCGTCATTACATACTCAATCTATTCCCAAACAAAATTGCGGAAACACTTTTGGATGAAACATTTACATTTGCTAGAAATGTCAATTCCAATATTTCACTGCAAAAGTCAGTCTTTCAACTTTTCCACTTAATAAACACTTCAAAACGCATAATTTTTTCTACCAATGTGTTTGCTCACTTCGTCTTTAACTGAATAATCAATTTAAATGACGGAAAACATTTTCTAAAAGTCAGAAATTGATGCAAAAAATTTTGAGTTGATGATTGCAAATAAAAATGGCCGCCATGTTTGTAGACTTTTGATGTTTACTAATATTTGCAAATGTATCAACTCAAAAAGTTTTTATCCATTTCTGACTCGTCGAAAATGTTTTCTGTCATTTAAATTTATTATTCAGTTAAAGATTAAGTGAGCAAACACATTAATTATGCGTTTTGAAGTGTTTATTATGTGGAAAAGTTGAAAGACTGATGTTTTCTCCAAAATTGTTTCCGCAATTTTGTTTGGGAATAGGTTAAGTATGATATGAAGGCATAAGCATTCGTTTTCATTTAAGACTTTAAGAGAAAAACGCAGGGCTGGACAGCCTCTTGTTTCGATCTTTACAAATAATATTCAACTTGAAGTTGGTTGCAGTTGCGACCGAAGCTAACTTCATTGCAAAAGAATCAGCTGATTTCATTCATCAATTTATTAAAATCAGCTGAATTCATTGAAAAGTTCAAAAGTCAGCTGATTTTCTCGCAATAAAGTTAACTTCTGTTACAACTGCAGCCAACTTCACGTTGAGTATTAGGCAGGGGCGTGACAGTCTTTTGTTTTGATATTTGCAAGTAATATTCGACGTGAAGTTAGCTGCAGTTGCGACCGAAGCTAACTTTATTGCAAAAAATCAGCTGATTTCATTCATAAATTTACCAAAATCAGCTGACTTCATTGAAATGTTCAAAAATCAGCTGATTTTTTGCACCTGCAGCTAACTTCACGTTGAATATTACTTGCAAAGATCAAAACAAAAGACTGTCACGCCCTTGGTATTAGGGGTCGTGCACATATGACGTCACGTTTGCTATAAAAAATGAGTATCCATAAAACGGTCATAACTTAGTCAAGACAGCAAATTCTGTTTATAGGACTCTGGCTACCCCCCAAACAGGGGGTGTATTTGGGGGGGCAGCCGGAGTACTATAAGCAAAATCTCTTACCAGTTTGGAGTTATAGACTTTGTGGATTTTATAGCAAGCGTGACGTCATATGTGTACGACTCCTTACTTGTAAAGATTGAAACAAAAGACTGACATACCCCTGGAAAAACGTTACAGAGAATTGCGACTTTTTCCATACAAATTTTCATTAATTGAAAAGATTCCGACAGATGGTGTACTCTTAAGTACGTATTTTATGACCCCTCGTGGTGGCGTTTCGCAAATTGATGGAGTATTTTACTACAGTTTTTCTGAAAATCTCCAAAACATCCAGTTCTTTTGCTCACTAGTGCGATCCTTTCTCTAGTGCTTGAAACTACTGGATCTTGAATCCGAAGCACGCAGCCTTCAGAAAATTACAACAAGTGGAAGAGTGTTACTTCTGCCGAGCAGCCGGGTGTCAAAAAGTCATGTTATAGGAAACGTTTGAGTAGTAGCGAGTACTTCACGGGAAAATAAATGTCAATTTGACACCAGGCAGCGTATTTTGCCATGGTTTGACGGCACAAAGTAGGTAGCCTGGTGTTGAAAATTGAGGCATATCACTGTGACGACATTGACGAATGCTTTACAACGCAGCAATTTTGATCTTGACATCAGGTTGCGTTCTTAAGATATGTTTGTTCAAATTTAGCGGCAGTGTGGTTCCAAGTTGAAATTTAATGAATTTCAGAGCATTCGTCAATGCCATAAAAGTGATATACACGAATTTGTTACACCAGGCTGCCTTCTTTTTCATAATTCAAGGGCACATAGAGGACAGTCTGGTGTCGACTTGAAAAGAATTGCGCCATAAATTACTGGCTACTATATTCAAATTTCCTATACAGATCTTTCGCCGTTAATGCGGTATATGCGTAGCGCACATCTTCAAGCCACGTAATTCGAGCCTCATGTAGTTGAGATGTCAAAAAAAGTATTTATATGTAACGTACGTACCGCATATAATCGAATCACTTTTTGACTGCCTTCCCCGACTTGGCTACTGCAGCACCACCTTGGTGGTTTCACTCCATCAAAGCTCAGAACGAAGTCTGGTGTAAAAAGTAATTTAAGTGAAAGTTTCACCCGGTAAAGAGTTGTTTATGGCAAAATACTTTTCAACTTTGAATGAAGCTGCGTACTTTGTGTCTTCGAACCACAAAAAAGAAGGCCGTCTGGTGTCAATACCTTCCTTCCTTCCGAATGCTATTCAGAGTGAAGCCAGCTGCAGTTGCGATAGTAGCTAACGTCATTACAAACAAATCATTCACAAATTTACCAAAATCAGCTGACTTCATTGACAAATTTAAAAAATCAGCTGATTTGTTTGTAATGAAGTTAGCTACGATCGCAACTGCAGCTAACTTCAGTCTGAATAGCATTTTCACGTTTCAGAACAAAGGACTGTTAACCCCCTGTGTCAATGCCTTGAGTGTCACTGTGACGGAATTGCCGTCAATGCACTGCAAGAAATACGAACACTATGTGAACTGAAAGCTCTTGAAATCAGCGTGAAAATGACATGGATTTTTGTGTCTGGCTCGTTCCTCGTTGCAGAAAAGTGTGATCTGAAACCAATTAAAAGTAAAGAAAAATGTAAATTTCGGTCAAACACGAGCGCCCCCTATTTACACGATAAGCTTCAGGGTCTTCGGCGAATACTCTTCGGCCTTCATAGTTGACAAGTCAAAATTTTATGGATAAAATGACCTTACCGAAAAATTGTTTGACTTTCTACTGTAGTAAACATCTGTAGAGTATTTTAAACATTTCATATCAATAACATTTCGCACTTCCACCCCACCGACAAAAGTTTCTCGAATATCGAAAATTTCGTTACAATACGGGGCCGTTCATAAATTATGTGACAAGGTGGAGTGATCTAGAAATCCTGATTCTTGCGTTACATACTCGATATGAACGCCATCTACTGTCAAAGAGCGAAATATTTATTCTCAGCGAAATATTTACTGTTAAGATCAAGTCGCAAAAATGTGAACTGTCAAATTTGCGATGTTTTTTAGAACAGAATCCTTCGTAAATAACAAATTATTCAAAATTATAGCTCACGTACTGGGAGAAGATGACTATTACGCATATAATAGATGAATCAGAATTCAAAAAGTTTAAGTATGAAGGTACAAATTTACTCTGAAATAACATCGCAAACGAACGAACGAATGCGATGATTTTTCAGAGCAACTTTCGACCTTCATATTCAAACTTTTTGAATTCTGATTCATCTATTATTCGTGTAAGAGTTTTCCCCTCTTAGTACATGAGCTATAATTTTGAATAATTTGTTATTTACGCAGTATTTTGTTCTAAAAAACATCGCAAATTTGACAGTTTTCATTTTTGCAACGTGCAATGTGAACTGTCAAATTGGCGATGTTTTTTTCTTTGAACAAAATCCTGCGTGAATAACAAATTATTGAAAATTATTGCCCATGTGAGAGGATGTCTGTTACACGAATAATAGATGAATCAGAAATCAAAAAGTTTGAATATGAAGGTCGAAAATTGCTCTGAAAAATCGTCGCATTCCAAGTTCGTTTGCGATGTTATTTCAGAGCAAATTTGTACCTCAGCTTTTTGAATTCTGATTCATCACGTGTTTGGGTAAGAATCATCCACTCACAGTTCATGAGCTATAATTTTGAATAGTTTTTTATTTACGCAGAATCCTCTTCTTAAAAAACATCGCGAATTTGACAGTTCACATTTTTACAACGTGCTCTTAATCATCAAGTAGCAGTAGTAGTAGAAGAAGTAGAAAATTAGCGAGAAACTGTAACTACAAACGATGTAAGGCAAAGATTCCTCAGTCCCACTTTCTTAGCCGATTCAGTTGCGTCGATAATTCTTGGACTATCTCTGAGCCGAGCAGTCAGAACTTATACAGACGGCTCTACCTCACAACGCGTTGCAAAGCATAAAAGACTTAGCGACGTTGTCAGATGAGAGATTCTCCTCACTAAGTTTTAATCAGAGAAATGATAAGTTGGTACGCTTGCATCGAGATAGAACACACATTAGTTTGTATGGGAGAAAATGTGAGAGAGTCGCGTACAAAAAATTTTTTCCACCCTCTCCCGTACAACTCAGGCGTACCAACTTATCATTTCTCTGGTTTTTATGCGTTGCACGGCAGTGCGAACTGACCGTTTCTCTTACAAATAGTCGATTTGAGCTAGAAATGTTAAGAAATACAGAAATCCCAAGAATAACAATCAAATTTACCAGAAGTTTTTTTGGTTCGAAGAATGAACTTCTTAGAATTTCGCGTATAGATCCAAGGAATCTCGTATGATCCACAGATATCAAGAGTGGAAAATTACTTTTATTTCGATTGCTCGATTGGTTATCTGAGATAAAGTAATTCTCCTACCGGTAAAAGACGGAAAATCTCATCGAACTGACAGTTTTAAGATAAAACATGACCGCAATTTAAAAGCCGGAAACCAGGCTAGTTTCCCATTTTCTAGTCCGCAATAGTCCGAACTCGTGTTGGGTTCTTGAAAACTACAAAAAAAAAACACGATCAAAGATATCCAGATGATTGGCTATGCTACAGTTCTTTTTGACCACTTGTACGACTCATGAAAAGAGCAAGACCAGTCCCTAAAGCAGCGAAATCTTTCGTTCTGTAGTATCGAGCAGGTGGTTCAGTTCATGGAAATTGAATGAGCGAAGGTCTTAATCGTCAAGCAATTAAATCTCAAGAATACGTTTACTATCCAATAACGAAACAGAGTCGAAGGTATGAAAATTGATTTGTATTGCTATTGCGAACTGAATTAATGAAGGTGTTAATAGTTCTATTTTTCATTAGACGCTTTGCTTTGAACAAAAAATGATATTCACTTGGTGTAAAGACATGTCTACACCTTTGTGACCACCACACAAATCTTAGGGACAAACAATTTTAAAAACTTAAACTCAGAACCTCTCGTTTTCGGAGCAAGATTGCAATGTGTTTAGCTGTAATATTTTTAAGTTATGATAACAGTACGTAACTTTCGGGAGAAAAATTCTGTTCCCCTTTTCGAAATAATGCAGTGGTTCATGGTTCATAATGTTCGATTTTCTTTGAATTTCAAGTAAACTGTCTCAGCGTACAAACTGTTTCCGAACGACGGACCCGGCTTTAATCTTAGGTTCTGGTAAATTCCACCAGTAAACATTTTTCTTTCCTCCTCACAGCTCATGTCATTGGCACGTTCGAAACCGGATCTGAAGTAGCGCAGAAGTTGCTGATAAAATCTCGGTTACAAGCCGGAATTTTAAGTCTTGTGATGATGAAGAAAATCGTAAATACATTGACAAAATATTGCATCGACGGCTGCCAAAGTGGAGTGAATTTGATGTAAGTATACGAACAGCTACGGAATGATGGAGTCAATATTCACCTCAATATTTTCACCAGGGAATTGGATCTTTTCAAAAATTCTCTCGCAAAAGCCGTTTCTGACATTTATGCTCTAGAAAGCATGATTTACCTCACTGCTGGCATATTTGACGATTATGAGAATGCTGATGTGGACCTGGAAACTGCAGTCGTTAAGGTAATTACAAGCATAACTTTGGATACAAATTACAATAAGTTTTTATGACTGTTAAAAGCAGCTCAAGATTTTTTGTCAAGAATGTCACATTTGTCGTGTGAGTTGACAAACTTAATTTCATAGACGTCAAATGTTACATGACAAAATGTCTTGCGAAAAATAAAATCTTCAAAAAGATACGAAATCTTGTGACGTCATGACTATTGAATCTCGGGGCAAAAGTTGTATGAAATACTTAGCAAGTACGAGAGTGTGTAAAGGGCTAGGTAACGCTTTTATGACCTCTCCACGCCACACTCCTTCCTCCGAGCCACACTCCTTCCTCCAGGCCACACTCCTTCCTCCAGGCCACACTCCTTTCTCCACGTCACACTCCTTCCTCCACGTCACACTCCTTCCTCCACGCCACACTCGTTCCTCCACGCCACACTCCTTCCTCCACGCCACACTCGTTTCTCCACGCCACACTCGTTCCTCCACGCCACACTCGTTCCTACACGTCACACCCCTTCCTCCAGGCCACACTCCTTCCTCCAGGCCACATCCCTTCCTCCAGGCCACACTCCTTCCTCCAGGTCACATCCCTTCCTCCAGGCCACACTCCTTTCCTCCAGGCCACACTCCTTCCTCCACGTCACACTCCTTCCTCCACGCAACACTCCTTCCTCCAGGCCACATTCGTTCCTCCAGGCCACATTCCTTCCTCCACGCCACACTCGTTCCTCCACGCCACACTCGTTCCTCCACGCCACACTCGTTCCTCCAAGCCACACTCGTTCCTCCACGCCCACTCGTTCCTCCACGCCCACTCGTTCCTCCACGCCCACTCGTTCCTCCACGCCCACTCGTTCCTCCACGCCCACTCGTTCCTCCACGCCCACTCCTTCCTCCACGCCGATATGCAATAAACCATTGACATGCATATAGTGAAGTAGCGATAGAGTGTGTCAAGGAAGATGATTCCCTAGATGCAGTGAGGCGCAGATCCAACCTGTGCAGGAGATGTGGGGGACAAAACCACCTTGCAAGAGATTGCACGTACCCGCCAAAATGCCTGCTGTGCACGTCAGAAAATGACCACGTGACTGGTGGAGCGAGATGCCCAGTGTTTAAACAGGAGCTTAAATCTAAGACAGGACGAGAATGGAAGTGATCCAAATAAATCTAAATCATTGTGACATGGGACAACAACTTCTTTGACAAACCTCAGCGGAACAAAAATGTGACGTAGCAATTATTGCAGAACCGTACCGTATTTATAGAAACAGACAGAGCCGAGATGGCCGCAATATTAACGACGGGCAAGTATACCATACAAGAAGTTGTATCAGACGCCCACGAAGGATTCGTAATAGCGAAAATTGACGGAGTGTATATTGCCACCTGCTATGCACCCTAAAGACGATCGTGCAGTTTCAACGAATGTTAGACTTACTCACAGGAGAACTAAACCCAGTTATCGTAAGAGGCGACTTTAACGCATGGTCAGTTGAGTGGGGTAGTAGATTTACGAATGATAGAGGCTTCAGTCTACAAGAAGAAGAAGCTAGATTGAATGTGGTTCTGCAAACGTGGGAAACGCAACTACATTCCGCAAGAATGGGCGAGAGTCGATTAACAGCGATCACCAGGCATTGAGGTACCCTGTGAAAAAGAGTACGGAGGCGATAAGACAGATAATTTATAGAAGAGAGCGAAGATGAAGGACGGGAAATTTTGATCAAGAAGTTTTCAAGGAATATCTCCAATCAAAAGACGACCACGAAGAGAAATCGGCAGAAGAATTGACGAAAGAAATGGTGAATGCATGTGACGCGGCGATGCCAAGAAGGATGGAACCGAGGAATGGTCGAAAACCGGCATTTTGGTGGAATGACGAAATAAGACTTTTGCGAGCGACTTGTTTTAAGACAAGAAGGAGAATGCAACGGACCAGAAACAAGAGCGTCGGAGCGGTGAGGTGCGAGGAACATCGTTATGCAAAATAAGCACTGAAGCGAGCAATCCGGGTGAATAAGAGGGATTGTTGGAAGAAACTGTGCCAGGAGGCAGACGCGAATCCGTGTGGCAAAGTGCTCAGAACAGTAATGACGATGATGAAAGGTACATCGGGGCCAAAAGAAAAGTGCCCGGAGAGGCTAGGTGCCACAGTGAGAGAGCTGTTCCCACAACACGAACAGATCACATGGCCGAAAACTCCTGATGACGATAAAGCGGAAGACACACATAAACGGTGCAGAAAAAATCCAGATGGCTGCACAAAAGTTAAAGAATAACAAGGCGCCAGGACCAGATGGAATCCCCAATGTAACTCTGAAGACAGCAGCATGCGCGGAGCCTAACATGCTCAGATTGACACGAACTGATTGCAGATTAACGTGCGGCCCCCATGGGCATGGAATTGGGATACGCTCTATTTGTGGCAGGTTTGCGTAACCCTCCGCGACCTAGGTGAGGCCCGAGATACTATCATCTCTCTACTGTATTTTCGCCAACATGGTTGCCCAGGAAGGACTGGGGGTGCAGTCACCCATTTCAAAGCGCAGACTGTTCTGACACAGTTCACTATATACCACAACCCCCGCTTTGCAGCCCCACTAGGCACCTCAACCAAGTGCTGGGCCGAATGCGGCCATATCGCAAGGCGCGGAAGCAATGAATACGGGGTAGCCGCTTCTGTGCTGTAACTAGGATCGATGTCAGAAATGCCTTTAATAGCGCAAGCTGGATGGAGATAGCTAAGGCGTTGCATGCCATGAGAGTCCCCGATTACCTCTACAGGATGCTGAAAAGCTATTTAGAGCTACGAGTGCTAAATTACGATACTAATGAAGGGAAAAAGACAGTAGAAACCACAGAGATCCATATTAGGACCAACGCTGTGGAATGTAATGTATGACACAGCGCTGCGGCTGGCTGAAAATGCCAAGATGCGCTAACCCGATTGCTTTTGCCGACGACTCGACCCTCACGGTGTCCGCAACGTCGAAGGTGGAGGTAGTAACGATGGAGGCCCTAGAAAATGTCGAAAACTGGATGAAAACGGCAAAACTGAAACACCAGAAAACCGAGATCATGCTAGTGAGTAACTGCAAAAAAACTGAGCGGATCGTAATGAACATTTTGACGGCGAAGAAATTAAATCCACTCGCCAATTAAAATACCTTGGAGTTATACTGGACGACCGTTGAATTTTTAATAGTCATGTAGACTACACGTGCGAAAAGGCAATGAAATCCACCGCAGCACTCGCCAGAATAATTCCAAAAGGCTTTGGACCGCGCAGCAGCAAAAGGAGGCTCCTAGCAAGCGTCACCCTATCGATATTGCGCTACTGGGCACCAGCGTGGATACATGCGCTAGATACGAAGATGAATCGGAGGAGGCCTAATAGAGCCCAAAGGTTGGCAAACGCAAAGCGAACGATATGTGTCATAGCCGGGACGATGCCCATATGCATCACGCTGACTGAAGACAGCGAATGTCATAGAAAGAAGAGAAGGAAGGGTCAAACTACCAAAACAGTTAGGACGCAATTAAGAGCCGAATCACTGAGTCAGTGGCAGCAAGACTGGGACTTCACGGACAAGGGAGGTTGGATCCATAGGCTCATACCAAACATAACGACATGGGTACAGAAGAAACATGGAAAGGTTAACTTCAAACTGACACAGTTTCTGTCGGGTCACGGATGCTTCAGGAAGTACCTGCACAGGTTTGGATTCACAGAGTCACCTTGATGTGTAGCTAGGTGCAGTGAGGTGTAGTACGGACGGACGGACAGGAAGGGTGAAAACATAAAGTTGCTATCGCTACACTCAGCAATGACCTAAAATATCACAACTCGCCGAAGTTTGAGGTAACTGATCAGCTTTTTCTTCTTCTTCTTTTATAGCCTTTATGTAATCCACTGCTGGATGTAGGCCTCCCCTAGCTTCTTCCATCTCGATCGATCCATTGACACTTGTTGCCAATTCGTGTTTGCTGTTCGCTTGATGCTGTTTGTCTATCGCTCTGGCGGTCTACCCATAGGTCGAGTTATTGGCGGTCTCCAGCTCATAATTGTTTTGGTCCAACGCTCATCCGTCATTCTTGCGATGTATCCTGCCCAATTCCACTTCAGATATGCTATTCTTTCCATTATGTCAAGGACTTTCGTTTGTTGACGTATCCACTGATTCGTCTTTTTATCTCTCAGCGAAATTCCAAGCATGCTCCGTTCTATTGCTCGCTGTGCTATTCTCAGTTCATTTTCGGACGCTTTAGTCAATGTCAACGTTTCCGCTCCATAAGTCAACACTGGGAGGACACACGATTCATACACTTTCCGTTTTAGACTGTTATTCATGGCGCTTTTGAATATCAGTCTAAGTTTTCCGAATGCCGCCCATCCAAGTCCAATTCTTCGTTTCACTTCAGCAGTCTGATTTTCGAGACCCAATTTAAGTTTGTGACCAAGATACACGTAATTGTCGACTCTTTCGATGACGGTGTCTCCAATTTTTATCTCCCTATCATCATCAATATTGGTCATGATCTTCGTCTTTTATAGGTTCATTTTAAGACCGATTTTACTCGATACTTCATCTAACTGCTGTATCATAATCTGGGCCTGGTCCAGATCCAACGCCATCAGCACAATGTCATCTGCGAATCGTAGGTGGCTTAGATACTTTCCGTTTATGTTGATGCCCATCTTACTCCAATCGAACTTCTTGAAAATGCTTTCCAGAGTTGATGTAAATAATTTCGGTGAGATGGTATCACCCCGTCTCACACCTCTTCCGACCTTGAACTTCTCCGTATTCTCGTGAAGTCGTATGCATGACATAACATTTTCGTATACATAACGGATTGCGTTGGAGTACCTCGAGCCTACCCTACATTCGTCCAATGAGTCCAATATCGACCATGTCTCGACTGAATCGAAAGCCTTCTCAAAGTCTATGAATATTAATACGATGCCAATCTTGTATTCGTTGCATTTCTCTATCAATGTTCTAATCACCTGCAAATGGTCGTTTGTGCTGAAACCAGATCTGAATCCCGCCTGTTCAACTGGTTGGTAGAAATCCAGTTTTTTCGAGTTTCTTTTTGTGATGATTTTCATAAATAATTTGTAGAGAGTCTTCTATCAGGACTGATTGGGCGGTAGTTTTCCAGCTTTGTGATGTCTCCTTTTTTATGTAGTAATATGATCACTGCATTTTCCCATTCTTTCGGTATTGCTCCCAATACGAGACATTTATTGAACAGAGCCGAGATTGCGTCCAACAACGTGTCACCACCTAATTTAATGGCTTCGACCGGTAGTCCATCTTCACCAGGAGACTTTCCATTTTTCATTTTCATTACTGCTGACTTTACCTCTTCTTTCGTTACTTCAGGCAGTTCTTCCATTTAACATTTAACATTTAATATTGCATTCCGGTCCGATTGAATCGTTCCATTTTTATCTCTCAATTTGAAGATTTCTTACTTGGCATCTGACAGCTTCTTACGTAAAACTTTCATGTTACAGTTTTCTTCGATCGTGCGTTGTGCTAGTCGAACGTTGTATTTCCTGAGAACTGATCTCATTGCCTTGTTGATAATTTTGGTTTGATCTCAGTATTCTGCTGAATCTCTCTTTCCGTTTTTGATCAACACCGCACGGTCTGCTATCAGATCCAGTGTTCCTCTACTCAGCTTCGATTCCTTCAAGTGAATTGATTTGCATTTGGATTCCATGAATCCCATTATTGATTTCACAACTTTGTTGTTCAATTCGTCCAATGTACTGTTTTGACTGTCTACGTCGTCTAACTCAGCATTCATTTTTGTTGCAAATTCTTCACTTAATTCTTTCAACCGTTGCATATCGATCGTGTCTCTTTTCTTCATCATTTTTGACCTTTGGAATCGTGTATTGAGCGTGACATTTGCACGTACCATCCGGTGATCACTTCCAGTCGTAAAGTTGTTCAGCACCGTGACATTCTTAACAGTTGACCTGCGATTCGTTATGATGTAATCGATTTCATTTTTCGTAACACCATCTGCACTCGCCCAAGTCCATTTCCGCTGAATCTTTCCAGTAAAAAATGAATTCATTGAAAACAAATTGTGCTGCTGTAGAAAATTGAGTAATGTGTCACCCCGTTCGTTTCTCTGATCGTAGCTGAAATTTCCAATGGAAGTTTCAGACTCTTCCTCTCGTTTTCCCAGCTTCGTATTGAAATCACCGACAATGTATTCATAGTGTGACCAGGTTTCGTCCATGGCTTTCGCAACGTCTTCGTAGAACGTTTCCACTTCTTCGTCATCGTGGGTTGATGTGGGAGCGTATGCCTGAATAATTTTTATGCTGTATTTACTGTTGATTTTCAGGCACACGTATATCACTCTGTCGGATATACTTTTTGTGTGAGTTATTCGATTTGACCACCGTTTATGTATAAATAATTCGACACCGTGTATCAGCATCTGACTGTCACTTCCTCGGTAGAAAAATGTATGTCCAGATGTATCGAGCTTAAGGCATCCTTCTCCAAGTCTTCTAACTTCACTCACTCCGACTACATCCCCCTTGATCTTCTCTAACTCATCTTCCATTTCGATCACTTTTTCCCTTGACGATAACGTTCTGGCATTGTATGTGGCAATGTTTACTTTGGTGTGGCAACCTTCCGTAACCCGGGGATTCTTCGCACCCTCTGCAAGCCACCTCTGGCCGTTGCCGAAGTCAGAGGATGATAACATGCTACCGGGAACTGAGAGCCGTCTTCTATCGATCGTTCTTCTCATAGTTTGGGGTTTTTTAGCATTTAAACACCACGCTTGCTCCTGCGGGTTGGTGAGTGATAGTAATCCATCTGACTAGAACTGTGCATGCTGCCGTTGTCTCTTGCTGTTGAGATTATCCGCCACCATGCTAAGCCGCCATACCATCCTGATAGCGCCTAGCTGTCTTCGGCCCTCTCTATACGTAGCGTTAAGATACTACCCGAAGACAGCCCCCCTTATCCTTCTGCTAAGTGACCCACATTACTACACCAGGGTTGGTTACCTGATCGTTCATGGGGTTGCTCACTATAACAGGTGTCACCAGGGGTAGGAAAGGATATAGGAGTTGGTGGATAGAGGCTAAGGTGCATTAATGAGTACTATATTCGCGTATTCACACCCTTTGACACCCAACTGATCAGCGCTAGGCTAAAATTCAGATGGACAAACATCGGACGTACATAATACGGACAGATAAAATCCAGGCCATAACAAATTCCGGACGACTCAAAAATCACCACAGACAATATCCGGATAATGACAAAATCTGTTGGGTTGAAATCAGTAAGCAATCATTATGAAATCAGGATGAATTCAGATCGATTGAAGTAGTTGAGAAGAAGTTGACATGTGTGTATGGGGGGGAGGAGCTATTAGACGCCTTGCAGGCTGTCTTACGCACATGGGGCTGTGCCTCTTGAACGCCGCTGGTAGAGATACCCTGCCGAACTCTCCCTTGCGGGGACTGTCGTTCCTCTACACCACTTTTTCGTGAGGATTCTATTTTTTGGGCCTGCGGCGCAATTTCATGTTTTCTTCTAATCTGATTACGTTTCCGTCCGGATTCTGTTATCATCCGGACTCTGTATGTCCCGTTAGGCATCCACATTCTGTCCGTATTTTGTCCATCCTAATTTTATTATTCATTCTGTACCATCACCCAACCGATCAAGTGAACGTGGTTTTTGATACCCGGACTGATCAAAGATTTCTATAAACTGAGTCTGAGTCGAGATATAATTTCGTATTTACTGACAGCCGTTACTTTTCCAGGTTTTCGCACAACGAAGTCTGCTTAGAGTGGCCACACTACCGTTGAACTTCATGGGACCGAAAGCGATTGTAAATGGAGAGCCACTAGCTGAATGTTTGAAAGATGCACTTCATCTGAACACACATGGAGAATCGCCCGATTCGTTGGAGCAATACATCGGTCTTACTGGATTGCAACACGTCGGTCTTAGTATAGCTGCGGACATTAAGAAAATTCGCAATCCTCTGATGAATCCATCTTACATATTTAAACGTTTATACGACAACAAGAATATTGAAAATCTTAAACAAACACTTCACGTGAACCATTACTTGCATCCAACGATGGATCCAGCTGCACAATGGCTGGAATTTTCAATTCTACGTCTATTTATCGCAAGTGAAACGTTGTTGGCTCGACATAGTGTACAAATAATGGATAAGCAAATTGAAGTTAGGCGCTTGTCGGAATGTGCAATTTCGACGTACGCAATGTTTGCCAGTGTATCTAGGGCGTCGCGTTCGTATTGCATTGGTTTACAGTTCTGTGACTTTGAAATGTTGATCGCCAGTGCATTTAGTTTTGACCACATGCTCAAGGTTCTACAATTGGTTCGCGACATTCATGAAGGTCCGTACATGACGAATGACATGAATTATGTGAAAATTTCAAAGCAAATATTCAAGGAAAAAGGTTATTTCTCCATACATCCACTGACTAGAAATTTCTAATTAGCTTTTAGTGTAACGGTAAAGAATCAAAATAGATGAAACTTGTAAAAATTGTTGAATTTTTTTGCCATTCGATTTGTGGTCGAAAGAGCAGCCCCAGTTTTTAGCGTTGAAGGGCAGTCTTAACTTCTCTATTTCTCCACCCTGGCTTAGACAACCGACCAGCACGACGGACGCCTTAAAAATATCGACGCAATGAAAAAATATAATTTCAAAAATGAAATGAATCTTCCACAACTCCACTCCTACTTTGGTTCCATTGATTTCCACAACTTCCAACAAATGTCAAGGGTTCCATTCAGTTCCAATAAAGGTAAGAGAAATGTGAAATACGGGATCAGGGAAAGTATGCCACGCAAAAATTGTCGTTTTTGAAACGCCCTACCCCTGCCGTTCCTGTCAAACTAGCCTTGAAACCCCCCATCGATTTGTGCCGTAACGGTAACAAAATATTTGAAAATCGCGGGAAGTAGCCAAAAGTATCAAAAAAGGCCTAATTTTACTTATTTGTGAGAAGAGAATGGACATTAGGTTGGTGTCACTCCATTCAATAAAAGCAGTTTGGTGCCAAAAATTGATTTAAGTCAAAGTTTTAGCTTCATAGCGAGTACTTCATAACAAAATACTTTTAAACTTGATATCAGGCGTCTTTGTGACATTAAAAAGGAGGCAGCTTGGTGCTAATACTTTAAGTATTACGTATAATATACTGCGACGGCAATACCTTCAATGAACTGCAACGAATACGGGTACTATGTGAATTGAAAACTCTTGAAACCAGCGTAAAATATGACTGCAATAATACAGCCAAGCTGGACTGAGCTACTGTAGGTTGCAGTCGGACAACGTTTTCCACGTTTCTCTTACTTCTCGTCATTCATGATAGCATGGAGGTCATAAGAGAAACGAAGAAAACGTTTGTATACAACCGTACGCCTTCACTTTTTTGCATCTGGCGTTCTAGTTGCAGAAAACTGTGATTTTATATTCATCTAGCATACAGTGATGGACAAACCAAAAACCAGATTGATCACGTTTTGATAGATGGACGCCACTGTTCAAATGTATTGGATGTCAGGAGCTGTAGAGGATCTAATGTTGATTCTGACCACTACTTGGTCAAAGTGGTTGTTAGATCTCGCATATCGGTCCAACCCAACCGACAACAGGCATTGAAAAAGTGGGACGTTGAAAAACTGCAGAACGAACACATCAAACACAAATACGTGGATAGTTTGGAGAGAAAAATTATCGAAGAAATGGTCAGCGAGCAACACAGCATAGACGAAGCGTGGAATCAAATCAGGCGGAATGTAGAGAGCGCCGCGGCAGAGACTTTGGGAACGAGAACGGGAAATAAAAGAAATAACTGGTTCGACGATGAATGCCAGCGCGCTCTGGAGAACAAAAATGCAGCTCGACTAAAAACTTTGAGTCGATACACTCGAGCAGGCCAGGCAGAGTACCGTTCGAAGAGAAATTTCGCTCGAAAACTGTTCCGAAACAAAAAAACGGCTGCAGGATAGGAACGTTTTGATCGAAATTGAAAAGTTTGGCAATAGGAAGGAAACTCGGAACTTCTATCGGAAAGTAAACGAATCCAAAAATGGTTGCAGTCAACAACCTTTGCTGTGTAAGGACAAGAATGGATTGGTCTTAGCAGATGAGGAAAAGTGCATTGCGAGATGGGCTGAGTAATCCAAAGACCTGCTCAACCGAAACGAAGAAAACAACGAATCGCCATTTCATACTGCGCAACAATGTAGAAGAACCAACGATGCAAGAAGTTGAAGCTGAAATTTCGAGGCTCAGGGACAGACAATCTACATCCATACATGGAAAACTCTGTACCAAGATGGTTTTCGTGTAGGTCGTTCAACATCGGACCAGCTGTTTAATATCAGACAGATCTTGGAGAAATCCAAGGCGTACAACATTGAAACACACCATTTGTTCGTTGACTTCAAGGCTCCCTATGACAGTGTTAGAAGAAGTAAACTATAGAGAGTAGTGGAGGAATTTGGAATCCCCAACAAACTGATCTCGCTAACCAAGTTAGCATTGAACGGAACGAACGAAACTAATAGCCGAGTAAGGATTCGTACCAGCTTTCAGAGATTTTCGACATAGAGGAAGGCCTACGTCAGGGAGATCCTCTCGCGACGCTGCTTTTTAACCTGACTCTTGAAGCAGCTGTGCGCACCGTGGACATAGATTCCAGCGGCACCATTTTCACCAAGTCCAGTCAGTTGCTAGGTTTCGCAGACGACCTGGGCATACTTGGACGAAAAATGGATGTTGTTAAAGACAAGTTTATGGCCTTGGAGAGGAAAGGTACCGACCTTGGGTTGAAAGTTAATGACGATAAAACGAAATACATGATCATTCCGCCTTCGAATCAACACCAGGAGGAAAACCGTAACGATCAACACACACACACACTCAAAAACGTCAACAAATTCGTATATTCGTATCGGAGCTGAACACTAATAAAGACATCGCGGACGAAATTAAGAGACGAGTAATTCTGGGCAACCGGAGTTATTACGGCCTTCTGAAAATCTTAAAGTCCAAGTCAGTAAGCCGAAATTCAAAATGCGCAATATACAAATCTGTGATCAGACCGGTGGTTACGTATGGTTCGGAGTCGTGGTGCTTGACACAAAGAGACGAACAATCGCTGCACACGTTCGAAAGAAAAGTATTGCGGACAATATTTGGACCAGTATTCGATCAAAGGCAGAACCGATGGCACAGGCGATTCAATCATGAACTTAGTCAGCTTTATGGAGAGCCGGACATAGTCAGAACTACCAAATAAACCTACTGCGTTGGCTCGGTCATGTACAACGAATGGAAGATCATCGTATTCCGAAAAAAATCCTTAAAACCAGACCGGAGGGCAAGAGAGGTTCAGGACGTCCAAAATCCAGATGGTATGACGCAGCTCTTGCCGACTTAAAAACTGTGGATGTATCCAGCTGGGAGACGTTAGCTGTGAATAGGTCCGGTTGGAGAAGCATATTGCAGAAGCCCAAGACCCTTAAAGGGTTGTAGTGCTGGTTAAGTAAGTAAGTAGCATACAGTGATACACACAGTCACAATGGTTAAAACGGCTTTGGAGTATTTTTAAGAATTTTCTGAAGATACTTAGAGGCTAGAACACCGAGTTATTTAAAAATAAATTAAAATTCAAGTAAATGTAAATTTCAGTCCAGACCCCCTCGCTTTGTCGCCTCTCTGTTCAACGTGAAACCTGCAAGGTCAAAATTTCATGTGAACTTCAGACCTGAGCGCATCATATTGACCTGAGCACCTACAGGGTCTGACGTTTGCTCTATTTGGTATTTTTCAATGATCATCATCATCACGTCTGTGTGAGGTCTGTATGCCGCAATCTCTAAATGTAGAACCACTTTTCTCTACGTCACCTTTTCACCCGCCAAGAAACTGGTTTGTCGGTTAGTGGTAGATCTTCTGAACCCAATTTAATGACATTTACTTGGTCTATCATTCTGTCAAACAGACCTGTACATTCAAGACCCTCTTTGGCAGCCTGTTTTCCACCATCCTTTAATTCTCTACTACCGACAAAACCCCTAGCATTTCTCTAAGATTATCTTTATTAGGTAGCGATAGCTGCTTTATGTTTTCATCCTTCCTGTCCGTCCGTCCATCCGTCTGTGCACCCTTCACCAGAGAATCGCCGATGATTCTCCTGGAATCATCGATCATTCCACTGTAAATTCCGCGATGAATTATCGGTGACTACACTGTGAATCATCGGTGATTCCACTGTGAATCATCGGTGATTCCACTGTGAATCATCGGTGATTCCACTGTGAATCATCGGTGATTCCACTGTGAATCATCCGTGAATCCACTATGAATCATCGGTGATTCCACTGTGAATCATCTCTGATTCCACTCTGAATTATTGGTCCTTAGGGCCGTCCCAAAATTACGTAACGCTCTACGGGGGGGGGGGGGGGGGGTAATTCCAAGAATTGGTGACAGATTGTTACGGGCTTTAGGGGAGGGGGGGGGGAGTTTTTAGAAATGTTACGTAACAAACACTTTTACAACCAAAAACTTATATTTTTAATTAAATTTGTTCAAAATCGCATACGAGAAACTTTTTTGTGATCATCTGTTATATGCTTTTCACTTGGTGACGCAATGCTATTGTTTCTAGTTATCTTTCTCTAGTTTTGACAAATCATAAGATACCACGTCATAACTCTTGCTTATTTTTGTTAAAAAATAAATTCCTCAGTTTTGTTACGTAACAGGAGGGAGGTTCAAGTGAATGTTACAGTGTGTGACAACGACGGGGGGAGGGGGTTATAAGTGGCCAAAAATGTGTTACGTAATTTAGGGACAGCTTCTTAGTGATTCTACTTTGATATATCGGTGATTCCACTTCGAATAATCAGTGACTTCTCGGTGAATCAACGGTGATTGCCCGGTGAATCATTGCTTATTCCACAATGAATTATCGGTGATACCCCAGTGAATCATCGTTGATTCCACTGTGAATTATACGTTATTTCACTTTGAATCATCTGTGATCGCCGATGATTCACTGGGAACCGTCGATGATTCCATTGTGAATCATCTCTGATTCCACTCTGAATTATTGGTAATTTCACTGCGAATTATTTGTGATTTCACTGTGAATGTCTCCCCTGAGAAAGGCACGAAGTGGTATTTCTGATCGATGAAATTTTATATTTATTTGTTTTTACTCTTGCTCTGTTCTCAGCTGCGTTGCCGGCTTTCCGTAAACTAGATTTGACATGAATAGGTGCCAGGGTGTCCGTGCAGGTGGCGTCCCATATAAGTTAACTACCCTTTGACCACGGAACTAGACTTAACCCATCCACTCTTTTGCCGTCATCTCTGTAGAGGCCTGGTGGTTCCAATTTTGATGGTATGTCGGCTGAAGCCAACGCTTTCTTAATGATCAAATTCAGCTCAGCGTGACGTGAGAATCGACCGGAACTTTTTTGCAGCAGAGTCCGCGTCGTCCTTTTTTGTCCACTTTAGCGCCGCAGATGCAAATATGTGCCACTCATACATCTAGACCCAATCGTAGAGATACTATGATTCTGAAAATAGGGTGCCAATGGATCTTGATGGGATCGCGTGGAGCCATGAACTGGATTCTGGTTGACGAATGGCTGACCATCTTGCTTTATCCACATCCGTATGGAATGATAGCTCATTACACAATCTATTCACATTGACCATATCCCATTGCCGTTGCAATGTAATTATTACATTACTCCCTGTTCCTGCGATTGACTTTCTCTATGTTCCACGTCGTAGGCCAGGTGTTTGACCTAAAGTGGCTCGCCACCGTATTGCGCAATTTTCAGCTGTTCACCGTTAAATATGTTAATTATCTCCTACCCCCCCCCACACCCCCCCCCCCTCCCATGATTCTACTTTTTAAGTAACCCGTCCCCAATTTTCACAGTGCTTTCCCGTGCGTTCATCGTCAGCAGCTAACGTTTCTACAAAATCTGCTTATATGGACGTTAAAGTTCAATGCAACTGTTACCATCAATCAACAAAGAGTTTTTACGTTTTTCTACGACCATTTTCTAATAATTTTTCATACAAATTAATAAACAAAAGATACACACGTGAGAAAGCAATAGAAATATTGAGAAAAACGACTGCTCATTGTTTTCGTTCATTCTTCGTTGATTCAAAACAACATTGTAGAACTGTCAACAAAAATAAACTCTTCTTTCATTTTTATTCATAAAATAATATTTTCTACAAGAAAAACAGTTTTTATTTTGGAATTGGAATTTTATTTGGATTGCATTTACAACAGATTCATCGAACGAAATTGAATTTACAACATTGAGGTAAATATATGAACAAAAGACATGTGAGGGCGGGCTGTGGGTTCCGAAAAATTCGTGTGAATTCCAATCGATATGGAATCGATAAAAATGATGACTTTTTTTGTGTGTTGTGTATACATTTCGGGTAAAAATTCCATTCGGTTATCAATTGCATATTCGAAATAACATTACAAATAAATCAAATCGAATGCCGATTTGGGATACGGTGTTGCAATATTCGAAATAGTTTCGGACTGCAAAATGGTAAATCGGAGTGTTTTGTGTAATCATGAAGTCCTCGAAATGAAGCGTGCAACGATTTTCCATTTATTTGCATTCACAACCATTGACACTGAATCCATTCATTTGGAAATGGAAATGACAATCCCATCGATTTCACTTCTCGTTCTATAATCGTTCAACTTATTTCAAAAAAAAAAACATTTAATTAATTTATTAATAATTGATCGTCGGTATTGATATTTTCAGACTTTCGAAACGTAACACTTTATGTGTGACCATTCGAATGATAGAAATAACCGCGTTATGCAGTGGGCTTGGTGTCCAACCTAAGAATATTTTAATAATTTTAGATTTTTTTCCAATGACTGCGTTTTCTAGTTCGAGGTCAGCTCAACTCGCACGCCAACTTTTTTCTTATTAGTAAGTGTTATGTTAGTGCAGTGTTAATTACTCGCAGTGTTGCGTCAGTGTTGAACTGACCATAATTTAATGGAAATGTCGATATGTTCGTCAAAGCCGCCAAATTGTTCGTTTTGTACAAGAATGGTGTCATGAAACCGTATCTAGGTTTTTGAACTTTAAAGGACAATTTATTTATGTCGAGCATCGAGACGAACAGTCAAAATTTGAAAGTCTCCTGCCTATTCGCACTTGAGTATCCCCTCTTAGACGATAGAATTAGTTTGTTTTTGTCATAAACACTGCACTTTGTTTATTTGTTTTAGTTCTGGTTTGTGCATTCAGTGGGTTTTGTCAAAGAATATCTGAAAGTTTACACTTTTATTGTTAGTGTCCAATGAAAGCATTCGCCTAAAGCATTAAGAACTATTGTGCATCGTCTTTTATTGCGATTTGTTGCTACGTTAGTGACAAGAGTATGTTATTAATTTCAAATCAGTAGCTTTCTTCTTGTTGACTTCTTCTTTGTTGGGAAACCGGAAACGGGAAATGCTTTTCCTCTCTACAGCAAAGTTTGAACAAAAGTTTAAAAAAAATTCCAACATTTTTCTTGCGCTTAACTGTGCTGAATGACAGCGTTAAGAAATTTAAAGAACAAAATACTCTGACTAAGGATTCTCAGCGGACCTTACAAGCGCCTCCACTTTGGAGTAAGAAATTTTATTTTAAATTCTAATAATTTCCTCAATTTTTAGTGGATTTTCCTTCGATGTAGATTTTGTTAGCAGTAGCCAACACCTTCTTTAAGCACAAATGGATCCATCGGTTTAGTAATGTAAAGGATAGTTTGGGTCATAAATCAATAATTGATTTCATGATTATAGAGCACACGCGTGTTTTCAGGGGTTTCACTTTCGGCTCAGACCACTACCTTTTGGGTACTCATCTGTCAGTTGGCAAACTCTGTCAGACTAAAAGGAGGAAAGTGGTAGCTCGCAAATTCAGGGATGAGGAAGTTAGGGCACGTTTCATGGCAAAATTCGCGGAAGGTTTTGAGGAGCTTCCTCCAAGCTGCGGGGACGTTGAGGCTGAGTGGGCAAATTTCAAGGAATTTGTTTTGGGTGTAGCTGAGGAATGTCTAGGTAGTGTTTCTAGCAGGGGTAGATACAAAAAGACAGGTTGGTGGAACGCCGACATCAAAAAGGCTGTGTTGGAGAAAAGAAAGTTTAATTTGATTTGATTACAGGATAAAACGGATGAAAAGGAACAGGCTTACAAGGCTTGTAGACAGGCGGTTAAGGGTTTAGTCAAGGAGGCGAAGGTGTAGACAGGCGGTTAAGGGTTTAGTCAAGGAGGCGAAGGATCGGGTATGGAGGAAGTTCGGAGAGGAATTGGAAGAGGCAGGCCAAGGAAGGGGTAAAACATTTTGGTCGGCAATTAAGGATATTAGGCGTGGAGGTGAAAAAGGGGGCTGCGGTAGCGTTTTGGGTAAAGATCGACTTTACTTGACCAATCATCGACTTCCACCAAAAATTGACTTTGCTTGACCAACAATCGACTTCACCTGACCATCAAGTTTACTTTCCTTGACCAACCATTGACTTCGTTTAACCAACGATCGACTTTACTTGACCAATGATTTTTATACTACTGACGTTTTGACCAAATTACATTGACCATTGTCTATCACCATTGATCAACGAAACGACAACTACTCTGACTTCTCAAATTTACAACAACCATTCACTATCGTAGTGGGCCACCTTAGGCCTCGTTGTGAGATTGGACTGCTCACCCAGTTTTCACATTGACTGGCCACCCAGTTCTTTGTGAGATTGGACTGCTCACCCAGTTTCGGATTGACTGGCCACCCAGTTTTTTGTGAGATTGGACTGCTCACCCAGTTTTCGTAGTGGGCCACCTCAGGCCTCGTTGTGAGACTGGACTGCTCACCCAGTATCGTAGTGGGCCACCTCAGGCCTCATTGTAAGATTCGACTGCTCACCCAGGAGTGGGCCACCTCAGGTCTCATTGTGAGACTGCACTGCTCACACAGTTCTCACTGTTGCCACCAATGAAAATACATTTGTTGCTACCTTCGTCATCAGCAACCACCATTGGCATTAAGCACCCATCGCCACTCGAAGACAATTTTGTTCGTAAATGTCGCTGGAACAAATTATTTAAGTTGCGCCGATTTAAAATTGAAAATTCGGCCCCATTTGGCTGACAATCGATTTCAATTCGACGGAATTCAAATAAATTGTTATAGTGATATTTTTGCTGAACATTTGACAAGTCTTGGAGACAAGGCTAGAAGACCCAGCCGACGAAACGCCGGCGAATGGCTATATTCCGAATTGCATATTCGCTTTTTTAGAATTTAATTCAATGTTGCTCGATGCCACGGTGAACATGCATTTTGTGTCAATCAGTGACATTCACTTCCCGGTGTCTTTAATGTCGATTAACGCTTTTCGAAAGCTAAGACTTTGAAGTCATCTAGTGTCAAAGTGGCTACCCCCACTACCTGTGCTACAGTGTCACTACTATATGCCGTATGTGATTTTCCATTAGGCTGATAGGATCAAAAGTCAGTCTATTTCAACTGTTTTCAAATTGTTTTCAAAAAATAGAAATTTTTTTAACAACTGAAAACTTCCAAAACGACTGATATCACAACAAAAACCTTTTAAAAGGTAAAGTGCGACGCAGTCCCTAATGTCCACTTCCAAAATTAATGATATCAGTGGAGGTGACGCTTGCGCTGAAAATACGCATACATTTCCTTGACGACAACGTTACCCTGTGTTCAAGAAATCGCGTCACAAATGCCAGACCCAACGACGAAATAATTTTTCTGTACTTTCAGTTTTTACGCTGCAAAAACTTAACATTCGTGTCTTTTTGCGAAAATTGTTTTGAGTTTTAAATTTTTGCGTGTGAAAACTGAAAGTGTTGAAAAATTATTACGCTGGTGGGTCTGGCATTTGTGACGCGATTTCTTGAACACAGGGTAACGTTGTCGTCAAGGAAATGTATGCGTATTTTCAGCGCAAGCGTCACCTCCACTGATATCATTAATTTTGGAAGTGGACATTAGGGACTGCGTCGCACTTTACCTTTTAAAAGGTTTTTGTTGTGATAACTATATAGTAAACAATTAATTAAAATGTTTTTTGCCTCAAATTCACTTAACAATTAAATCGTTGGTTTGTTTATTAAGCAAATAATTGTGCAGTTCGCATTAAAATAGATTACAAGAATTTTTCTGTAAAATTAATGAAAAAAATTTAAATAAATGAAATTTTGATCTCTTTGCAGATTTATTTGAAACTATTTCCGATGCATGACAATGAGTAGTCAAAGTCATACAATGGCTGGTCCGTCACCAAAGACTAAGCCGGGAGAAGTCGAGTTGACAGGTATCGATTTCCCTTTCACCCTTTCTGTCAATCACTTACACTAATGCACTTTTTGCAACTAATCTTTTATTGTAAAAAATTGAGTAAAATCCTCGGAATTCCCCAATCTGTGGCTAACTCATTTCAAATTTTTAAAATTTTACTTTATGGAAAATTCCCTTGACGTTAGTCAGTGTCTTATGGCCGAATTAGGGTCGATTTGTCCGTGTGCCTCCGTCCGTCTGTCTCCGTGCGTGTTTCTCCGTCCGTGTGTCTTCGTCCGTGTGTCTCCGTTCGTGTATCTCCGTCCGTGTGTCTCCGTTCGTGTATCTCCGTCCGTGTGTCTCCGTCCGTGTGTCTCCCTCCGTGTGTCTCCGTCCGCGTGTCTCCGTCAGTTCTCCGTCCGTGTGTCTCCGTCCGTGTGCCTCCGTCCGTTTGTCTCCGTCCGTGTATCTCCGTCCGTGTGTCTCCGTCCGTGTGTCTCCGTCCGTGTATCCCCGTCCGTGTGTCTCCGTTCGTGTCTCCGTCCGTGTGTCTCCGTGCGTGTTTCTCCGTCCGTGTTTCTCCGTCCGTGTATCCCCGTCCGTGTGGCTCCGTCCGTGTGTCTCCGTCCGTGTGGCTCCGTCCGTGTGGCTCCGTCCGTGTGGCTCCGTCCGTGTGTTTCCTTCCGTGTGTCTCCGTCCGTGTGTTTCCGTCCGTGTGTCTCCGTCCGTGTGCATCCGTGCGTGTTTCTCCGTCCGTGCGTCTCCGTCCGCGTATCCCCGTCAGGGTGTCTCCGTCCATGTGTCTCCGTTCGTGTGTCTCCGTCCGTGTGTTTCCGTCCGTGTATCCCCGTCCGTATGTCTCCGTCGGTTTGTCCTCGTCCGTATGTCCCCGTATGTATGTCCCCGTCCGTGTGTCCTCGTCCCTTTGTCCCCGCACAGCGCCGTAGTAAACGGGGCACATATGTTCATCACGACGTTTGTAACCAGTCGAAATTTGGAACTGGGAATTAGTGTTTTTCGTTCTGAAACAACGTTCGTCAACATACTATTCGAATATAACTTGACTGATTTTCAAAATGTTGGTGCTTATGCTCAAACAGCAAAATCGATCAAGAGCTTAATCAGTTCGCCGACACTTGTTCAATAATATTGCTATTTGGGTGCTAACTCAAGTTACTCGACGGTAGTAGATGGTTTTGCATGAGTACCTAGTTAGTTGGTTCTTTTGCTAATGAGTGTTGAGTTGATCGAAACATTTTTGTTCTTAAGAGTCTCACGGTATAAAAAAACAAATGTTGTTTTTTCGAATTTTTGTATAAAAATTTGTGGTGGAGGCATGTTTATGTTTTGCGGCACGTGAATTTGTGGTTCAAGTTTCTATCACTGTATTTTTGTATGAGGTAAATATGGGATGTACAATTCGATTTGTACTGAAATCCCACGAGGCGACGTGATATGCTTAAAAGCGCTTACTACTGTTAACAGTAGTTAATGAGAGAAGAAAAAACGCCACCGATCCGAATTCCGATGATTTGAATTTTTATTTATCTAACAAAAAATTAAATAATTTCCATTTCCTGAAAAAAGTCTCAATCAAAAAATTCTTGGGCCATGAAATAGTAGGTCTAAGAGACCCTACAACGTACTTCGGGAGGGCGGCTCCCGTCAATAATCGCTAAAATTAAAACCCCGAGTGCACAAATCCCGAATGCAAAAATCCCTAAAATCAATAATCCCGAATGTACAAAAATCCCGAATAACCATAATCCCGAATGAGAACGAAAATTGTGAAATATCCTGTATCCTGATTGATACGAGAGAATTTGAGTTTTGGGGGGCTCTGCTCCCTTACTCCCGCGCCTGCGGCGGGCTTATTTTTTACGCCTGCGGCTGGCTTTTTTTACGTCTTGCAGGCGGCCTAACGTGCATGGAGCTCTGCCCAGTCAACTATAACATTAAAATGAATTATCTGAGAAAGTATTTTTTTTATTAAATACCCTGAGGTACTTCCGGGTGACTGAGTGCTGAATTGAGAATTTTCCGGATTTTTGTTATTCGGGATTTTTGTACATTCGGGATTATTGATTTTCGGGATTTTTGCATTCGGGATTTTAATTTTCGGGATTTTCTGTAGATCGACCAAATTCTTATAGTTCTAACAGTACATGTACTTTTTGCTCATTTTAAAATTTTTGAATAAGAATTATGATGCGAGCACTAGAGGGGTCCAAAAAGTAAAACTGTGGAAAAGATCGGGGGTTCCAATGAGAAAAAGTTTATGAGGGCCGGACGAGATCTCAAGCGATTTGGTGGATGCTCAATGCGAAAAATCGAAAAAAAAAATCACGAAAATCGTAGCTGGGCTATTGTGATTCAAAATAACCGAACTTGCCCTAAGAGAAAACGTCAAAGTCAATGGTTAACAGTGATTTAGAGTAAACATCGCATTTTCATTATGATTTTTCTATTTGAGCATTGAGCACCCACCAAATCGCTTCGGATCTCGTCCGGCCCAAACTTTTTCTGAGGGGACCATTTGACATCGATCTCCGAGGTGAGCCCCAAACTTTTCGTTAACTTAATTTTCCCATACGATTTTGGATCCCTCTAATGTTTATGGCAAAATTATTCTTCAAATTGTCCTTTCATAAACAACAGTTCGAAAAAGATACAATGTTGAGTGCACTGGGCCAGTTGAGTGCACTGGGCCAGTTGAGTGTACTGAGTCAGTTGAGTGCACTGTGTCAGTTGAGTGCACTAGGTCAGTTGAGTGCACTGGGCTAGTTGAGTGCACTGGGCCAGTTGAGTACACTGGGCCAGTTGAGTGTATTGTGACAGTTAAGTGTACTGTGCTAGTTGAGTGTACTGGGACAGTTAAGTGTACTGTGCTAGTTGAGTGTACTGTGACAGTTCAGTTATTGGGCCTGATGAGTGTACTGAGTTATTTAAGTGTACTTCACCAGTTAAATGTACTGAGCCAGTTGAGTTTACTGGGCCAGTTGTTTGTACTGTGCCAGCTGAGTGCAAAGTAAGTAAACATAGGAAGTAGCACAGACAGCCATTTAAGCAGATGAGCAACGACAGCCTAGTTTCTTGTGTGTGTCTAGAATTTACATGTAAAATTGAATAAAGATCGTTTGCTTTCGTTTAAGTGTATTGGAATCGTATGAATTTCTAGTCGTATGCTCATTTGATCCGCGTTACTTCCTATGTTTGTATACTTTGAGTTGAGTGTACCGTTCCATTTAAGTGTACTGTGCCAGTTGAGCGTACTGGGACAGGTGAGTGTACTGAGACAGCTGAGTGTAGTTAGTTGAATAGTGGAGTAGTGGGCCAGTTGAGTCAACTGGGTCAGTTGAATGTAGCGTTCCGCTTAAGTGTATGAGCCAGCTGAGTTTACTGTGGCAGTTGAGTGTACTGGGACAGTTGAGTGTTCTGAGACAGTTTAGTATAGTCAGTTGAGTCAACTGGGCCAGTTGACTCGACTGGGTCAGTTGACTCGACTGGGTCAGTTGACTCGACTGGTCCAGTTGCAGTTAAGTCAACAATTTAAGTTGCAGTTGAGTCAACTGGGCCAGTGGAGTCGACTGGTCTAGTTGAGTCAACTAGGTCAGTTGAATCTATTGGTCAAATTGAGTCAACTGAGCTAGTTGAGTCGACTGGTCCAGTTGATTTGACTGGTCCAGTTGATTTGACTGGTCCAGTTGGTTTGACTGGTCCAGTTGATTTGACTGCTCCAGTTGAGTCGACTGGTCCAGTTGAGTGGACTGGGCCAGTTGAGTCGACTGGGCTAGTTGAGTCGACTGGGCCAGTTGAGTCGACTGGGCCAGTTGAGTCAACTAGGCCAGTTGAGTCGACTGGCCCAGTTGAGTCGACTGGTCCAGTTGAGTCGACTAGTCCAGTTGAGATCCAATTGAGTCGACTGTGACGGTTGAGTCGACTGGTCCAGTTGAGTCGACTGTGACGGTTGAGTCGACTGGTCCAGTTGAGTCGACTGGGCCGGTTGAGTCGACTGGGCCGGTTGAGTCGATTGGGCCAGTTGAGTCGACTGGTCCAGTTGAGTCGATTGGACCGGTTGAGTCTACTAGGCCAGTTGAGTCTACTAGGCCAGTTGAGTCTACTAGGCCAGTTGAGTCTACTAGGCCAGTTGAGTCTACTAGGCCAGTTGAGTCTACTAGGCCAGTTGAGTCTACTAGGCCAGTTGAGTCTACTAGGCCAGTTGAGTCTACTAGACCAGTTGAGTCTACTACTCCAGTTGAGTCTACTAGGCCAGTTGAGTCTACTAGGCCAGTTGAGTCTACTAGGCCAGTTGCGTCTGTTGGGCCAGTTCAGTGTACTGGGTTAGTTAAGAACACTAAGCCAATTGAGTATAGTGTTTTAGTTGAGTGTATTGTGCTAGTTTAGTGTACTGTACCAATTGAGTGTGCTGTGCTAGTTAAGTGTACTTGGCTAGTTCAGTGTCTTTATGTTGATATATTTGATCGAAAAGATCTAAAGAAAAATCTATTTATTTATCTAAATTGTTCACATTTGTCATTTGGACAGTTGGAATAGACCGACTTTTAACCCCAATACTAAAATAAGAATGAACCGCCAAAAATCACGTTACGTTTTTTTGGGTTTTTTTACCCTCTTCACCTTACCCCCCCC
>CM055406.1:122592312-122619776 GCA_029228625.1 Pseudolycoriella hygida
CCCCCAGTTACGTCTTTTGGGCTAAATTTGACCGTCACGTTTCGCTAAAATACCACCCTCCCGCCCTACAGCTTCATGTATCAATAATCCATTAAATTTCTCTCTTTGGAGTATTCTGAAGATTAATCAATGATTTCCCCCTAACAAGAAATGTTATCATCTCTTAGTTATGTTCAATTTAGCTAAAGTTTGTATTTTCACTAACAACTCGATAGCGTAGTGGTTAACACGTCTGCTTGCTACTATGAGATTGAGTTGCCAGTGCGTTGGTTCGAAACTCAACCGCAGACGGATTTGTACCGATTGTTAGATTTGTAAACAAAACAAAGCTGATTGAATCGTTCAAGTCAAGTGAAGTTGAGTGTAGTGCCATCGTACGGCTTACCGGAAAAGGCATTGTTGGGAGAACCGGTATTCTACTCCTACTAGTTTCGCTCCTCGTTACATCTCATAGATGGCAACTGGGTGTGTCGCACAGCTTACCACTGGCACAGTAAAACTTTCCGGTAATGAAAGGATCTCAAAAAATAGAACCACAAACAGCGAAACTAGTAAATAATGATCTAGCCTCTAACCCTTCATGGGTTGTAAGGCAGATTATTATTATTATTATTATTATTGTATTTTCACTGATTTTGGTATTTTTTTCACACATTTTGTAGTCGGATCTGATTGCTACCATATTGACTTTTTATCAGGGTACCATAAAAGTCTGTTTTTAGCCAACTCCGCCAACTCCGCCAACTCCGCCAACTCCGCCAACTTCGACAACACTTTCATTTTTTGACCCCTTAATGCCTCGCCTAATGCTCACACTGGAATAGGTCTAAGTCAGTCACGTGTCAACCGATTTCAAAACGGTTTGCTTTCCGGAATTCGTTATGAAATTCTCGTAGATAGTTCTTTGAAATTTTTTTAAATCATTATTTATGTTGTTTTGGTGAAGTCAAAGTTGAAATTTCAATATGGAAACTAAAAGTCGGGGAGGGAGGTTGACCCTCCAACACCACATTAAAATATTTATGACCTCCCCGATACCGGCATTTTGAAGTACTATCCGAATACTAATAATTAGCCCTAAAAAGTTTCCCTTCAAGACGTATACGTTCAAGAAGACGTTGATGCTTATGCCATAATTCATGAGACAACGCCTAAAATGAGTTTTTCCAGGAGAGGCAGAGGAAGATCGCATTAAAAAAAAAAAAGTTCTTCTACAAAACATTTCTGGGACCATTACACAGCATTTGTAGGGTCAGGCGTTTCGAAAAAAATAAAAGTTCAAATTCGACCCACCCTAAATTCGTACACATGTCCGAATTCTTAATTCTATTCTGGGAGCGCTTTTTTTCCAAACTTTTCAAGGGAGCTACCAGAACTGACTTTTCAATATCCGAAATCTATGAGTTGAAAGAACAAAGTGCGTTACACTTCTCTTCTATTAGATTCATATATTGAAATGTGCATTATTGAAGAAATCGCTGTGAGCATTCTCGTAACATACAATTGGAAGATCATATTTGAAATTACTTTAGATTTTGTTGATGATTAATCGACTAAAGTTGCTATTGATTGAGGTCGCTTCTATGCGACGTAAGTATACAAAGTGTTGGATATAGCAACAAAGAATATATCGACCGAGCTAACAATATTGTAATTATTGGGAGGTGGGTGGAAGAAGATATTCGGAATATGAATGAAGTTACGTTAATCGAGAAAATCGGTTAACTCTTTCGATAGTTTGAGCAAGTATGGTAAGAAGACGACAACAACTTGGAGAATATTTGTGGGTGGGTGGCGGAAATAACTCGGTTAGCTATGAATGATTGCAATGCATGGAATGGTTGTCTCATGCAAGATTTATTTTCAAGCGATTGCAAATCCTTCGACGTACATACAACATTGTCTGGATGCAAAATACATCACGTTGGTTCTGACAACAATATAGTAATCACAAAATTTTCTCGTCTCAATTAAGGACTCGTGACGAAGAATATTCCTAACGACAAAATTGTTATTAGAGTTATTAGAATAGAAGATGAATTTGAAATGAATTGTGTTCTAAGATTTATTGATTAAAGAAGTGATGTAACTTACACAATACTGAGTTGTCGTCACCGACCACTTTCAATCTGTTTTCATAATTGCATAACATTTTGTGTAATGAATTGAGTATAAACATCGCTCAAGTTAACTTAATTGGATAAGTACGAAAGTTTATTTTTGAATGGAACAAAATTGCTTGTCGTGAAATCTCATTTTTTAAGTCTTTCAAACTTTTGAACTCTTGCCAAAATATCCTCTCGTAATAAGCTCTTAAATTAACTCAATTCGTTGATTAGAATCTTGATTAAGCGTGAAAACTCGACGCTTTAAATATTATCTTCAAAACTCGTATGACTTTTGAAACTTTCGAGTTTATACATAAAATTCAGGACCGGACTTTACACGCGACTAGCGAACGGCGTTCCCACAAATACTTGATGAGAAAAAATGAAATTTTGCTTCATTGTCTTTCAAAAAAACATTGAAAGTATTAACCGAAATCATTTAGTGCGCGTGCTTAATAGATTTTGAATCTGAAGTACGCAGCTTCAGAAAGTTGCAACAAGCGCAACAAGCTAAAAAGCGTATTTTCGGACTGGAATCAAAGATTGATATTAGGGAATGTTGCAGCCAATAGCAAGTACTTTATGGAGAAACACTTTTCAATTTGACACCAGGCTGCGTACTTTGTGATGATTCAACGGTAGGCAGCCTGGTGTCAAAAGTTGAAGCATAAAACTATGATGAGACATTGACGAATGCTTTACAATGCACCAATTTTTATCTTGGCACTAGGTTGCGTTCTTGAGGTACACCAATGAAAACGAAACTGACTGGTGTCAAGTTGAAAATAATTTGTAAGAAAGAATTCGTCAAGGCTGACTTCTTTGTTATGGTTCAACTGGACAAAGTACGCAATCTGCTGTCAAGTTGAAAAACATTGCGTTGTAAAGAACTGTCGGCTTCGAAATTTCCTAGAGACGTCGTTTTTTGACACTAGACCGCCTACCCGGACTTGGCTGGAATGACAACACTTCTTGATTTTACTATTTCAGGCCGATTTTCTGATCAAATGTCTCAATTGTGCATGTCTGATGACTACTCTGACGTGACATTTGTTGTTGAAGAACATAAAATACCGGCCCACCGTGTTATATTAGCTGCACGAAGTGAATATTTTCGTGCTTTACTCTATGGCGGGCTATCTGAAAGTACTCAGCACATCATTAAGTTGGAGATTCCGTACGAGGCATTCAAATGTCTTTTGGGCTACATATACTCGGGTAAGCACTTTACAAAAAGAGAATTGATGAATTTTATTTCCTAATTGCGTTTCTCACTCACACGAAAAGGACTCCTATCGTTATCACAAATGAAGGAAGAAAATATTTTGGACACATTAGGACTTGCGAATCAATACGGGTTTAGCGAACTGGAACTAGCTATATCGGAATATTTGCGGCAAATTTTATCTGTTGACAATGTTTGTGCTATTTTGGATGCGGCAAGGTAAGCGAGTGCAAAAATAGAGCCAATGCATTGTCAGACCCATGGCATCCGTCGAAAAAGTTCGCTCGGTAACTCAACCAACGCATTTAAATATTAATCTTACAGGCTGTACAGTTTGGATACGTTAATATCTGTGTGTCACACGTTTATGGATCGAAATGCTGTAGCAATGTTAACGCACGAAAGTTTTAAAAATTTGTCACAGGTAAGAGTCGCCAACAAAATTTGTTTTGATTTTTCCTATTTGACATAAAATTTAATTTGACGCGATAATTATTTGCTTGTGATAAAAGCTCTCCGAGATTTCGTCATGAACTTTAATAACGAGTCACAGGAAACACGGCCGAGGAATAGATCGTGCTCGGCTAATTAACTTTTAGATGAAAAATCGTGGCGCCACCTGAGTTTCGATGACAAAATGCTGTCATGGCGGTGTTGAGTGCGTACTTTCATTGAAAATATTGCGTACTTCACTCCGTTATGACAGCATTATGTCACCGAAACTCAGGTGACGCGTCCCAGGGGCGTGTCTGTTTTTTGTTTCGATCTTTGTAAGTAGTACTCAACGTGAAGTTAGCTGCAGTTGTGACCGAAGCTAACTTCATTGCAAACAAAATCAGCTGATTTCGGTTGCAACTGCAGCTAACTTCATGCTGAATATTACTTGCAAAAATCGAAACAAAAGACTGTCACGCCCCTGCATCGCCCGCGGGTTCTAACAATAAGTTTCGGTAAGGAACAAAAAGTTAACATGTCAAAGAAAGGATATTAGACAGTCAAAAAAAGAGTTCTTAGCGCTTTTACAAATTCTACGAAATATTTTTAGACCCGTACAAAGAATGATGGTCTATTGGGTTTACCACTACGTAGAATTTCAACCCCGGAGTTGATTAGCTGATTGCTTCCATAGGATAGAATTTAGGGGAAATCGGTCAAGAACTTTCGAAGTTTCTTTTCGGTCGAAAACGTGTTTTTTTAAGCTTCTTCGGTTATACCTCCGAGAATGGCTCTTCATTAAAACCTTGTTATGGACCTCAGGAAACTTGAAAAAAAAGTTGACAAAATCTGTTGACGAATTCGGGATGTAGGGTCCATAGCAGAGCCTATTGTTTGGGAATTTTTTTATGCTTTTTTGGGAAATTTTGATTTCAGTCCCTCACAAGGCTCATAGCCGGTTGAAAACAATGCCATTGTGTTACATTATCCGATACGAGAAACATTTTTTCTACTCCTTTCTTGTTGAGCGCTAGAAGGGCCTTTACGAGGGTAGCCTTAGTGCATATCTCTGCCATCACACTTCACAGAAAATACAAATTAGTGCCAAAATGAAGGTATTGGAGCCTAATGAAGTTTGAAATTTGAAAATAAAAATTTTGCTGGGCAGACAATCCAAAATTTCGAATTTTCAACTTGTCTTTTTGGGGAAATTTTGAGAAATTTTGGGAAATTTTGGAAATTTTGAGAATTTTTGGAATTTTTTTATTTTTTTGGGGAAATTTTGAGAAATTTTGGAAAGTTTGAGATATTTGAGAAATTTTTGGAAAATTTTTTATATTTTTGGGGAAAATTTTTTGGGAAATTTTGAGAATTTTGGGAAATTTTGGAAATTTCTTATATTTTTTTGAGGAAAATTTTGAGAAATTTTAGGAAATTTGGAAATTTTGAGAATTTTTGAGAAATTTTGGAAATTTTTGGGAAATTTTATGAATTTTTGGGAAATTTTGGGAAAGTTTAGTGAATTTTGGGAATTTGTTCCCAAATAATAGGCTCTGGTCCATAGTGTGGGACCATAGCCTTCTTAAGGCTCTATGTCGTAAGGTTGGCGCTTGCTCAAAATTTTTGACGCTATTTGAAAAAAAAAAAAATGTTTTGTTCAGTTGAAGTGACTCTTACGGTAGAATACCATAAATGTCACATAAAATTCAGTTTGACTCCAAGCTGCAGCCGCTTCCATCTAAATTCATAGTCTCGTGCCGATTTGAAATTTATATACGATGACATAAATCGAGTTTGTAACTTTATGTTGAGGGCGACGTCACTTGAGTTTAGCTTTGTCTTGTGTTTCGGTGACAAAATGCTGTCTTAGGTTAGTGAAGTACGCAGTATTTACAATGAAAGTACACGCTAGATCACCGCATTTTGTCACCGAAACTCAGGTGGGCAAAGATTTTTTCATCTGAAAACTAATTACCAAAAGACTATCTTTTAACATATTTTTGGCACCAGGCTGAGTTCTTTATGTTTTTTTAACTTGTTTCACTTTATGGTTTATTAAGCTTCTCAAGTTGGCACAGAATGTATAGAGTGTGAAAAGCACTTCGCGAAAATGTGAACTGTCAAATTTGCGATGTTTTTTCAGAACAGAATCCTGCGTAAATAAAGAGCTATTCAAAATTATAGTTCATGTGCTATGAGAGGATGACTCTTACCCAAATAATAAATGGACCAGAATTCAAAAACTTTAAGTATGATGGTACAAATTTGCTCTGAAATAACATCGCAAATCAGCTACGGATTGCGATGATTTTTCAGAGCAACTTTCGACCTTCGTACTCAAACTTTTTGAATTCTGATTCATCTATTATTCGTGTAAGAGCCATCCTCTCACAGTACATGAGCTAAAATGTTGAATCATTTGTTATTTAAGCAGGATTTTGTTCTAGAAAACATCGCAAATTTGGCATCTCACATTTTTGTGACTTGCTCTTAAAGGAGAGGAACACGAGCAAAAGAATAAACGTACTTCGGGGTCACTTGTCGAAATAATACAATAAAAATTACTCTCATTTTGAAGTGTGACTTCGAAGTAGACAATACATTTTAAACTGTTATTTCTCTCCTTTAACACTCCACAGAAATGTAGCAGAGAAATGATAAGTTGGTACGCCTGAGTCGACGTAGAATTTTTATATGAATGTTCATATCAAAAATGAGAGTGAGAGAATGGATATTTCCAAACATAGTATTGTGATCGCAGTTGAAAATTGGAGTTTTGAGAAAATTATTTTTGCGATTGAGAATTGCGATGAAATTGCGCAAGCTCTCAGTTCTCTCAATTTGATCTCAGTACCTGTCAAAAAATGTATCGAGAAATAAAATTGAGAGAGTGCTAAGAGAAATTATTCTCATTATCTGTCAAACAATGCACGTCGCAATAAAATTGAGAGAGTGTTGAGAGAAATTGTTTTCATTATCGGTCAAACAATGTAAGGTGCAATAAAATTGAGAGAGTGCTGAGAGATTAAAAAATTCCAAATTTAGACTGCAACCACAATATTCATATGACGACATGTAAATGACGGCTGAGTTATATGGGAGAGGATTGAACCAAAACGCAACATTCTCACATTCTCTTCCATACAAACCAACTGTCATTCACATGCTTTTTCTACCTTGACACAAGCGTAACAACTTATCATTTCTCTGAAATGCACTCGTTTCTCACTTTAAAATAGTCATTAGAAACGCTTTCTGCGTCTTGATGCCCAACTTGAAATTCAAACCTCTGTTTGTTGCAATTATTCTAACGGAACTACTACTAGGTGACGATTGCCTCTTATCGGTCATAATCAGGGGCATGACAGTCTTTTATTTCGATCTTTACAAGTAATACTCAACGTGAAGTTGGCTGCAGCTAAGCTAACTTCATTGCGAGAAAATCAGCCGACTTTTGAACTTTTCAATGAAGTCAGCTGATTTTGGTAAATTCATCTATGAAATCAGCTCATTCTTTTGCAACGTACTTCAGGTCTACACGTCTACATTCAGATATATTCCAATTTGAAGTCTTACGGTAAATGAATTGGTGCGAGCGAGAATAGTATAGTGTATCTCTATTGGTCTCGCTCGCACCAACACGTTTTCCGTAAGACTGTCTGAATCTAGACGTCCTAGAAGAAAATGGAGTCGTGATTCCGATTCAGGGAGTAAAACTGTACTAAGCTTTTCGATTTTACATCTGCTACACAAAATTTATTATATTTGTTGCCTAGTGATATTATTTGTAAAGATCGAAACAATAGGCTGTGCAGCCCCTGGTCATAATATACAAACAAAGAAACGTTATATCGGTGAAATAAACGAACTAAGATACAGACTGTCAGTAATATAAACAAACGAAGCTCACCAAAAGTGTTTTTGCGGTTATTGCAAGAGCAATTTCTATAGTCTGTGGAGTGTTTCGGCCAGAGACTTGATGTGGTGGCTGGGTTCTTCTGTAAGCAAATGTCATTGTCATTTGACATTTCGTCACCATATAAAATGCAAAGAAATTTGTCCATACGACAGTTTGTTTCATCATCACCATATAAAATGCAATCAGATTTGCAGTCGATGTGGTGAATCCAGCCGCCATATCATGTCTCTGGTATCCGGCAATTTTTTTCCAATTATGTTTTAATCGTCGGCACATAAGACAATGAAACTCAAATCAAAAAGGTAAAGTTCGAAATTAAGGGCAAATCCACAGAATAAATATCATGGTATCACGGTATTAAGTGGCCGTGACGCAAGTCTTACACGCCAAAAAATTCACAAACTGACTCTTCCTGGGATTTAGTCGCTTCCAGACTCAATAAGGATGACTCTATAACTCTAAAACTATAAGAGTTAGAAGGCTGCTTGAACAAGCAAAGTTGTAGAGAATTAAATTTTAGCGAACACGTGTTTCAGGGTTTTGGGGAAATATGGTCCAGTCCTGTGATTTGGCCACTTCAAGAATGGGAAAGGACGACCTATTTCTCTAGAACTATGAAACTTAGAAAGTTGCTTTCGAAAATTTCTACGCTTAAAATATTTTTACCGTCCGCAAATTCTTTGAAAGGTACTTGGACTAAAGATCAAAAGGTTTTTTAGTACTATTGCACTTGAAGAAAATTTGCCTTCAACAGCTGCGGTACTTACTGTGGTTTAAAGTCCCCTTGTATCAACATTACAGTACCGTTCATAATTCCTTTATGACAAACAAAGCGTCTTCATAAGATGAGTCGTAAACGACGAAATCAGCACTTTAGTTTGTTAAATCTTATTTTAGACGCTTTGTTTGTCATAAAGGAATTATGAAGGGTACTGTAATGTACTTGGGCTACGACTAGCAATGCACCTTGTTAAAATCTGCAATCAAATTTTGTATATTGGCCCGGTCGGATATTTTAACAGGTTACATTTAATGATAGATTATTGCAATATTGCAATGGAAAATTTCGTACATTTAGCATATTTTAACCGTCCGTAAATAAGTAGACGCACAAAAAGCCTCTCACAGAGGAGGTGTGACGCAAGTCTTTATGTCTGCTTACAAAAGTTGTGAAATCAGAAAAGGGTGACGCACTAGGCGTCTAAGGCAAAACGATTTTCTTCCAGTGATGAAAGTCTTGAAAAAATCGGAGAAAGGTGCAGCACTTAGCTTCGAATGCAAAAAAGTTAAACCGAAGTTACGTTGTGTTTTTAAAAAATTGCGTCACAAATGTCAGACCCACCAGTGTAAAAGCATAGAAAAAATTATTTCGTTGTAGGGTCTGACATTTGTGACGCAATTTATTAAAAACACAACGTAACTTCGGTTTAACTTTTTTGCGTTCGAAGCTGAGTGCTGCACATTTCTCTGATTTTTCAGAACTTTTGTAACTGCCTAGTCGCTTAATGCGTCACCTTTTTCTGATTGCAGAACTTTTGTAGGCAGACATAAAGACTTGCGTCACACCTCCTCTGAGAGAGGTGTTTTGTGCGGTTTCAAAATATACAAACGTATCACAATGTAACAAAATTGAGCCGCTTGACGGTGGCACCTCTATCACCTAATACGAGAACAAAATATTGTCGCTGTACTATAAATTCCGAGTTCCGCATAAATAACTTTTGTGAGAGTATAACCGCGTATTTTTGAGCGCATAAATCGAAACAAAGAAATTCTACTTTGCCTCAACATTAACATCATATGTTATTCTCACTCTGTTCTCATTTCCAATTTACTGCGAACTCTCTTTTTTCGATCCGTAACAACGAAATACTCTGAAAAATGACAGTGAGGAGAGCGTTCGCAGTTTATCGCAATCTGAAAACTCGGAAATTCTTGCGAAGTCGGGGAATTTTAAACCGCGCGCACAATACATGCTCTATTGCATGAAGTTCTTATAATTCCCGTGAAATAACGTCAAAGTCAAATCGCCAAAATGCATTTTGGCGATTCTTCACATTTTGACGATTTTTTCTGGTGATTCAAGAAATAACTAGAAAATGATAAATCACCAAAGTGTAGAAGAATCGCCAAAAAAATCGCCAAAGAAAATCGACAAAAAAGAGAAGAAACGCCAAATTAATTTTTTTCAGCTCTTGGCGTTATTTCGCACTTTGGCGATTTTTCTTGGCGTTTCTTCACACCTTGACGATTTTTTTGTCGATTCTTCACACTTTGACGATTTTTCTTGGCGTTTCTTCATACCTTGGCGATTTTTTTGGCGATTTATAATTTTGTAGTTATTTCTTGAATCACCAGAAAAAGTCGCCAAAAAAATCGACAAAAAAGTAAGAAACGCCAAGATGATTTTTTCAGTTCAGATCGCTATTTAACAATTGCTGTTTCTCTATATTACAGCTGTTTATATTTCTTATTTGGAGAGTAGCCTTTTCTTATAGATTTATGATTTAGAATGATCAGGTTGGTGATCTTGAAACATATATCTTGCGATATTTTGTTCCGTTCCTATGCATAATTTAAATTATATGAGTCTTCCAGTCGCCTCCAGGCCGCACAACATAGTGTCCCAGCAGCCTGCGTCTCAGTTGATAGAAATTGTGGCATTCACATATGACGTGAACTCCTGTTTCTTCTTCTGATCCACATGGACATCTGGGAGTGACCGACAACCTCAACTTATTCATGCGCCCGTTGAGCCCACTATGTCCGGTAATTGCACCCACTACCATTCTTATGCTTTCCCGGTCCATTGCTAGCAAACTTTTATCCCTTTTGGAGTCTGGTTTCGGTAGAAAGCGCTTCGTATGAGCACCTCCATCGTATTCTGCCCAGCGTTCTCCTTAACGCTACCCAATCCTTCAATGCTTTCGCACAGACTGATGAGGCAGCAGAGCCCGGCATAATTAGCTCATCTACCTTCTCATTTCCTTCCACGCCCGAATGCCCAGGTACCCAGACGAGAGTTATCTGATGCTCAGACCCATCAAGTTCAGGGTCAAGTTGCAATCTCTCACCAGCTTAGAAGTCACAACAGGCGATACAAGTGCCCTAATCATCTCCGCATTGTCTGAGCAAATGACAGTATTTTTCCCATGTGTGCCGTGTCCCGTGAGCGCCTCGAAGACTTCTGCTTGAAAGACACTGGCGAGGTTACCCAGATGGAAGCTCTCACCTTCTTCTGTGTTCGAAGCATACCCTCCAGCCCCTGCTCCATTGGATGTTTTGGAGCCGACCGTGTATATGACTATGCTATTCCCTGGTAGATCAGCTGGATCAGTCTTCCCTACTTGGAAATTTAGCGTTAAATCGCCGGTGTGATTCGATCTTTGTCTAATTACTGCCTCTTACAATCACAGAATAGCCTTTGACGGCAGGCCCCAATTTCTACCGAAATAGTTTCTGCAACCTTGCTGTGCAACGATAATTTTGACCTTGACCTTGACCTTCCACATACGAGTTGGTGCCTGTGCACAATGTCAGCAGTCCTGAACGTGAGAACTCTTGCAGTGAGACGATGTCCACTTGATTCCCCCTGAATGATCTTTAAGTTTCGCAACGATTTCAAATATAAATTTCTTTGCCCCAGGGAGAATCAAGGCCGATCAATAGCTTCTCATTCTAGCAATCTTTCACCTCGTTACTCGGTCGCGCCTTAATAGCAAAATATGTAACAAGTTCCGACCGTTGGACTTTCATGTTGGCATTCTTTGTTTGTATTCGTAAAGTATTTAGATGAAGGAAATTTTGTTTTAATGAAACAATTGATCTTCTGACGAAAAAAATGACTGAACTAAGTATCGAACTCGCAACACGTGAAGGAAGAAAATAATTGCTGAGCAGGCGCACTAACAACTAGTCTATCCATGAACGTATCTAACTAACTAAGAAACAGAAATTCAGAACTAAAAATGTTTTCATTCAAACAAAAAAGAAAAATTTCGTGGTTTGGCGGTATGGTTTTGTAATTATTGGTTCCCTATCAATTCGCCGAGGATCGTTTCGCCGCCGAACATTTCGCCGCGCACGTTTCGCCGCGTTATCATTTAGCCTCGCGATCATTTCGCCGTTAGGCCAACTCACCGCCCAATCTTTTCGCCGTGCAACATTTTGCCGCTGGAACTTTTCGCCGCCTTTTTTTGTGAGTCACTCGCTTTCATCTCATTTTTTTCGATTTTTTCTGATGATTTAGCAAATAATTACAAAATGTTAATCACCAGAAAAAATCGCCAAAGTGTGAAAAAACGCCAAAAAAATCACCAAAGTGTGAGAAACGCCAAAAAAGAAATCGCCAAGGTGTGAAGAAACGCCAAGAGAAATCCCCAAAGTGTGAAATAACGCCAAGAGCTGAAAAAAAATTAATTTGGCGTTTCTTCTCTTTTTTGTCGATTTTTTTTTTGCGTTTCTTCACGCCCTGGCGATATGACTTTGGCGTTACTTCACGGGAATCTTCTTATATCAACGTCGTCTAGAACTTTCTCATGGCGACAAACAGAGACCTTTCTTAACCATCGAACGTAGCCTTAAGGCGAAAACAACTCACTCATTGTAACTGTTACTTTAATTTCCCTCACAGGAATCACTTTGTGGAATCTTAAAACGAGACTCTTTTTTTGCACCGGAAGTGTTAATTTTCGGAGCAGTTAATACGTGGTGTAAAGTCAACCATTCAACAGACATTGAGGTATGCAGACGAACTACTACTTACCTTCTGTTGCAACTTATTCCAAAAATCTGACACTAAGTTTTACTTCACAGTCGGTTGTGTCGGAAGTTCGTTTACCATTGATGAACCTTGAGCAACTGCTGAAGGTCGTTCGTCCAACTGGAATTCTCAGCCCGGAGCGACTGCTAGACGCCATTGAAGAAAAAACTACATCGAAAACATTACTCTATCGTGGTGCCTTATGTACGTCAACTGGAAACTTATACATGTCAGAGATTTTAACTGAAATGGACTTTTATTTGCAGGGCCCGAAGAAAATGTAGCAGCGTTAAGATTTGGCTCAAGAACTATTGTCGGCGAATTGAGAGATGCACTTTTGTGTGACGATCACAATTCTTATGACATGGAAAAAGGTAAAGCAGTTGAATGAGATTGATGCGAATATTTACGATGAGTTTTGTTGATTTGAAGGATACACTCGGCACACAATTATCGACAGCAATGATCCGGGGATTGTCGTCGAACTGGGAACCATTAGCATCATCAACCACATCAAAATTTTACTGTGGGATAAAGATAACCGTTCGTATTCGTATTTCATTGAGGTGTCAGTTAACCAAAAGCAATGGGAACGTGTGGTCGATTACCAGGATTACTTTTGTCGTTCGTGGCAGTATTTGTATTTTCCAGCTAGAGCCGTTCGTTACATCAAATTGGTTGGTACGAACAACACCGAAAACAAAGTAGGACCGATAATTGAAGTCGATAGCTTGCATGACGTTCTCCAACACTACTTCCTTCGTTGTAGGTATTTCATGTCGTCTCACTGAAAGCCAAATACACCGAACCAGTGCCAACTCTCATCAATGGAATCATTTCACCGATGAAAAACGTTGCCACCGTCGAAATGAGTGCGTCAGTAATAAAAGGAGTCAGTCGAACCAGAAATAATCTTCTCAATGGTGATACGAAGACGTACGATTGGGACTCAGGCTACACGTGTCATCAACTCGGCAGCGGTGAAATTTTGATTCAATTGGGTCAACCGTACCACATCGGATCGTTGCGTTTATTGCTTTGGGACTGTGATGATCGAACGTACTCATTTTATATTCAAACATCAACGAACTCACAAACGTGGGATATGGCAGTGGACAAACAGAAGGATAATCTTAGATCTTGGCAACAGTTTACATTTGAACCGAGACCGGTGGTATTTTTCAAAATTGTTGGCACTTACAATACAGCGAATGAGGTAGGAACTCCTTGACGATTTTGTCCAATTGAATTGAATTCCATTTTCATCTTTACATTCCAGATATTTCATTGCGTTCACTTTGAATGTCCTTCTCAAGAACTGACCCAATAACTTGTGTGATGCGTTTAAAGATTTATTATAGATTTTACTCACATTTTTGTTTCTGTAAATTATTTTACCTTTGATTTTACCTCATTTTTACGCTTGTGCTCATTGATTGAAAATAAATGCCAAGTAAGAAGCAACAAAAGGGTTTCGTATTTTATTTGTGTTTAATGTGCAGGTTTTTCAGTAAAAAATCGTTGAAAGTACGCTAATGTTTCTCAATTATTGGACCCGTAAGAGAGAAAGATCTTTATTAACAATAAAAAGTTACAAAGTGAGCTGCCCACTTAGAGTAGGTTGCAAATATCACACAGCATATCGATCTATCCGAAACACAGACAAAACCATAAACCTCTGACTAACCATTCGCGGCGCCCGAATTGATTCGAGTATTTCTCGGACAAGAATAGAATACATTTTTCGTATATTTCCGTTTTTTCCTTACAGATGTTTGCATCTTGTTCCGTATCACTCTTCTCATAACGAATAGTTGGATCGACAATATACGCTTTTCTTGAGTCGGGCTTGAACGCTATAATGTCACTAGTCGAAAACCCGCCAATAGGGGCTACGCAGGCTTTATCATTTTCGCGTGTTGTCTATTCAGAGAGCCAAAGCATATTTTTTTTCGTTTTAAATAATGGTGCGTAATGTTCCATGTCATTATATCACTTCGTTGATATTACCGCTAATAATACTAAAATCGAAGTGGGCGAAAAAGGTACTATAAGTCAAAATACTGTCTTTGCCGCAAAATTACTCCACTTCCCCCTTATACCACTTCCCCCGGATTCCACTTCCTCCGTGGAACGCATGCAAGGTTCCCCGAATTCCACTTCCCCCGTATTCAACGTTCACCGTTTCCCACTTCCACCGTATTCCACTTCCCCCGTATTCCACGTTTACCGTATGCAAAGTTCACCGTATTCAACTTTCCCCGTATTCCAAGTTCCCCGTATTCCAAGTTCCCCGTATTCCAAGTTCCCCGTATTCCAAGTTCCCCGTATTCCAAGTTCCCCGTATTCCAAGTTCCCCGTATTCCAAGTTCCCCGTATTCCAAGTTCCCCGTATTTCACTTCCCCCCAGTTCCACGTTCACCGTATGCAACGTTCACCGTATGCAACGTTCACCGTATTCCAAGTTCCCCGTATTCCACTTCCCCCGTATTCCACTTCCCCCGTATTCAACGTTCACCGTTTCCCACTTCCACCGTATTCCACTTCCCCCGTATTCCACGTTTACCGTATGCAAAGTTCACCGTATTCAACTTTCCCCGTATTACAAGTTCCCCGTATTCCAAGTTCCCCGTATTCCAAGTTCCCCGTATTCTAAGTTCCCCGTATTCCAAGTTCCCCGTATTCCACTTCCCCCCTGTTCCACGTTCACCGTATGCAACGTTCACCGTATTCCAAGTTCCCCGTATTCCACTTCCCCCGTATTCCACTTCCTCCGTATTTCACTTCCCCCTTTGATCGACCCTGGGCACCGAACCGCTCAACCGATTTCCTTCAACCCAATTTCGCTACCTTTACACTGTCGAAACCTTTCATTTGACACCTCACTGGCCTCATTCCGGCAACTACCGGCCGAGATATAGGTTAATAAGTGCTCCAGCTCTGGACAAAATCGCCAAAGAACGACCTATAGCTCGTGAATATGAAACTTTGTCACCCAACATTGTTCAGCAAATTTGTTGCCCCAAGCCTCCACTATCGATTGGCACTCAAAAGTTATCTCTACTTTGTCCAACAACAAAAGTTCCCTAACAACAAAGTGAGGAAACCCCAAAATTTTAACAGTTTTCGCTGCCTAGCGCCTCCGCATGAAGTCGGATCAAAAAATTTTCTTCTACAAAGTTGTAGGCCATCAAACACTCTAAGACTATGCTTCCCGACCAAATCTCTAAAACGACATCTTGACTGACTTTTGGCCGATTTTCAATTTTCACGCTTTCTTGACCCATAACTCCCTTACTTCAGAACAATATCCCAACCCGAAACATGTTTTCTCGACGTTTTGCACCATACCCGACAACATATCAAAAAGTTGTTTTTTTCTTCGCCAGTGTAAACGCAATTAAACGCAAAAATAACGGGATCGTGACAGACAGACGAATAGACACATAAATAAATAGACACATAGATAAACAGACGGACATTAGACGTTTATAATTAGTAATTGAAACGTGCTCTTCCTTCCGAGTCAACGGCGTAGAGTTATTCGAAACGCTGATAGGCCTTTGCGCGCAATAGTTCAATGATTTGATTTTTAACGCTGTGATGCCTTGAATTTATTGCCACATTGTTGAAGGGACAGCTTCCGATTACATGACTTATAGTTTCTTTCTCTTTGAGGCATCTGCGACAAAGGACGGAAGAGTTCTCCACACCAGGAACGCCATTCAGGTAAGCATAATTGACGTTGAGCTTAATCGCTGCGACCCATTTGGAGGACGACAGTGAGTTTTTATAGCCAACAAAGTCGTTGGCCTTTGTATGGGTTGAAAAGTGCAATACACCTGCTCCTTGGTATTTGAGGTTGCACCATTGTTCGTAGCTTTTATGACGAAGGGTTGCCCTTAACATTTTAATGTTGTCACCTGCAACACCGAGCGCTTGGACGCAAGAAGTCATTTCTTCTGCGCAATTCAAAATGCTTTGAAATAACTCGTCGTCAACCGTCTTTTTTCGATTGGGAAATGTTGAAGGTAAATTTCTCATGATGTTTCCAATTTTCTCGGTGCATATAACAAGTTGTCGTTGGTGTGCATTGGAAGCCCGACCACTGCTTTGACTGTGTGCCGAGTCATAATGTCCAAGCCTTCGGTGACGTACTTGGGAACTTTGTTCAGTGGAGCACATTGAAGTGGATAGGTCAGTGATGGAAGGATGTACTGGTTAATGATATTTAATTTTTGATGTGGCTTCAAAAGGGCGGAAGTGGAAAGATTTGTGAGTTTATTATTCAAATTCTCAACACAAGTGTCGTCGAAGATTAATACTGAATCGAAGGAACATCCCAGGTACCTTATTCTTTGGTTGGAGTCGATACTTGAGATCTCGTTTCCGTTTGAAAGGACGAGGGTGTCCTTGACCAGCTTGCCTTTTCTTAATATGATTGCCTGGCTTTTCGCCAAAGGTCCTTTACGCTTACTACAAATAACTTTATTGTAATATGGGGACCCAGACCTCCTCACTTGGTGGAGGTGGATCCGGTGCTCTATCCTTTGCTTTCTCGCCACTACAACCGGGAAAATGAGTTCCGAGAAGATGCTCGGCCTTTTCCTTGCCTGAATTTGTGAAACTACCATTCGGTCTTCGCAATGAACCTGGCAGCAGTCGAGTCTTTGGCTAGGATTTTATGAATTCTGGCATAATCTGGAATTTGTTCCATTTCTGCGCAGAAATTCCTCCACGTCTCTTCCGCTTTCCATTTAACCGCCTTTCGAAATATCTTTTGAGACTTCCTATAAGCATCCCAGTCTACTTCAAATGAACTTCTGTTCGCTCTGTTCCAAGCGCTTCTCGCTTTACCTCTTAACTCGTTTATTTCCCTGCTCCAAAACTTACCATCCTTCTTTTCGGATGACTTTAATTCTGGGCAAGAGAATTCGTATGCTTTGGTTATTAATGAGGTTATACAATTCACGGCACTATTCAACTCTTCCGACGACTTAGGATTTGCCGCTGCAAGCTTGTCTTCAACATGCTGCCGAAGAAAATTCCTGTACTGTTCCCAGTTGGTTCTCCTGGGATCTCTGTATCTCACCACCTTTGGCACTTGGTCTTTCAGACTAAATTCGATGCACCTGTGGTCTGAAAAGCTAGGCGTCAGTGATACTTTCCAGGAGCTTACCTGATCTGCTATACAGTTCGAAGCTAGAGTGACATCCAGCACTTCGCTCCTACTTTTGGTAACAAAGGTGGGCACTTTACCTCTATTTAATATGCTGAGATCAGTGTCCGCTACAAATTGAAGAAGTAGCGTTCCTCTCGGATTTATGTCCCTGCTGCCCCAAATTGTGTGATGTGCATTCGCATCACATCCTAGAACAATCGGTACATTATTTACGTTTGAGAAGTCCATTGCCTTGATTAGTAAGTCCGTGTATGGACATTGAGCCGTATCCGGCATGTAACAGGAAGCCATGAGCAGGTCATCGCCTTCAGCCGCCGTTCTGCAAACTCGCACTACAGTTGTGTCTCTGTCCGAAAATTGGTGGAGTAACAATGCTTGCAATTTTGGTGTCACATAAATGGCCGCTCTCGGGTTTTCCATCGTATTTGCTCTGAAGATTCTATTCCTGTAAAGACCAAATCCTAAAATCTTATTATTATTTACCCAAGGTTCTTGGATTAGTAATACACTTGTGTGCCCCACTGCTATGCCTCTACGAATGTTCGCCGTTGAAGCTTTGCAATGGTGCAAGTTAATTTGTTGAAATTTTATTTCTTTTATTAGGTTCATTTTGAATTGAGTGAAAAATGAACAATTAACCAGCTTATTTAGCCGATTCTCCCGCTTGGCCTTTACTGAAGGCCCTAGGTCGGACGTTGTGCAGAAAAATGAGATGAACATTTTCGTCTATTTGGGGATGAATTTTGTGCTTTCAGAAGGGTTTTTTTTACACCGTTGCTTCGGATGGGTTTTTCAATATTGCCCTATCGGCAATTTCCAATACAATTTTATGTGGACGTAAGGCAATATTGACTTAAATACGTTCGAGTCTTTTCTAAGCATCAACTCTGTTTGCCACATCTATTTTGATACGTACGGGTCCCCTGCATATGTTTCTTACATTTTTGATCGCCACCGACTGAACTTTCACCTTAACGAAACTTGTAAGGATGATGTACAGAGGTACAAATTGCAAGGCATTTCGTATACATAATTCTCTGTGAAATGACATAATTCGATTTTCTAAAAGCAATTTTTATTTTTAAAAAGCAGTAAAATAAAAGCTGAAGTGGTGTTTACGGTTGTTTACATTAACTGTCAAAATGTCAAAACTAGTAGAAAGTGGCATTTTTCAACCACTTCAGATTTCATTTTTTTTTGTTGATTTTAAATTAAAATTTATTATGTCATTTGATGAAGGATTATTGCATATCGATTTCAATAACAAATTTTGTGATGCCTTGTTTAAACTGTGTAAAAACGTTAATTTCTTCATGTGCAGTTACCGGTGGAGTGTTGTATGAAAATTAAAACCTCTCGGAAACATTCATTTCACTAATCGTTTCCGCAATTAAGATTGATTAATTTGTAATAAACTGTTCTCATAGAGGTGATAGAAAAGTTGCTCAGAATAAAAAGTTTTTTTTAATGCGCTACTCTTCCTTCGGGAGGAAAAGATGTAGGATGAGGGTGGGTTTAAGCCAGGGCCTATTTTAAGCGTGTAATTGAGACACTGTGTGTACTTGATTTTGAGAAAGTGTGTATCATGCACACTTTTGTGTTTAGGGGCCGTTCATAAATTACGTAACGCTTGAAGGGGGGGGGGGTCGTGCCTAGCGTGACAGGGGGGAGGGGAGGGTTGAGGTCCAGTGTTACGTCACGGGAAATTTTTGAAAATGTTTACAATTAGTCGAAAGCTATTTGACAATTGTCAGATTTACCGAGCTCTTCTAAGTGTTTCATTTTCCATCTGGACACAAAGGACAAGAGCCCGTTACGCCAGAAAAACTTGTCCCAATGTGAAAGAGTGTATAGAAAGATGTTTTATCAAAAAGTGTTCAACCTATTCCTATTACTGATGGTAAAATAATTTAAAATTTCCTCGCTTTGTTGAGAAGTCACACCCAGACTGAACCGTGTTTAACGTTTTGTTTACAGTGCTCCCGCAAAAACAAGCGTATTTTGAAAAAAGGGACTCAAACAGAGTTCAAAACACGTTTCAGTTGATTCCATTCAGATCCTTCCGCTTTAAAAAAAATCGCTGCAAAGAAACTTGGAAAAATCATTTTCTACAATTTTTCGAAAGGGACCTGACGCTCACAAAATCCATCAGATCGGCTTAAGATATTTTTCCTGGACAGCCACTATCAATACATTTCCAACGTCACCCCACTCGAGAAATTTGGCAAAAAATTGAAGTTGCGGCAGTCATTGCGGCCTCACTCAAATGACTGCCTTAAATTCCCCTTTTCGCCAAATTTCTCGAGTGGGATGTCGTTGGAAAGGTAAAGATAGTGACTGTCCATGAAAAATATCTTAAGTCGATCTGATTGATTTTGTGATATTTGGGGCCTGAAAACGCTTAGAAATGGACAATAAAGCACATTGCGCGATTTCGCAATCAACTCATTAGCTTGAAATGAGTGATACGTGCATCAAATTCTTTTGTTTAAGCCAGACATTCAAGTTACGGGGTTGATCCCTTTCGAAAAATTCCAAAAATTTTTTTTTCCAAGTTTCTCAAACAATAGAAGCTTTCCAGTGGGTAAAACCTGAAAAAATCGAAAAATTAAAAAAAAGTCAGCCCTTCGGGTGAAAAAAATCGAAAGTCTCGTATAGATACATGGGGAAGGATCTGATTAGAATCAAATGAAACCTGTCTTGAACTGTATTTGAGTCTTTCTTTTCGAAAAACGTTTGGTTTTGTGGAGCACTTTCATAAAACCTTATCTCGGTTCAGTCGGGGTGCGAAGTGTCAGATTTTGCACTCATAATAGTTGAAGTTTTCAATTTCATTCATGTTCATTTTGGTGAGCGAATTGCGTTAACGACGCTATTTTTTCATTTTTAGCGTTCGTGTTAGCATTTTGTGTAGTTTTTGCGATTTTAGACATTTTTCAAATAACTTTCACGTTACGTCTCAAATCGGGGTGATGGAGGAGGGGGGTACGGGGGGGGGGGTTAGAGCTTGCGTGACAGGGTGGAGGGGGGGGGGGGGGTCAGAAAAGCCAAATCTTGCATTACGTAATTTATGAACGGCCCCTTTTGCAAAGGTTTCTAATTACACACTGACAACAATTGCATTGAAAAACGCTCGCGTTTATCAATTACATACGGTCGTGTGCTTATAAATTTACTTGTTATCAAGTTTCAGCTGTTTTCAAGGTTTTCCATACAAGAAATACACTGAAAAAAGAGATAATGTCGATAATGTTGAAAACAGCATAATAAGCAAATTTAAAAGCACGTGTTTGTATAATTGGTAAGGATCAAGATGCTCAAAATATTTGGGTTGGGAATTCTCACAGGAACAATTTTTTTACTAGAAGTGTGTACTTTATTTTTTTTCTTAAGATAGGCCCTGGTTTAAGCCGGAACCAGTGTACTTAGCAGGTACGATTTCGAAATTCGAAATCAGAGCTTCAAATCTCTTATGAAAACAAATTTTGTTTGTGGCCGAACCGCCTCTCTCGGTCTAACAGCGCGTCCGATAAAAACGATATTTTTCCGGAGTAACTTCCAGTTAGGCATCGTCAGAATTTCAGCACCAGGCTGCCTTGATTTACAAGGTTTTACCTTTCTTCAGACGCCCTCTGGTATGTATGACTAGGCCAGACTCTACATTATTTTGACGGCCTGAAGAAGAAAGGAAGAAGGCTAGTTTGTAAGAACTGTAGGGAAATATGCCTCCTAAATACAGCCTACAAAGTTTTTGCGAAAATCCTGTACGACCGGCTTGCCGTTTATGAGGAAGAAATAATTGAGGAATACCAAGGCGGCTTCAGACAAGACCAAAGATCAAAATTTCACGTTGAGACAGATAATGGAGAAAGCATACGAGTAAAACATCACAGGCATATGACTCGCTACACAGGAATGCTTTTTTGCACATTGAAGAATTTGGAATACCAATGAAACTTTTACAACTCAGCAAAGCAATTCTCACGGACACTCGATGTAAGATACTAATCCAAAACACGATTTCTGAACCCTTCGTTATCGAAACCGGATTTCAACAGTGCGATAGCCTGTCAACGTGGCTTTTCAACCTTGCCTTGGAAAAAGTAGCTAGAGCTGTCGATCAATTGGAGCGGAACAATCTTCAACACATCTAAGCAATTGTTAGCCCTCGCGGACGAAACCGATCTGCTAGGTAGAAGAACGCTAAAAGTGAAAGAAAGTTTTGTTGAAATGGACAATGAAGCGAAGAAAGTTGGGCTAACTGTCAACGAAGATAAAACCAAATACATGGTAATAGACAGGAGCCAAGGATCTCGTGTTGGACAAAGTATGACGATGAATGATTAGCCCAATTCTTCAAGTGTCTGGGTTCCATAGTCAACGTTGCAAACGATCTGAATGAGGAACTGAACATCCGAACGGTGTAGGCAAACAGGTGCTATTACGCGCTGAAACATATCTTTCGAAGCAAACTACTAAACATCCACATAAAATATCGACTGTGCAAGACCTTAGTCAGGAACATCGCTACATATGCGTGTGAAACCTGGACAGTACAACAAGAAAACAGATTGAGATGCTTCGGAAGGAGGATCCAAAGGTCAACCTGCGGGCCGGTCAAAGTAGGAGAAATGTGGAGAATCAGAACAAACATGGAGCTAGAGCAAATTTTTGGCACAGAAAATATCATAAGCGTCATCAGAGCAGCACGTGTAAGATGGGCAGGTCATGTGACCAGAATGAACGAGACTAGGGTAACTAAAAAAGTCCTAGTGAACAGAGTCGATGGAGCAAGCCCAAGGGGCAAGCCGAGAAAGAGATGGATTGACTGCGTGGAAATTGACCTGAAGGAGGTGGGAGTCAGTAATTGGAAAGTGGTATCCGAAAATCGCGACAAGTGGCGAAAAAAGAAGTTGTGGAGTCAGATAAAACCCGCTTGGGTTACAAAGGCTGCTAAGAATCGATATTATGTCGATTTGAATGGGCAGATTTTCAAATTGGTTAGGGATGCGAACGCTAAAAACGTTGTTTTTTTACCCCCCTCGCACGCCAATTTTCATACCATAGAATGTATGGCAACATGCATTTGTTAAGCGCTCCATCCCTCCCTCGGTATACGTATTTATGAAGCACAAACCTTTTGATAGTCAATGCATCAGATAATCAATTCACTATAACAACAACAATATCTCTAACAAATGATCATAACTTTAAAATATTAAAATAATAATAAAAACATAACCAAAGACCCATACGTATCAGAATAGATGTGGCAAAGAGACTCGAATGTATCTAAATATACAAATAAGCAAACAGTTCAACGTGTCCTTTTCATCCATAGAAATTACCCAAGGTAATGTCAAAGGCCCTACCGAAGTACGTCTCAGACCATTCAAATCTAGAAAATCTTATATCCAAGGACTAGGCCATTTTCCCCTAAAACCCTGCAACACATGTTCTCTAAAATTTTATTCTCTACAACTTTGCCTTAGGAAACAACTTCTTATAGTTCTTATAGTTCTGGAGACTCGGATCATCCTGGAAGAAGCCATATACCATGATTGGACCATATGTCCCACAAATCCTGAAACACGTGTTCGCTTACATTTAATTCTCTACAACTTTACCTTTGACAGTAAATCTCCATATTGCAAACTCAATTTCGTCCATTCCATTGGTCCCAGTGCCCAGACCCCTCACCCGATTCCCACAGAATTTTCTTCCCAGTTTTATGACATCAAATGCTTTCATTTGACACCAAAATGAGGAATTTCCGTGCTATACTTGCTGAGATATTTGCGAAAAAGTTTCATCAACCCTCGAAAATTTCATGTTCGACCTCCACTTCTCCGACCATATCCCCGGATCTACTCAGACTCAGGCTGCGCATTCCAAGCGTGGGATATCCCTAGAACCAGTCAAGCATTTTTAAAGTATTTGCGCTCACGTTTCCCTGGATTGACCCTGTGTGGCGCAAGTACTGAATACTGAGCTCTTCAAGACCGTTATGTCCCGAAACCAGTTTGTTCATAGTTTCCTTTGGCTAGCTCGTTCCGATGCTTCACTGTGAGCGGTGGACCGCTACTTGGATATGCTGTACACTTATGCGTATACTATTCCATTCCTGTAACAGTAACTAACAACAACCGATGTCGCTCGAGCATCAGTCGGACTAACTACTAAATATTGTTTGGAGTACTAATTTCAATCATCGCCGCTTGACCAAGTGATCGGACTAGCTACTTATTTTGGACGCTACTTACCTGTTCCATTCAGTATTATGCTACCCTAATACTTACGCTTCGTGTATAATGGCTGCGATTGTTGTTGGATTAGTTGCAACGATTGATTGAGATGAATGTCCAGATTGATATGCCCGTTTTCGTGATTGTACATGTACATGTTCCTCCAACCGGTCTGTTGAACCGTGCATCATTTTCGTGTGTCTAACCAACTTCTGGTAGTCTTTCGAGGCATACAAACTATGATGTTGTTTCGCCATGAACGTAATTGTTGCAGGAATGATTTCGCTTGATTTTGCACTGAAGTATTGTCCAAATTGGATTCGTCTACATTCCCAGTACCCTCGTTGGTGTTGTTGTATTTGACACTTTCGCAGTGTATGAGTAACGTCGTAAAGAATACCAGAAGAATGTGAGTCGAATTCCACTTTTTTTTATTTTTTTTCGCACGAGACGAACAAATGAAGCTGATATGATAAATTCGCGGCATTATCAAGCCGTTTGAACGACAAAGTAACAGACTTTTTAAGCATTTCAAACGTTTCACACTCGCTTAGCTTTACCGACGACACTATTTTCATCAAGTTTTACTGCCTCAAAATTCAAAGTTTAAAACAAAAAATTTCGGAGCGACCGAAAATTGCGTCCGGCCATTTTCGCACCGTCTACTCCTTTCTTCGACAGGGCCTTTTATAATATACAAGCTCGAAGGAAAAATCCACCCCAGTCCCACCCCAATCCACCTCACTTTATAAAAATCCACCCCAGTGCACCCCAGTGCACCGCACTCATTTTTAACTTGCAAAAAAAGTTCCACTCATTTTTTACTAAAAAAATTTCGCCTGCGGCGCTTTACAATGATTCTTATTTTTCAGTAGTTGGGCAATTTTTAAATTTATTTTTAATTCGGGATGCCTGACGCGACGCCTACAGCGATCCGGAATAGTCCCACGGTTTTTTTTATGGAAGACTCTTTATTAAAATACAATCTTCTATTGTCGTAAACTCAATTTTGTGTTTTTTTAAATTTATTTCAAAGCGAAAAAAAGAAAAAAACGATCTTTTCAACAAAGCCCAATTTCTGTACCCAAAATTGGCTCACCTATTGGGTCTCACTCAGCAAGAATTTGTCGCTCGCTGCGCTCGCGATTCCCTCATCTTATACTCAAAGTATTGCAATTTGAAAAAAAAACTTCACCTGCGGGCGCTTGGCACTATTTTTAGTGTGTTTTCCTCTTATCGATAATTAATTGCTTCCAGCATAGTTCGTTTTATTCGATAAAATTTTCTCGCTCGCTACGCTCGCATAAGTTATTTTCTAGCTTGAAAGAAAATCATAAAGAAATAAAAGAAAAGTGTTGGATTCCATTCTTTAATGACCTACCAACTAAAACCTCCTTCCTTAGTCTTCGTGCTCTCTCCTCCCCGGAACCGCCTCACAGCATTACTTCGGGGAGGAGCTGTGCTTTCGCACCTACTCTCTTAGATCAACTGCCAGTCTTCTTTGATCGTCTCTCCATGCAATTTGCAGCTTCGTCATTTCGCAACTACATTATCCGCCACTATCCACACCTCCTCATCGCGGCACATCTCCGATATTATGTTTTCGGCACTTACATCTGGCCTACTCATAGTCAACAGCTCTCCTCGTTCTTGTTCGAAGCGGGGGCAGACGAATAACACGCTCCGCAGTCTCTTCCTGCCTATCGCATGTCGTGCAGAAAGGTGACTCCGTGAATCCAAACCTGTGCAGGTACTTCCTGAAGCATCCGGGACCAGACAGAAACTGTGTCAGGTGGAAATTAACCTCTCCATGTTTTCTCTGTACCCATGTCGTTATTTTTGGTATGAGTCTATGGGTCCACCTTCCCTTGTCCGAGGAGTCCCACTCTTGCTGCCACTGTCTCAGTGATTCGGCTCTTATTTTCGTCCTAACTGTTTTGGTAGTTTGACCCTCCATTCTCTTCTTTCTATTACATTCACTGTCTTCTGTCAGCGTTATGCATATGGGCATCGTCCCGGCTATAACACATACCGCTTCTAAGGATATTGTTCGATATGCGCTTGCTACTCTTATGCTTGCCAGCCTCTGGGCTCTATTAAGCCTTCTCCGATTCCTCTTCGTATCTGGCGCCTGTATCCACGCTGGTGCCCCGTAGCGCAATATCGATAGGGTGACACTTGCAAGGAGACTCCTTTTGCTGCTGCGCGGTCCAAAGCCGTTTGGCATTATTCTGCGGTGGCTTTCATTGCCTTTTCGCACGTGTAGTCCACATGGCTATTAAAATTTCTGCGGTCGTCCGTGGGTGTTGCATTAGACCATAATGTAAAGGTCAATGACCTCTCGGCTAAATAAGAAGGCATTATAGTGTTTGAAACCCGACTGATAATGCCTCAATTGTACGCCTTTTGTGGAAAATATATCCGACGGGTGTTGCATTATACCATAATGTAAAGGTGAATAACCTCTCGGCTAAATAAGAAAGCATTCTAGTGTGGGAAACCCGCCTGATAATGCCTCAGATGCACGCCTTTCGTGGTCAATATATCCGACGGGTGTTGCATTAAATCATAATGTAAAGGTCAATGACCTCTCGGCTAAATAAGAAAGCATTCTAGTGTGGGAAACCCGCCTGATAATGCCTCAATGGCACGCCTTTCGTGGACAATAAATCCGACGGGTGTTGCATTAGACCATAATGTAAAGGTCAATGACCACTCGGCTAAATAAGAAAGCACTCTAGTGTGTAAAACCCGCCTGATAATGCCTCAATTGCACGTCTTTCGTGGACAATATGTCCGACGGGTGTTGCATTAGACCATAATGTAAAGGTCAATGACCTCGCGAATAAATAAGAAAGCATTATAGTGTGGGAAACGTGCCTGATAGTGCCTTCAATTGTACGTCTTTCGTGGACAATATATCTGACGGGTGTTGCATTAGACCATAATGTAAAAGTCAATGACCTCTCGGCTAAATGAGAAAGCATTCTAGTGTGGGAAACCCGCCTGATAATGCCTCAATTGCACGTCTTTCGTGGACAATATGTCCGACGAGTGTTGCATTAGACCATAATGTAAAGGTCAGTGACCTCTCGGCTAAATAAGAAAGCATTCTAGTGTGGGAAACCCGCCTGATAATGCCTCAATTGCACGTCTTTCGTGGACAATATGTCCGACGGGTGTTGCACTAGACCATAATGTAAAGGTCAATGACCTCACGACTAAATGAGAAAGCATTCTAGTGTGGGAAACCCGCCTGATAATGCCTCAATTGCACATTTTTCGTGAACAATATATCCGACGGGTGTTGCACTAGAGCATAATGTAAAGTCAATGACCTCGCGACTAAATCAGAAAGCATTCTAGTTTGTGAAACCCGTCTGAAAATGCCTCAATTGCACGCCTTTCGTGCAAGATTAATCCGACGGGTGTTGCATTAGACCATAATGTAAAGGTCAATGACCTCGCGACTAAATAAGAAAGCATTCTCGTGTAGGAAACCCGCTTGATAATGCCTCAATTGCACGTCTTTTGTGAGCAATATATCCGACGGGTGTTGCACTAGACCATAATGTAAAGGTCAATGAC
>CM055406.1:122620276-122658402 GCA_029228625.1 Pseudolycoriella hygida
CCGTGCTCGCCCTCCGTGTGTTTTCTTAGTCTATTCAGGATCGCGGTTTCCAGCATTTTTCCCAACCCATCCAACAAGCATATAGGTCTATATGATGATGGCTTGTCTGGCGGTTTCCCTATCTATCTATCTATCTATCTATCTATCTATCTATCTATCTATCTATCTATCTATCTATCTATCTATCTATCTATTAATAATTAAGATCTCGAGAACTAGACAGCCGATCTTCCTGAAATTTTCATTGAACGTCAATTTCGGCCCCAAATGAAAAATTTAATATGCCGCTTTTCCGGGAAAATTCTAGAAAAGCCGTTTCATGTGGAAAAATGGTCAATTTTGAGGGTTTTTTAGGTAATGCTCGGAGTTTTCGAATTTTAGCTCCAGAGTGGCGATAGCTAGAGAGTTGGTTTCTTCGGGAAAGTTATAGAGTTTGGTCAGGAGAATTTTTTGGGATCTTAAGAAAATGGCTGCGAGCAGTCAAACCGCCGCCATCTGAAATTTTCCCAAGCAATAAATTAGGTTTTTTTTGGTTTTTGAATTTTAGCTTCGGAATGACTCTACTTAGAGAGTTGGTTTCATAGGGAAAGTTATAGAGTTTAATCGGGAGAAATTTTTGGGATTTTCAGAAATTTTCCAAGGTGACGCCATCTTGGATTTTTGTTAGGTATAAATAAGACTTCTTTGGGTTTTCGAATTTTAGCTCCGGAATGATAACACTTAGAGAGTTGGTTTCTTCTAGAAAGTTATAGAGTTTCATCAGGAGAATTTTTTGGTATCATAAGAAATGGCTGCCAGCTGTCATAGCGGCGCCATCTTGGATTTTCGTTTATGCTTTTTCGGTTTTCGAATTTTAGCTCCGGAATGACGCTACTTAGAGAGATGACTTCTTCAGGAAAGTTATAGAGTTTCATCAGGAGAATTTTTTTGAGATCCTAAGAAAATGGCTGCCAACTGTCAAAGTGACGCCATTTTGGAATTTTTGCTATCTTCTGAATTAGAATAGCTAGAGAGTTGGTTACTTCGGGTAAACTGAAAGTGTGGAAAAATTATTACGTTGATGGCTCTGGCATTTGTGACGCAATTTCAAGCATTTGAATTTTTTGAAAAGATTTTTTTTGCATCGTCATTTTTTGCGTATTTTCAGCGTAAGCGTCACCTCCACTGATATCATTAATTTTGGATGTGGACATTAGGGACTGCGTCACACGTTACCTTTTAAGAGGTTTTTGTTGGGATTAAGAATTTGGGGCCCCTTCAATGAAAAAATTGGGCCCCCATGCCGAAATCCTTATAAAAGGCTCTGCTCTTCGACCATATCTCCGGATCTATTGGCCGATTTTACTCATCTTCGAACTTGAATGATGAGATGCATTTACCTTTCAGTCTAGGCTGATCGGTTGAGCCGTTTGGAAAAAAAGTGGAGACGAACAGACGGACGGACGGACAGATGGACAGACAGACGAACAGACAGACATTTTTTTATTGCTGATTCGTCATCTCTAGACGATATAATAGATTCATCCCCCCAACTCCCACCTCGATCTACCCCGAGTTACAATAAAATTGTTTGTAACGAACGTATAGGACCTTTTTACTTCGTACGGTACATTTTGCATTCATTACTCAGAAAATGTTGTTTTTTATTCATAACCAGTTCAGGTTTCAGGTCAACCTGATGCATAAAGTCGGGGTTAGGACCGAATGTCCAAAAAAAATAATATTCCCAACCAAAATATCCCGATGGACAAAATATCCCCAGACAAAATAACCGGACATAATAACCAAAATTTTTCCATTAAAAAAAAGGACAAAATATCCCCAAACAAAATATCCCCTCAGACAAAATATCCACACTCAAAAAATTAAGAATATTCAATGTGAAGTGTACTTAGCGCTGCAGGCCTGAAGTAAACAACCAAAAACAAAAAAGGGGGGCTCAAGGGGCGGCAGCCTCCGAAAAGGGGGGTCAAGGGGGAATATCACCCCTTGCGGGGTCTAAGGGGCGGAGCGCCTAGCGGGGCTTGAGGCAGCGCCCCAATTACGTAAGGCCGCCTGCAAGGCGTACAAAATCCCGCCGCAGGCGCGGGTGTGAGGGGGCAGAGCCCCCCCAACACACAATATAATATTTAATTAATAACACCTAACTATATTCACCTTTTCTGAATAGACATTACTCTGAATAGGCATTACATCTGGGGATATTTTTTCAGTTTTTTGTGGGATATTTTTTCTGGGGACATTTTGTCCTGGGATATTTTGTCCGGGGATATATTGACTGGGGATAATCGGTCCTAGAGCCGCATAAAGTCAGGTTTCAGGTTGGGTTCTGGTCGGACGCAAAACGCAAAAACAGGTTTAGGTCAAAATTAGGTTGCGACCTGTCCTGAACCCATCAGGTCGACCGATACCCATTCCGATCCTTAGTTGAACTATAGCTCACCCTCGTACTAAATCGTCGACCCGAAGAAGTACATCATTTAAAAAGTCTGGCTGAAGATCTAAATGATGTTCACACACATCACTAGTAGGTATTATTAACTGTATTTAAGCCGACAAAAGTAGACGAAAACAAGTTGAATTAACAAAGGAAAGTTGACTATTTGTTGGAATTAAAACAAGATTTTAGGCGACATTTCATTCTTAGATTTTTTTGTTTGGTTTTATTTGAAAATAAAGGAAACAAAGAATTTGTATGATTACAACCCTCAAAGCATTATGTTATTTAATAAAAAATTCACTTTATACATAATAATGGTCCAAAGATTTTTTTAAAGATTTTATTTAGGTAGTTTATTTATTTACTTTTTTTATTTTATAGATGTTTGTCTATGTTGAAATTTACGTTCTTCATTTCCTTATTTGAAAAAATCTTGCGAAACTTATCATCTATTTCTCAATTTAAATAGTTTACACTATACATAAATTTTAAATGTTTTTTTTTTTTAATTTTAGCTTCTTTTTCCTCTTTCTTTTTTCTTATTTTTATTTTATTTAGATCCAGGTTTTAATGCCCAGATTTCAGCTACTAAAACTCGATTTCATTTCATTTGACATAATTTTTAATATTCTTTTCTTTTTTTAAAAACTTTTGTTAATCAGGTAATGTTTAAATAATGTTTTTTTTCTTTTTTCTTTTGCAATAAATGTTTCAATCCAGCAATTATTACACTAAATTTTTACTTGCTGATAATTTCAAAATTAACTAATAATACAATTTGTCACCATTCTATCACATTATAATTATATAAATAGTTAATATATTCAAAATATCAAAAGATGGCGCTGAATTACCGTATTACAATTTGTAGGTTTTTTTAGGGTTGGGTTGCGCTAGTTCGTACGCTAATATGCGCTAATTGCATATGACATATAAAAGTTCCTTTAGCGTTGAAGAACATTTTTTTCTGAGACCTCCACTCGACTCAATCTAGTACTTGATAAGGACATTTTCAACTGAAGTACGTGAAAATTGCAGATGTTCACCTTTTACCGTATCCGATAAGGCTAAAAAAAGGCTCAATCGTGCAAATTTTAGTAGAAACGTTGGTTTGATAATATGTTGTTCTCTATCCATTCCTGATTCCAAAATCATCGGGGTCATCGACGGCGGCTCAACTATTTTCCCGTGAGCGGGCCATTATGTCATTTTTTTTCTATAAATTTTCAGGACCCAACGGAATGAGATTAGAGGTGAGCGGGTTACCCGAATTTACTAAAAAACCCGACCCGAGCCCGAATCAATTTTATCGGGTTGACGGGTTGCGGGTTTTTCAAAATCGAATCGGGTCGGGTTTTTGTAATTATTTGGCAAATTATAGTAAATAGTGTTACGCGTTCTGGTATATTGAATAAATTAAAATAACATTTGTGCCATGTCGTATCACAATTCGAAATATTTCGACCGCAGTAACTTTGAGACTGACAATTTTCCGAACAGTTTGCCATTGAAATTTAAACTGTAAAAATGATATACTTTTCCGCACTTGTATCGAAATGAAATGCTCATTTCGATACAAGTAACAGAAAGTAGTCGCATGACTTAGATGGCTTTAGGTCAAAATAACTCTGGACAAAATAACCCCGGACGTAATAATACCAACAAAATAATCCCCCCGGGGTTATTTTGTCCGGTTTTTAGAAAAGCTGTCGAAGTCATTATTGCATTAAGAGGACATTGTATCGTGTTGGGGGGCTCTGCCCCCTCGCCCTGCGCCTGCGGTGAGCTTCAGTACGCCTGCGGCCTTACGTTCATGGGGCTCTGCCGAACGCCCTGCTAGGGGCTCTGCCCCTTAAACCCGGTAAGGGGGATATTCCACCTTTGACCACCCCTCGACCCCGCTTTTTTATTAAATTCAGGCCTGCGGCGCTGTTTCGCCATCATAATACAGTTATTACGGTGATTGCATCCAGGGGTTATTTTGATAGGTGGTTATTTTGTCGGAGTTATTTTGCCCGGGGTTATTTTGTCCAGTGGTTATTTTGCCCCGGAGTTATTTTGACCGAACACCGACTTAGATAGTTTTGATGAATGTATGTGTCAGCGTAATGAGATAGTGTATGATGGGATAGAATAATAGTAATATTTTTCGATGTTACTTGATTGATAAAAGTTTTGTTCAAGAATTAATTGTTCGATGTGCCATTCGGACAAAATAACCCCGGACAAAATAACCCCGGACAAAATAACCCCATAGTCCATAGCACGGTTTGGGGTAGCGACCCATTCATTAAAAAAATCCGGACAACCAAAAATCCGGATGACGAAAAATCCGATAACTAAAAATCCAGACGACCAAAAATCCAGACGACCAAAAATCCAGACGACCAAAAATCCAGACGACCAATAATCCTGATGACCAAATATCCAGAAAACCAAAAATCCGGATTATAGCAAGCAAGGCACCGCCGCCGCGCCGCAGGCCTGAAATTTATTGGAAAATAAAAAAGCGGGGTCGAGGGGCGGAGACCCTAGCGGGGTTTAGGGCAGAGCCTCATGCTTGTAAGGCCGCCTGCAGGGCGTATTGTAGCCCGCCGAAATTTGTCCGGATTCGTTTTAAACATTTCATTACTTCTTGAAACCGGGGGTCAAGGGGGTATCGCTCCCTTACGGGGTGTAAGGGTTGGAGCCCCTAGCGGGGTTTGGGGCAGAGCCCCTTGCTTGTAAGGCCGCCTGCAGGGCGTATTGTAGCCCGCCGCAGGCGCGTGGGTTTAGGGGGCAGAGCCCCTACATCATAAAAACAACATATGCAAACCAGGCTTTGCGCGAAATTTGTCCGGATTCGTTTTTAAAATTTCATTACTTCTTGAAACCGGACAAAATAATCCCTGGGAGGTTATTTCATCCGGGGTTATTTTGTCCGGGTTATTTCGTCCGGGGTTTTTTTGTCCGGGGGTATTTTGACCTAGAGCCATATTTTGGAAATGTAATACTCATTTTATCAATCAAACAGATTTTGCGATAATTTAAGTTTGGTCATTCTCAACAAATTTTCATGTTTTCTCTGTATGGCGTGGCATGAAAACCGATACCTTCGGGACTTCTCTCTGGAGATAATGTTACACAAAATATTTTTAGCGATTTCTTTTCATCTGGTTCAGTTTTTTTCTTGTTATCGGGTTTTTCAAAATTGAATCGGGTCGGGTTTCTGTTTATACAGATTGCCGGGTTATCGGGTTATTGAAAAATGAATCGGGTCGGTTCGGGTTCGGGTCTGGTCGGGTTTCAAAAGAAGGCCGACCAGCTCACCTTTAAATGAGATATCAACTTGGTTTCAAAGGTAAAGTTTGAGAGAAATGTTCAAAGTTTTTTTAGTAGTATTTTGTGTATTGATATCGCATTCCAAGATGCGGAAATTATGGTCAAAGTCAAAATTTTTTTTTAAAGTTACAAAAACCCGACCCTTGATACCGATCGAAATATCAAAAATTCGCTAAAACGCTCTTCGTAGAAATTATAGAGAATTTCAAGGGCTACATTTTCCTTTTTTTAATGACACAAAGCGGACAACGCGTTTAGGACATAGGTCACTTGGAGTGAGGTCATGTCAAATATCTAAAATTTCATATTAGCAGGGGGCCCTTTAAAACAAGAAAGGTAAAATAGTTCACTTTTTAGTAGAACGGATCTTTTTGGACCAGTTATTAATGATAATGTCCTGATTCCAAAACGATTAACAGACCTTAAAATCCGCTCTTTTTAGGCCACGTCCCCTTTTGAAGTTCGGAATGTAGAAGTAGGCTCGATGAATTAATGCTCAGTCTCTGTTGAAGGTAGGACCTTCATATCTAGCTCAGAAGATAGAGAAAAGGTCAAAGGTTTTTTTGCGAAAATGTTTCTTCGGAATTTTCCATTTTCATAAGGAATTTTCCGAGTTTTCCTTCGAATTTGTTGAAAAGTTAAATTTGAATGGTGAATAACTTTTAAACAAAAATTTTTTCGCAAAAACTTTCTTCAACACATTGATTTCTAGACAAATCTTCCAATCTGGAACCAAGTTGATATCTCATTCCGTTGGGTCCTGAAAATTCATAGAAAAAAAATGACTTAATGGCCGCTCACGAGCGAATAGTTGAGCCGCCGTCGATGAACCCGATGATTTTGGAATCAAGGATGGATACAGAACAACATATTATCATACCAACGTTTCTATTAAAATTTGCACGATTTTTTGCCTTATCGGATACGCTATTTAGTCAATTGACAGAGAAACTTACTTGCTCTTTTGTGCCTGAAGACGAAGAAATGGAAATCGTTAAAACTTCAGTTGACAGAAACTTTAAGTTATTTAGTAAAATTCCACATTTTCGCGCTAAAGTTACGCTACGGCGCTCATCAAGTTTTTGTTTTCGAATAGACGCTTTCAACTAAAAATGTTCCTAAAGTTCTGTCTCCGGGTGTGAAACGAAAACTTTCCTATGAATATTGAAACTTTACCGAAAAAGCGCTAGTGTACGAAGTAGCGCAACGCAACCGTGTTTTTTTTCATATTTTTGTAAACAAAAATCTATCTCTCCAACCTGTTTGCCTAACTTTTCTAAGATTTAACATACTGTTGAAAACATTGCATCGAATGCGTTGAATGAAATTGTGTATAAAAGCTTGAAACTTTCAGGTGATATGAAAAGACTGTTGAAGGTAAGAAAAAAGAAAAAAAAGGTCAATTCATACAATAGAACCGAGAGAAGAATGCGGTTGAATTTGTGTAACGCACCCAACTCCGAAAAACACCAATGTAAACTGTCAAGTTGTCCCAGGAATTGAAAAGCTCACAAAGTACTCATCAGAAATACAATCGATAACATCTCAGAACAGCCACTATAAAAAATTTTCTCTGTATTTTATCAAGTGAAATGTGGATAAAGGGTCGTTCATAAATTATGATACCCAAGAAGGGGGAGTGAGTCTAAGATGTGTAGCCACCAATTTAATGGCATATTTGAAATGTTATCGAATGACTTTGAAGTTTCCTTTTTCAAAAATAGTTTTTATATGTTTGTGGCACGTAACACTTCATTACTGACCACCTTCGAGATGGTTTTTCGTGTTTATATTCTACAAACATGTTATAGTACATTACGTATGTATGTGTAACAACTCAATGGCGTAATGGTTAGCTCGTTTGCTTTCCAATATTCGATTCAGTTACCAGTGTGATGGTTCGAAACTCACCCGCAACAGAAAAAAAATCGGTTGTCAGACATGTACACAAATACACAGCTGGCTGAATCGGTTCAAATCTGGTGTAGATGTGTGAGAAGAGCTGTCACACGGCTTACCGGTCAATACATTGTGGGGAGCTGCCGGTATTCTACTCCCACTGCGCTTTAGTGGGCTAAGCACTGCTATAGGTACTAAGGCGCAACATTCAAAAATCCTTCAGAGTGTTGTTTTGACTCGTAGGAAGGCGAATGCTGTAATCCTACAAGTCAAAACAACATTTTGGAGGCTCTTACGTACAATATTTTACATGTTGATGCTCGGTAAATGCGTTTTCCGAGTCGCTTGCGACGAGGTAATGACGCATTGACGGAGCAGAAACATGTAAAATATAAAACGTTGTTGCTTGTAAGATTTTGTGTTGACGACGAAAAGAAGTACAGCCCTTGCCTTCGGTGCTACAAACCACCCACTTGTCAAAACAACTTTTTTTACAAAATTTTATGGAAATTAATGTAATTTCTTCGAATTTCCAGCAAAAAAATATTTTTTCATGAAAATTCGAGAAAAATGATGAAAATTTCGAGGAGATTTTCTAAATAGTAGGCAGAGTTTATGATGAATAGTTTAAGAATCGATGAATTCTGCTATGTGAGTATGCTCCTCTCTCCCCCTCAGCATGACGTATTTAACAATCGCAAATAGAAAAACTTTTCTCACAATATGTGTTTCGGGAAAAGGGGAATTTGTGTCACAGTTGTCAGAACTTATTCTGCAGCATAAAAGAAATTCATTTCGATGTGCCTATTGAACAAGAAGTTTCATAAACATAAGTACGAAATTTCTACTAAAAAATCACGGCATAATAAGGACTTTCTTTTTGTGTTATGCGGTGATTTTTCCTTCGCTTTATATACTGAAAAATCAATTTAGTCAAAACCATTGTTACGGATGTAAAGTTATGCGGATCTCTGGGGCAGTAAAAGAAACTTTTACTTCTTTTGATCCGAAATTGCTATACAATAACTTCTCCAAAAATCAAGGGTGATTAAGATGAAAATTGTCGTTTTACAAAAATCACAACTTTACAGACCTAGAGAGGGAAACCTAAGTTTTCTTTCCGTTATTTTGCGTTAGTTAAGCTTTTCTGTAATAACATGAGGGTACATCACCCATACGTGCTTTCAAGTTTTTTTGTATTTTAACAGGTTGCGAAGATTGCGCCATGACCCGTTGCAGACTATTTACAGTGATGTTTAGTGGCGAACGATGTTTTTGTTATTTGAATGACTTTCATCTTACCGCAAATAAATTGCAAAAAATCTTTATTGTCACATAACGAAATAGATGAGTTCTTGCCACACTAAGAAGTGTTCTCACATGTGGCTTGGGTGGCAAACTCACACTTAAAATGTGGTTATGCCGAGGGGACACTCACTGGTCAAAATGGTGTCCTTTATTTCCTTGTCAATTTCTCGTATTATTTCCTCTTTTACATTGGCATTTTCTTTTAGGGTGGCAATTCAATTACTCGAGTGATAAACCTTCGGGTTATGTATTCAATATTTTTGTTATTGATAGAGGCAAAAAGTATGCACGCCATAATTATGGTTATTCAAACCTCTTTTTAAGCTTCTCGAAAACATCTCTCTGTCGCTCTGCGTTATTTGTAAACGAAATTTTTTTTAAGAATCCGGGCCAAAATGAAGGTTTTAAAGGTAGGGATCCATTGGCAGCAGGGACTATTTTTGAGAAAATATTTTTTGAGGCAGCGATAAAAACGCTGATATCACCAGTTGTGACTTCCAAGTGTAACTCGGTTTTTAGTTGTTATGAATTTTGTGAATTCGGGGTGCGCCGGTGGTGACAGATAGATGGCTCGCACGGTTTGATTAACCGGTTGAACAGTGACAATTACCAACTAGTCGACGCTTGATTCTATCGTTGCAAAGTGTTTGAGTTGAGTTCGACCGAATACTTCGCAGAGTTAACAACGTTAAGTGAGAGCAGTTCACCAGTAGAAGCTGACCACTAATCACAGGGGAAATTTATATATTAAGCTTGCAGTCAGCAAGACAATTTTTATGGTGGACAAAGGAGTGGAAGAGGATCGTATTTGCCAAACAATATTAACGAACTCGTAAAGCTTTTAGGTATACGTATATAATTATTGGAAGTGATCCAGAACATTGTAGTCGTGTGATTAACTCGGACCTATAGCAGACATTAAGGGGCGACCAAGAGGTTAATTTGGCCCGCAAATAAAAGCGTCATTAGTAAAGGAGATAAGTCGCACTCACCACCCAACTTAAAAGGTCTTTTTAGTTGTAAGGGGATGCGCATTTTTAGGTTAAATTTAATTTCAAAAGTGAAATAAAGAATTTGTCATAGTTTGTTCAATTAGTGTATTCCATTTGTATCAAGTAATTAAAGTGAGGAAAACGGATCGTTACACAAGCTGGTGAAAGAATGTAAGGAATACCTGAATCAGTTAGGACTGAGAAATCGGTCTGGATGGCAATACCTGTCCCGAACTCACTTTATGCTAAAATTATAAAGGACTGGGCGGGGGCGGAACACGGTAAGATCTGGGAAGCGTGTGATGGAGTAGTGCACACTAAGTACTTCCTCACCACTCTGAACGAGAGATGGACAAAAGAGCTCTTGACGATGAGCCGGGACCGAGGGAAGACGATCGTGGGAACGGTGACCGCTCATTGCGGATTCAACAAACACCTGACGAAAATAAAGATTCTAAGTGACCCGGAGTGATCCTGTGGCTTGAAAGAGGAAAAGGGTTTTCACCTCATATGCGTGTGCCCCCAGTTCCATCAGCTGAGGTACAGGACGCTTGGAGACTATGTCATCCACCCTTAGAGAGTGACAGAACTTTTTTTTTTTATTTCATATGCAAAGCTAAATTTCAATTAATAAATAGAATAGAAAATTGAGTTATGTTTGTTATTGCTGGTTTCGAACGTGCCAATAAATTTCGGCGAAGTATTCTTCCTCGTTCATATCTTTTAGGCTGTTTCGAAAATCTATTAATTTCATGCATTCAAGTAGATGGGTAGAATTTTGTTCTGATTGGTTGCATAGGGTGCAGATTGGTGATGATTTTACTCCAATTCGTGCCAGATGTTTAAGTAGCAGATCATGTTCTGTTAATTTTCTGAAGTTTGCTACATATATCTTGCGTGTATTCGATCGGATAGTTGATGGATTTATGTTCTGCCACATTTTATTTATACAGAACTAGGACCTATCACATTAGATAAGTTCCTGGTCGGCACGCGAAGGTTCACATGATGAACGGGATTGGGAACCACAGATTTTTTCAGTTTGGGACGATCTTTAGACCCTTGGTCTACCATAGTATGATACAATTTAAAGATCGAAAAGAAAATCCTTCACGGCGGGCATCGGATTTCCAGGGAACCAATTTTTTCCCAAAAACTTACTGGGGATCGTGTTCCCAAGTTACCCCATAATTTCCATGGGGTCGAAGAAATGTTCAAAAACGTGGATTTTCAAGGGAGTGTCAGTGAAACTTTTTTGCAAATATCTCGGCGTAAAATTTTTTTTTACGTTTTTTTACAAACCGTACTTCGTTTGGGAAATTTCTGTGGGTCGATCAAGTTCTAATACTGTTAAAAGATCTTGAAGCGTTGAAATGTGTTCTGATAAGTAAATCCCTGATAGTCGAATCGCGGCAGTGTGGTCTTGCAACTTGACTTGATGTTTACCCCTCTCCCAAAAAAATCACATCAGTCAAAACGTCAGGACTCGATTGTGTAGTAGGAACGACCCCGTAGTTCTTTTTGTGTAAGGCGTGAAAAATAAAGGGGCTAGTTAAGGGCTGAAGGGGCTGCAAGACCCACTCTAAGGGCCCTTATGGGCTTCGAGCCATTAATGTCTTATTGGGTCGAAGCATGTCAAAATGTGTTTTATACTTTTGAGGAATTATCTTTAGACCATCCCAGAGTCATTCTAAAGGGGCTGATTAAGGGCTGACGATTACGACCTACACTGAGTTAAGGCCTGGTCTATGACGAAACTTATTCAACTTTTTGTCAAAAAGACATGTCGAGATCGACTATTATGGCTATAAGCAAAATTTATTCAACTCAAAATGTAGAGGATGAAAACATTAAGGGCTGACGATTTAGACCAACCTTGAATTAAACTAAAACTTCCAAAACTGAACGGCATACAGCTTAAACTAACAAACCAGGTAAAGTTCCTGGGGATGATAATAGATAAAAATCTAAACTGGAAACATCACATCCAAGAAATAATAAAGAAAGCTACTAAAATCTACTGGCAATGTAGATTAGCTTTTGGGAAGACTTAGGGACTGAGGCCTAAAGTGATTCAATGGCTCTACACTGCAATCATAAGGCCAATTCTATTCTATGGTTGCCAATTATGGCACCAAAAAATTAAAACAAAGAAGATAAAGTCAGATCTAGAACACGTCCAAAGAATGATTCTATTGGGGATCACGGGTGTCATGAAATCCACTCCAACCAAAGCCTTAGAAGTCTTACTGGGTATTCTCCCAGTAGATCTATACGGCGAACACGAAGCAATGAACACGGCGGAAAGACAGACTGAAGAACGCTAACTGCTGGAAGAACTCCACCTACGGACACGCAACTATTCTATCTAATTAATTAATCTAATTATTCTATCTAACGAGAAGGAGATCCCAGAGTTTTTAATGCATTCAGACAAATGCACACCCTATCACTTCTTCGGTATAAATTAGCAAATTCAAATACCAGAAAGATACTTTTGGACAAGAGGAAATCCTTTCAATGAAAATGACCTTATTGTATACTCAGACGGGTCAAAGATGGAGTCTGGTTCTGGAATAGGAATTTTTTCTAAGAACCTCAAACTCGATGTATCCGCTGGACTCATATGCGACCATACTACAAGCTGAAACATGCGCAATCGATCATGCAGGCAAACTGCTTATCTCACAAGGTACGCAAAATAGAGACATAAATATATGCTCAGACAGACAGGCTTGCTTAAATTGCTACACCTCGAAACCAACGATAGAGTGTCAAGGAACCTTAGAAAATCTGTCTAAATTCAACAGAGTTAACCTTACCAACATAGAAGGTAAAGAAATAGCTGATAACCTAGCTGGGAAGTGAAACACCATTTCCAGGCCCGTCACCAGCTTTAGGGCTAGCATACAACGTTCAAAGAAGGATCATAAAGAACTTCTATAAGAAAAAACATTACCAATCTTGGAAAAACCTGACAAACTGTAAACACAGCGGAAATGGGAAAAATCCTCACATGAGGCCTAGTTGTACACTTAATTGTATCTTTGTCATCATCATCATCATCAAACTTTATAGACCATTAAGTACCTTTCGGTGTGAGGTCTTTATGACACAACCCTAGCAAGGTGTACCACCCCCCTCCATGCCCTCCTATCGCCCGCCAAGGAGATGGTTTGTTCGCCCAGAGAAATTCCCCTAACTTCCAAATCCGATTTAACAGAGTCTATAAACCTTCTCCTTGGTCTACCCCTTGTCCTAACCCCCGGGACCTGTGCACCTAAGATCCTTTTTGGTAGCCTGTTATTACCCATCCTTTGAATGTGCCCGAACCAGCGCAGACAACTAGCCTTTGCCTCCTCTTCCACTGACGAAACCCCCAAGTTTTCCCGAATGTCGTCGTTCCTAACGTGATTATCCCACTGCTCCCTCCGATGAACTTTCGCTATACTCCTAAGAATCCTCATATCAGAAACCTCCAGGTCATGCACGAGATATCCGCAGTCCACCCAGCTCTCACTACCATACAAAATTGTCGGTCTTAAAATTGACCTGTGTATAGCTAACTTTGTTGCGCTACTCAATTCCTTTTTGTTGAACACGTGTGAACTCAATTGACTGGCTACCGTGTTTCCCATTTTCCTCCGTTCCCCAAATTCCCTAACTAGCTTGCCATCCTCTGAATAAATGGTTCCTAAGTACCTGAATTCAGAAACCTGCTCTAGCTCCTCCCCACCCAAACCGCAAGCAATCCCCTTCCGAGATTTGCCGACATGAATAACCTTAGTTTTTCCCACACTTATCTTCATCCCGTACTCCTCACATGCGGCATTCAGGCAGTCCACCCCATCCTGTAAATCCCTGGAATTATCTGCCAGCAGAATCAAGTCATCCGCATAGGCCAGTATTTTCATTATTACCTCACCCACCTCAACCTTTCCCTGCAAGTTGGCTCGCTTTATAATTTTGTCCATGAAAATTATGAACAGAAGCGGGGAGAGACAACAACCCTGACGAACGCCCTCATTAACATCGAAAGACTCGCTAATTTCACCATCTATTCTTACCACGGCCCTGCTCCCTGAGTATATACTCTTAATGGCTAGCAGTAAACTCCCATTGATACCGTACGCGCTAAGAACCCCGAACAGCTTCTGTCTTGGTACCCGGTCGAATGCCTTCTCCAAGTCGATGAAGCATAGGTATAAGTCCCTATTCTTTTCATAAAGCTTTTCGATAGTCTGCCTGAGACAGAAAATCTGATCCTGACACCCCCTCAGAGGCCTGAAACCACCCTGAACTTCATCCAATACACCTTCCACCATGTTCCTAACCCGGTCCACAAGTACGCTCGCGAATCTTTGTACCTAACATTAATTAAGACCAATAAACATAACTAACTAACCTTGAGTTAAGGGATGGTCTCAAACCAGATCATACATTTCGATATGCTTTTTTAACGAAAAGTTGAGTAGCTTTGGCCAGAGACCAGGTAGGTCTTTGTTTTGAACGCCTTACACAAAATAATGACGGGGTCGAGGTTACAGCGACATGCACCTTTAACACTCAGCTTGAAAGTGCCAATAAAAAAGTTAGGTTCTAGAAGTACTCTGAAATGAGTGTTTCAAAATGCTGATGAATATTACAAGATGTTTAAATATTTATTTCGTTGCTAATTTATTCATCTATTTATTTTGCCAACTTGAAAGTCTCGTTCAAAGACGCATTTTCGATGATTTAATTTTTCTCATTTGAATGAATTACGTTTTTTTTTACAAAAAAAGTTAACTGTCCAACGAATTTCTCATTCTCATTCAATGTTCAAATCATGAAACACTTGTTGGTCAAAATTTTCTTCATCTTTTTTTTTTTAACTGAAAAAAGTTCGTCTTGTTCATTTAAGTGAATTTGAGCACCGTTTCAATATAAAAAAGAATATAATTTTATGACTTATAAATCTGACACAAACAAGTCGATTCAAGGCCTTACTGTGAGTAGAGGCCCTCCCCTAAAATAAAAATAAAATAAAATAATCTGCCGTTGCCATAAGACGAACGTTATAAACATGTTGAAATGTATTTACATGGTTTTTATTTCTAAGTCTTATCTTCTACTTTTCCAAAGAAAATATTCTCCGAAAACATTGGCAACACCCTTAAAGATTTGTATGAATTTCGAGTAAAGCTCTGGAAAATCATAAAGAAGAAAAAAAAATGACAAAATCTACATAAGTTTCTTCGAGATTAGTTGAAAATTTGTTTGGCTAGTTCCAGGCAAAACTTCGGCAGACAATCAGATAAAGAAAATGGTTCGATATCGTGTGCGGTTGTGTTTGGTATCCTTTTTGCATTACGTTATGTACAAAGCTTTTTATCGGCGAGAGGGTAGGGGGGAAAATTTTTCTTGTCGCTTATTTTCATTTTCATTTTTCTTCCAAAATTAACGATATTTTGAAGTTGAACCTATTGGGAAAAGTTTACAACAAGCCACAACCGTACACGTTTCATGCCATCATCCATATTTTCAGTTAGACTAAAAAGCAGTTACATGACCTTTGTCATCGCCATGCATTTATAATAATCGTGTATGTTGAGCCCATAACATATTTAATGCGTTAACCTTTTCCCATAAATAAACGATGACGAAAATGTGTACAATTTATCAGCTCGTGAAGGTAACGCATTTTTATTGGATCATCATTTCCAGCAAAAGTTAAACATTTATTTTCCACACATTCGCAACCGGAATCTGTGGAAAAGATAAAAGCGATTTTATTCAAAAATATTCAAGTATTCGAAATCGCAACATAATATTGAAATCGATTCCACGTAACATAAGGTCAAATATGCGTATGAATCGCGTTGCTTCTTAAACAAGTACTCAACAATGTTATGGAGGAGACGGTAAGTGCCATTCGATGCTCGCGTTGAAATGAGTTTCCTTTGAGTAGATGCAAATAAGCAAATCGCTACAAAGGAAGCAAACTTCCTTCTCTTTTCGCACAGTTATGCAAAAAAAAAAAACAGTAAGTAAAGAGCTAAGACTAGACATGTGCGCCGATCACTTCGCGCCAGCGCGCCGAAACGCCGCCGATAGCAAATAGGATACCATTTAGACCCAACGCGAAGGGCCACGCGATCTTCTAAAAACCGATCGGCGCACACCTCTGAATACAATTTATACAATAAATTTTACAGGAAGTCCAAAATTTGAAAAATTGAAATTTTGTCAAAATTCATCAGGATAGATAGAAGAAAAATTTTTTCCGCGGCTATCGTTTAGAACGTTCAAATTTATAAAAATTTCAATTAAATTTTTATTTAAATAATTAAGGGGAGTGCCATGAAATGTCCTTTCTTGTTTTCTACATCTATTTTTGGGATTTGAAAAACTAATTTTCACCACGCCGTCGGCGCCGCAACCGATCGATTTCCCGCCGGCGCACATGCATAGTAATAGTACATTACATCGGACCCTGCTAAAGTCATTCATTACATGAGGACAATCCAAACGGTATTTTAAAAATCGGTTTTTCGAATTTCGTTACCGGTTTTTTTCGGTAATTCATTTTGTTGCGAAAAGCGCATTTTCCCTATTAGATTTACTGAATATTTTTTAGAAAAATGTGGCGAAAAAGAATTGTTGGTACTGCAAGGGGTAAATTTTCATTCAAAATTTAGCTTGTAGGCAACTACTTCACCATAGGACGCATAAGGTTTGAACAATTTACGCTTACTGTAGCCCTTGATGATGACCTCCAATAAGCTAGATTCTCTTTGAAAGATGAACTTCGAGATTTGTTGTACTTTAGGAATACACTTCTACACAGTAATATTTGTTAGCAGTTCAGTTCCGTCTGAATTTGTCTGATAAGGCTTCTTGTTTCTAAATTTTTCTTTCCTTTTTGACAGACCATTCTTAATCTTTTTGTGTGAATTTAATTTATCTATATGTGGGAAAGTAAGGGTAAGGGTAAGTAATAACAAAGCTTTCACTGCGATCGCGTCTGCACTCGCTTCGCTCGCACCTGGACAACTTCAACGTTTTCCATGAATGGCATGGAACTCTTTATATCCTTCTGTGGAAATGGGCAGTGATTTTGAAACTATTGAACCTCTACTTCAACGCTATGAATCAGAAATTACAAACCTCGACTTAACCCTAACGCAATTCTCTTTTACTTGGTTTCAGTCGATCTTTGCTAACTCATTAGATGATTGGATGAAATGCAAAGCTTACGACTTATGGAATTTAATGGGATCGTCTTGGCTGAAAAAACTTTCAGCTTACCTGAGATATTTTGATTTCCATGTTTATTGGTCTGTTTCGTGTGTATTTTCTTCACCCTATAAGACAAAATTGAGAAACCGGTTTTTTACCGTTTTTTTTTTCGAAAAAATTCGATACAATTTTGAGATTAGAGCCGAACTCTAGAGTGTTGTTTGAGTAACAAGCTCAGGAAAACTGTTGTTTTGACGAGTGTAGTGTTTGCATATCCGATTCGAAAGCGAGGTAAATAGTTGAACGAGTCAAAATAACAGTTTCCAAAGCGAGCTGTTCAAAATAAACGAGTGAAATTATGATTTCACTTCATTGTCGCCAAAGTAATGAATTATGTAGCAGAGTCACATTTATAATGTTTTTTTGTATACGGTGAGAGTGTGTGAGTGTGAACGAAAAATATTTCCCAATCACTTGTGAGCGAAAACTACTGCCTGCCGTCATAAAAAACTTAGAGGAACATTTTCAACGAATTTCGCTGAAAAAATGAAATTAGCGACAAAATTAAACCAAACATTCGCGGTCTGCTTTTGTCGCTAATTTGAATTTTTTCGGCGAATTTCGGTTATTTTCTCTAATTTTTTCCTTATGACGGCCGGTAGTGCTGTTCGCTGCATGTGCAGCAAGTTCCAAGTGAATTTTCGCATATTATCAGTATTATTGTAGATGCTACTTGCACCCGGATGTAATCTACCAAACTTTAACTGCGAAAAAAACGGATGAATGTAACGTTGACGGTGACACCTAGTAGAAAATTTTCGCATCGCGATTATGAAATTGCTATTTACGTCACTAAGCCTGAAAAGTTAAATTCTTTTATTACCTTGGCGCCTATGATAAGCTAATTGTAGCACTCAAAATCACTGAAAATAGGTCAATAATATGTCGATTATAGTCGATTTCCATACTTCGCAACAACTTAATAGCATTATGATCCGCTCGACTATAATTAGCGCTATTGTGGTCGTCTACGACCATAATCAGCACTATAACAATCGACAACGACCATAATCAGCGATATTATAGTCGAGTCGAATTATACAAACTGCAAAAGGATGTGTGATGCCATGGATCAAAACAATTAGGAAAAGTGGCACATTTTCGAAAAAATTCGTTTGATGAATTAATGAATGGTTTCGTGCAAAATTGGCTTATTATAGGCGCCGGTAAAAAACTATCGTATAACACAAGGGCTAAATCGATCGATGATAGTCTCGGTACGTGAATCATTCACATCACCTCGACTATAATCATGCGATTATAGCACTTGTGTTATAATATACTATTTTGCCAAAAGAAATTGTCCGTTTGTCCGTGTGATCCGAATAGAAAATCAATGAAATGAATGACATCTGTTCAGCTTGTGTGTGTAAACGTTACTTTTCTTCACTATGTTTTAAAGGAACATTCGCACCGCTTTATAGGTATGAAAATTACACCTCACTGTTGTTTCAATAAAAGCGCGGTGGTAATTTTCGTGCTTGTCTGATTGGGTTGGATGTTAGGCTTCTACGCGAGTTGTAGCTTAAACGAAGTTTTTTATATAAGGGGGCGAAAAACTGAGAGCCCGAAAGTTTGTCGCACGAACAAAAATTTACAATGTGCAGTAAATAATATTAAGATGACATAAAATCTTCCATTTTTCACAACTAAGTCACAAAAAATAAACTTTTCACTTTAATGCCCAACTTACTGTAATTTTGATTCGATGAAAAGAATAAAAACAAAACGCTTCTGCTTGGAAGTTTTTAACATAATAAAATGTCATAAAAGTTTTACAGTTATTGTGTTAAAGAACTGCTTGGGAAATTGTTTTTCATGTTTTTGTTTGTTTTATGTGACAGAATTGTGTGTGCATTTACAATTACGAACATACGGTTTTCACATTTGTATAGTTTCTGAGAACAACCTCGCGTTTATATCGTCATAGTTTTTTTAATTGTCAAGTCTCTAAATTAAAGTGAAAAGGCAGGGAAAACGCTTTGATGTTCCATCGTTGGTTTTTATGGTTCGAAGGAACAGTTTTGTTGAGCCGGAGCTATGTGCAGAATTAACTAGAGCACTTTATGTATTTCAGTTAATTTCGTTCAAGGACCGTTTTGTTCTAACTGAGGTTAAAATTTCAAATAAAAAATCAAATAAAAAACTAAAACAAATTTTCAATATTGCTTGAGTCGGTTTTCATTAGCTTCTCATTTCACTAACATTCCACTCGCTGTCATTAACTGACTGACTGACTCGCTGACTTAACTAGGCGAACGTTTTAAATTCCGTTGGCTACTTTTTTTCTGCATGTTTTCATCACTTTGAAGTCTGCCTTGATAAAAATTTTGACCAACTAACTTAGATAAAAGCTACGATGATCTTTAGAAGAGTTCTACCTTGCGTTTGAACTCATTCCCTCTTTTTATATCATTAGTGTGACGAGAAAAATTTGTAAAAAACAAAGTTCTTTGTCAATAGGCCTGAGTCCACGCAATTTAGTACGACGTCGGCATATGTCAAAGCGTTAAATATTTCATGATGAATTGTATAAGCAGACAAGCACACCATTATGTGTCTCTTCACGTGTTGTCACTTATTCGTCATGAACTTACATATAATTTGGCATAAATTCGACGCCGCACCGAAAGCTTGGGTTCTGAGAGTTTGGGTTGATTGATTTATTGTCAAACTTATACATATAGCTTTAAGCTGTAAGTTATATGTTTACATTATATGTTAAGAGTTATAGGTTTATGTGAAAAATGTTCATTAAGAATTATTTTTTGATGATTGACGGCTGGTTGATGATGATTGATCTTCAATCAATCATGATTGATGATGATTGATCTTCAATGAGCCATAATTGATGATGATTGATCTTCAATCAATCATGATTGATGATGATTGATTTTCAATCAATCATTATTGATGATGATTGATTTTCAATCAATCATTATTGATGATGATTGATCTTCAATTAATCATGATTGACGATGATTGATCTTCAATCAATCATCACCAATCTTCGTAATGACAATTTTCTACGTAAACTTATAAGTTTTAACATAACGTATGGCTTACAGCTATATATATAAGTTATAAATTTATCCGCTTCTTGGCTTGGCCCAAACTCTCTTGATTTTACACACTTCGCCATAAATAAACAAAAAAATCGCTTTTCGTTTTGTTTGTAATGTTTCCTGTATCGTTGTTAATTGAACATTTGTTTGATGATTGATTTTACGTTTTAAAATAATTTCCATCTTCGTGACTTGAATACTTGAATATCAGCGCCACCTCTCGTACATATATAGAAATGATCAATTTTCTCTATTCATATAAATAATCGGACTTACTATTAATATACTTTACATCTCAGCTTTAACCAATAATTAATTTTTATAAATTTAACTATGCAAATGAGGAATGCGTCAATTATCGCAAACATTTTTAATTTATGATTTTTTCTCTTTTTTTTACTTTCATGACAGTGAAGGAAACGTTAATTTGTGCACCAAACAAAAATCGCCCAAGTATTTTTGAAGTTGCACAAATTTTTCATTCTTGAGCGTGTTTGGTTCACTTTTTACCATTGACGTGCCATACTGCGAAAAAAACTACAGAGACACATAGTCACATCCCGACGGTAGTCCATGAACAGTTTGCAAATTATTCAGCTGGTCATCTTCGCCATTTTCGTCATTACTTTCCTTTTGCGTTTCATCTTCTTCAATTGTCATCGGCAATTGACATCCACTGGCAGTTATTCTTCGGCCCATATTATCATACTTGATGGGATAGAGGCTGGTCGTGATTTCACATTCATCTTTGCCCAATGTTGACGCATACTGATCCTGACTTTTGAGACATCCAGCGCATAGGCTTACCGCTCCGACACTAGGGACGCTATCGTTCATATGATTCGTTTCCAAATTTTGATAATTTATAACATTTTGCAGTCGATTGGTCGTATCATTCGGAGCATTGGATCGATGTCTATTGTTGCGGGGTAGAGTAACATATGAAGACACATTGATTGGAAACAGTTTACCGATTACCCTATTCGGTATGTTGAGGAGATCTGGGTAAATATTCACGTCTGGATTGTCCATGGCGTCTGGTGTCAACGACACTGAAATGAAAATATTTCCATATGCCGGATTGGCGGCGACATTCGAACAAAATTCGGGAGGAGGAGGAAATACGCCAACGTTCATAGGAAACTCGTCATTTCTTGACATATTTTCAATAGTTATTTGTACTGGTTCTAATGCCAAAACTGATTCAGTTTTGTTTGTGGAGGGAGTGTGGGCGATTTCACAACTGTCCTGGCGATCGTTTGTTGTGATGCTCAGGTCGAGCAGCTTTTTCTCTTGGTCATTGAAGCTGACACTGCCTTTTATATTTTTGATCGCGCGTCGTCGTTGGGTTGATTTTTTACATAAACAAACCAAAAATGAAATGATAATAAGACCAAAAACGGTTCCGAACGTACCGAGTATGAGACCGAAATACCAAAATGTTTCCGGTCCCTTTTCGATGACGGGCTGAACGATTTCGGTAAGTGACAACGAAACGTTTTTGCTGGCAAAGCCGATGTTATTCTTTGCCGAGCACACATACACTCCCGCATCGAATGTTGTGATGTTGAATATTGTTAGATTTCTCCACAAGGTGTCGGTGTAAAATTCTTCTTCGTACAAAAAGTTGTCATTTTCAAAGTCTTTGCCATTGAAGTCCCACGAGGCCGATGGTAATGGATCGCCATAAATCAGACAACCGAACGTAATATTGCTGCCGATGTCCACATTGTAAATGTCATCGCTAAAAATGTCTACTTTCGGAGGGCAACCGAATTGAATTTCTTCCACATCTTCCCATTGTTTATTTCGGAAAACGAATGGGCTACGACACGTCAAGCTAAGACTGTTCAGATTGCTTTGAATGTACCAGTTGCGGAATTTGCGCAACTTACAATTACATTTCCATGGGTTGCCTTCCAGCACAAGTGTCTTCAAATTGCGCATGTATTCAAACACATTTTCCGACACACTTTCCACCAAATTGTTTTTCAAATTTAACAATTCCAACAGTTCCAAATTGGCGAAGGCCAAACTATCAATTTGACTGATTTGGCAGTTGTGCAAATCTAGCGATCGCAAATGTGGCAATACCGGAAATTGATACGCGACCAATTTCTTCAACGGATTACCGTACAAATATAGGATTCTCAGTCTATCGTTGCCGTTGAATGTTTGCTTGTCCAACGTTTCAATTGCATTTTCACTTAAATCTAATTCGACTAAAATTTTCAAATTTTTAAAAGCGTCCCGATGGATGTAGATTATGTTTGATTTTTTCAAATAGATTCTCTGTAAATTAACTAGGCCAAGTGATGTAAACTCTTCACGATTCAAATAGGCTATGTTGTTTTCATTCAAATGGAGGACTTGCACTTCCGTTGAAAGCGTTGTTGGTATGGTGGTCAGCTGAAGTGTATTACATATGACCGACTTTTTGCCATTGGACCATTTGCACACACAACTCGCTGGACAGCTCGATGTCCAATCATCGCTCTTTGTTGATGTTATATATAGAAACAGAACTGTTCGGTTGACAGAGAAAATAATTCAAACAATTAGACTCCCAAAATGCTCTCAAGAAAATTAAAAAAAAGGAAAGTCAGTTCTACCAACCTATTAATTGATATGTATGCATATTTTCCGGATTCTCATTCTCATCATGAATTTAGCCAAGAAATAAATCGGTTACACGTTGGCTGCTGATTTCGCGTACGTTCAAACGTTTGATTCCTGAAATAAGATATCATATTTTAATACACAGTCCTGCAGTTGTATGAAAGAAACAAATTTTAATAAGAAAAAGTTTCAACTCAGATATCCTTCACAATTCAAAACCGTATAATTTAAAAAAGTTTCTTTCAGTAGACTTTTACGAAATATCGAGGCTTATAAGTTTCCTTTAAGATTCGATGTCATCGACTAAAATAAATCAAAGAAATTTTTCATGCTTCATATGCGGTGCGAAAGTAAAAATTTCATCCCATGGGACGAAAATTTCATTTTCGCCCCTCGGGCTAATGCCCAAGGTGCGAAAATAAAATTTAATAATCTAAATCGTCAAAATAAACCATCCTGGACAGCGGTGCATATGCTATTTTATCTGCCGAGAAAAGATATATCGAGAAAAACAATTTTGCCCTAGGGAGAAAAACAATTTTGCCCTAGGGAGAAAAGTGCGAGATTATCGTTCTAGGCAGATAACAGTTATTTATGTGTCTGATTTTGACGACTGATTTTAGGCAATTTCGCGTGTTGTAGACCGAGCAAAGCGAGGTCTACATGCGAAAGTGCCTAAATGAGTCGTCCAAAACAGATACACAAAAAATTTTTCATGCAGAGGTCCAAAATCGAGAGAAATTTATAAAATTTCCTTCGATTTTGGCCCCGAGGCATGAAAAATATAATACACCACTCGGAGATACTTTCGTACCTCTCCCTTGTAGTGTAAATAACTAATGCCTGTCCTTTTGTTTTTCTCCCTGGACCCCTATTTCCGACAAGCGCGAGAAATCGTGCTATGTTTTCTCACCTGTTGCCTTCGCTGCTCTCACGCGAGAATGAAAATGTGAGATACACCTTCTTGCTTGTTGATGGACTCTGTATGTTTGTCTATCCTTCTGACTATTCGTCTGTCTGACTCTACGGTCGTCTCCGTCACAGATCGGAATTCTTTGGAATCCAGGATTTCGTCTTCTTTTTAAAATCAGGACAACTTCAAAGGGGACGTAAAGTTCAAATAATCAGGAAATGACACATCAGTGAGCAGAAAGTCGTCTCAAAAATCAGAAAACTGAAAATTTTAGCTCTGGGGTGGTCACAGAAATAATTGGGTTGAGAACCCAGATAGGAAAGCCTCTCAGAATGTATGTATTGGCCGAGTCCTTATGATCTAAAACGTGGTGGCTTTTTGAGGTCGAATCATGTGCAGCTAGCTGCTCTTCCTTTGGCAAGAACAGATAGTATCTCTGTCTACACTCCAAGCTCTTCGGGAACGATGTTGAACCCAGCCCGAAAGTAAAGTATTTAGGGGTTATTCTCGACCAAAAGCTCAACTGGAACGAGCATGTCAAAGACAAAGCACAGAAAGTAGTATCCACTTTCTGGATCTGTCGCAGGGCTTTCGGAAGGGACTGTGGAATACGGTCTTGAGCCATATTGTGGATCTATGAGACGGTGGTCAGACCTATGTTGAGCCATGGCTGCTTAGTTTGGTGGTCAAGGCTCAACGTGGAGTGTGCGAGGAGGAAGTTAAATGAAGTTCAGAGGCTCGTGTGCATTTTTGTCACTGGAGCTATGAAAACTAGGGCCACAGCAGCCATGGAAGCGCTCATTGCGCTATCACCCATCCAGACGATCGTTAAAGCAAAATACTTCGCCTCGGCAGATAGGCTGAAGCAAAATGGCCTCTGGATGAGGAATTTCGAGTCTGGCCATGGGAAGATCCTGAAAGTGATTAACGACAGGGTCTTCCATATGCCCAGGGATCGCGTAGTTCCACAGATTGACTTCTTGAGGCGATATCAGATCGTTATACCGGAGAGGGTGGATTGGCTAGGAAACTGGCCGACCTGCCTTCCGGATGATGAACTGGTGAGCTTCACTGATGGGTCGAAAACTGTGACAGTTTCCATTTAGGAAAATTGGCAAACGTCTTCCAAGCTGAGACGTTTGCGATGTTGATGGGGGTGACAAAGTTAGTGACGGGTAGCAGAGCGACCATCTGCTCAGACAGTGAGTCAATGATTAGGGCGCTCGCTTCGCCCGTGACGACGTCAAAACTGGTTGGAGAGCTGAAAGGGACCCTAAACCGATCGGGACTGGGAAATCAGATCACGATTGCCTTGGTCCCTGGTCACACCGGTGTAGACGGTAATGAGAGGGCGGACGAGCTGGCCAGACAGGGTTCAACATCTGCGACAGAGGGTCCAGAACCCCATATCCCTATTCCGCATTCTTTGTGCGAAAGGGCTGTGGAAGACTGGGTGCAGACTGAGTCCGCTAAGAGTTGGCGCGCCTACTGCGGAGGAGAGCACACGAAGCTCTTCTTCCCAGCGCCCGACGAGAAGTGGGCCAAGGAGCTTCTCAGACTGGACCGTAATGGCATTAGGAGAGTAGTGGGAGCCATTACGGGTCACTGTGGGTTGAACAAGCACTTGGCCAAAATGACCTAGAGGCCTAGAGGAGGAAACAGGCGTCCACATCCCGAAGTCTAAGGAGCATGACACTGGGGGATGTGTGATTCAACCCTCCGATGTCCCAAGCTTAGGACCTGTCACGCTCGACAGGTTCTTAGTGAAGACCGGAAGGTTCTAAAGATTTACATGATGAACTGGAAGAAAACAAAGGATCAATACATCTGTGTTTTATGAGCCAGAAATGGCCATCCCAACCTAATAAATCTAAAAAAAAAATCTCTGTCTACACCTAGGATGTAGTACAGAAATAGTACTTAGGTATTGAATTTCGTTAAGTAGAGCAATAGGCATTGTGTCTGTCAAGCTCACGCTGATCGGACGTATTTCAGCCACTTGCTGATGTGAACCTTGCAGTTCAAGCTATGCTTGGTACGCATGTTAATCTACATCATGATTCACGGAGGAATCGCCGATGATTCACAGGGGAATCACCGATTAAACATTGAATCATCGGTGATTATACTGTGAATCATCTATGATTCCACTGTGAATCATCGGTGATTCCACTGTGAATCATCAGTGATTACCCTGTGAATCATTGGTAACTCCAATGTGAATCATCGGTGATTCCCCTGAGAATCATCAGTGATTCCTCGGTGAATCAGCTGTGATTAAACTGTGAATCATTGGTGATTCCACTGTGACTCATCCCTGATTCCCCTGAAATCCCAGAAGTCTTGTTGGAGAGATTTCTCGGAGTTATCGCTGGACTCCTCCCAGAGGTCTCGCTGGAGACACCTCACAAAGGTCTCACTGGAGAGACGCTATCGCTACTTAATAAGGGGCAATTCATTCGAACCCTCTTTCACCTCTCTCGATTCCGTCTCATTTCTTTAATAACAATCTGTCTTAACAACCCATGAAGGGTAAAGGGCTGCATCATTATATTTACCAGTTTCGCTGTTTGTGGTTCTACTTTTTTAGATCCTTTCACTACCAAAAAGGTTTTACTATGTCAGTGGTAAACTATGCGACAAGTCCAGTGCCATCTATGAGATGTACTAGGAGGAGTAGAATAAAGGCACCATCCAGCACCGGTAGTAGGAAATAATGGCAATCATCTCATTAACCCGGCGAGCAGCGATTCGACGTTGTCTAACTTTCGGAATGGTGATGGGTGCACATTGCACATTCCTTTTTTAGACAGACCCACCCATCCCCCGTCCGAATTCGTCTTTTTTTCTTATACCTCCTCCATCCCTAACGTCATGTGAGAATAGCCACTAAATTGCAAAAACTAGGTGCATGTTGCTGGGAAAAGCGCCAACATTTTGTACTGTGCCAGATTAGAGATTAGTGAGTGCCAGAGTGATAACGATATACAGCGCACTATTATGAAACAACGTTGACTCGTAGATCCAGCGATATGCACCTAAAAATCTATACAATATTTTCGATTCGTTTAACAATGAGTTATTGGCAGCTGGGAAACAATGCATTCTGTTATCAGAAATTGTTTAAAAATTGAGAAAATCATGTTGTCTTTATGATTGATAGCTGTCAATAAAGTATTCGCATACAAATTAGAACTCTACCACATTGAAAGGTTCCAATCAACTTCCATGTTTGTTGCTTTTATCGGATGATAGTGGCAATGTCGTTATCATCCGAGAAAAACAACAAACATTCTGTTCGAACGGCAAAGAAACAACACCAACTTCCATCACAATGTAAAACATCCTTTATACTATTTTCTTTGTATTTTCGATACTGTTTTCGTTTACTTTAAACGTAACACAAGAATGCATTTCCCATCAATTCAAATAATATTTCATGCAATTCACCCGCACTTTTCTCAATAATCGAACAATAATCCCTCTATATACAGAAAAGAGCTACGCTATTTGGGGTGGTTAGCAAACCTCCACGTTGATTTTCTTTCATATTTTGCTTGTGAAATACGTTTCAATGATGATTTTTTCGAATGGCTTGTCAAAAAAATATTACTTTTGATACGTCCGTTGGATTGTGATATTATTTTTCCTTTTAACAAGAAATTTTTTTGCATACAAATGACCTCTTGCTTTGAATACAAACTTAATGCGTTCGGAGGCCGAGCTAGACGAATAGCATGGCTGGACTCAGAGAAAATATCAGTGGGAGTTATGCATTTATTGGTACACAGTTGAACGTTTTCTGCAACAACTAGGGAAAACCGGAACTTTTGAATGCAAACTTTGTTCACGCGAATATTATCAATGAAGCACTAGTGATAAAAAGTCACTTTTCGTCACTCAAAAGAGTAATAAAAACTTACTTTTTGTCACAAGTGATAAAAAGTAACTTTTTATCACTCATTCAAAAGTTCACGTTTCACAAGTTGTTGCATAAAGTCTTGTATGAAACACGTTGCGAAATTGGTTGTTTTTGTCACACGATGTGACAACTCCATTTCGCTACTAGTTGCATCAATAACTATTTTACAACGGCGTTGCACAGTAACATTAAAGTGCATTGGCCATATAATTCGCTTGCAACGCGAACGTTTACAGTTTACATAGCCAATTCAGTTCACTGTTTTGATGTAAAGTTCTTTTCAAAAACAAACACAACCAAAGACCCGTACGTATCAGAATAGATGTGGCAAACAGAATAGATGTTACAAAAAGACTCGAACGTATCTAAATATAGAAATGAGCAAACAATCCAATGTTTTGTGCTCTTTTATAACTATAAGAATTTCAAAGTTCCATAGAAATTACCCAAGGCCCTACAGAAGTACGACTGAGACCATTGACTTTTATGATCGAAATGTTCTCCCCTGCACCATATCACAAAGAGGACCAACGAAATCCTGAAACTATTTTATCCAAGTTTGCCTCTAGAAGCAAATTTCTAACTCACATAGTTCTAGAGATATGAGTCATCCCTCCCAATTCTAGAAATGACTAAGTCTCCGGATTGCCATTGGCGCTAAATCTCCATATTGCATAGTTGAGCAAATATAGACGAAAAACCATCTGCTTTAGTATATGGCTAAGAAGATTTATCAGTTTGGGACGACCTATTGTTGGTCTTGAAACACAGATCCTGGGATCCTTTGTTCCTTTTCCCGTTTATCATATAAATCGTTATGTGAGCCTTCCTGTCGCTTCCAAGAACCGGTCCAAAATGACAGGTCCACATTTGATAGCCTCAGATGGTCTCACAGTAAAATTCCCAAGAATCCTACGTCTCATTTGGAGGAATTTAGGGCAATCACATATCACGTGTATGCCCATTTCCTCTTCTAATCCGCAAGAACATCTTGGGGTCTCCGACAACCACATCTTATTCAGGTGTTGGTTCAACACACAGTGCCCAGTGGTCGCCCCTACTACCCTTCTGATACGATCCCGGTCCATTTTGATAAGGTCTTTGGCCCATTTTTCATCAGGTTTCGGGAAGAATCGCTTCGTAAGCGCGCCTCCTTCATACGCTTCCCAGCATAATGCCTGGGGTATTGGTAGACGTGGCTCCACTGCGCTTGTTGTGGTAGCGGAGCCTACCCTAGCAAGTTCATCTGACCTTTCGTTTCCCTCCACGCCAGAGTGATATGGCTAAGAAACTCAGTTACGTCGATTCCTTTGGACCAGTGCCCAGACCACTGATCGATTTTGCATAAAAAAAAATTCCCAGTTTTATGAGATCGAATGCTTTCGTTTGACAGCAAAATGAACAATTTCGGTGCTAAGCTTGCTATCTCTAGACGATATTAAATGCATCCCCCTCACTCCCGCCTCGATCTACCCCATTTTACAATAAAATTGTTTGTAGTAAACGTATGGGACCCTTGTACTTTGTACGATTCCAACAGAATGTCCATGATACCCTCGGCTTGGGGTGAAGATGACGTTATGGAGACTTTGTGTGTTCGGCAAACCATTAGATATTAATTAGAGTAATCTTTTTTTGAAGGTGTCAGCGATTGGCTGCATACAAAATTATAAGTTATAGCTCGGCTAAGGCCATATTTTAACAAAAATGCAACAAAAACGGCCCAGCCGAGCAATAACTTTTTATTTTGTATGCAGCCGATCGCTGACACCTTCAAAATATGATTCCTCTAATTAATATCTAATGGTTTGCTGAACACACCAAGTCTCCACAACGTCATCTTCACCCCAAGCCAGGGGTTTAGCCGACTTAAAAAAATAGATCGCCTGTCATCTCGGCCATGACAGGTCAGTAACGTCAGATATTAAATAAATTGTTATTCTTATATGTGTTTATATAATGCCGAAAACAGACGATAAAGTACAGAATGTGTTTGTTGACAGTTGCAGCAATTCGGTTTTTACATAGAAAAATTCCTATTCTCATTTTGACAGTTGCAACAATGTCGTCATGAAATCTAGTAAACATAGAAAATAGAACAACGAAAATATATAAATCGATGTCCCACCGAAAACTTGTCATTACATGCATATGTGGAAATTATTCATTACATGTATGTTAGTGCCCCCCACCGGAAACTTCTCATTACATGTATATCTGCATGTAATGACGCGTTTTTGGGTGGGACACCGATTAAAACAGTATACAGTGGGGGGTGCTTTCGTAAGTCATCCATTCTGGATCATTTCGTGACACTCGCAAACTCATTCGTGTATTTTTAAGAAACTCGCTTTAAAAACTGGTTTTTGACTCGTGCAGTTGTATACCTCGCCTTCGGCTCGGGATACAAACTCTACACTCGTCAAAAAACAGTTTTCAAAGCTTTTTGCTTAAAAACAACCTCTTGAGTTTGGCTCAAGTTGGCTCAACTTTTGGTGTTTGCTAGTGTCTTTGTTTAGGTGCTTTCTTTCCACTACTTAAAAGAAGCCAGAAAGCTCCATGCCCGGTGATTAATTTATTTATTCTATATTTTGATATGTTTAAAAGCTTAAGGATTTTTGTTTTGTTCACAGAAACTTTATTTTTATTTCCTGACTACACATCTCATTGAACGACCCATTATTTGGCAACACGATGTGATATTTCAATTTACATGTTCTCTTTTTGACTTTTGACAACTCCATCATTTTTGGTTTAGCTATTTTGACGACAGCCTAAACGGCGATATTTTGTGATATTTTGTAATATTTTTAATATTTAACTTAATTTTTGTAATGCTTTTAATTTATTATTTTCGATGTCTTGCTTTCGTACTTTTCGTTGTTTTGTTTGGTTTTGTTTCTAAAATTTCGAACTTATGTTATTGTAATTTTACTACTTTATAAGTTAATTATTATAACGTTTTTGGTTTTTTTAACGAGGATTATGAGTTTCGTCATAATTACTCTTTTTTTACCATATGTCAGCTAGAAGATAGTAGACAATAAAAGTAACTTTCATTCATTCATTTCACAAAATTGATCCCTCATCTAATGACTTACTTCCGAACTATAATCTACTATTGTAATCTACTATTCTGTACTTTATCGTCTGTTTTCGGCAAAGGTAAGTTCAGAGAACAATTGCATTTGGATGTCTTTTGTTTCTGTTGTAAGGCAAACAAACCACCACATTGAAGTGACTTTCTACCATCAATATACAAATATTCTGCCATACAGGAGAGAACACAACGGCTCTCCGCACATGCCTTATACAATTTGTTCTCTCGTTCCAACTCCAACAAACACAGACACACGTTAAACGATTCTCCCGGAATACAATTCTATCTTATAGAGGGCGCTTGGAGAGTGATTTACTTGAGAGTGTAATATTTTTGATCGGAACCTTTAAAAAAATTTGAAATATGAAAAATGAACGATTATGACGTGTTATAGTGATAAGTCGAGGATACGTGAAATGAAATGAAAGGGAAAGATGGCTACTTTCAGCTTGCCAATGCATGAATTACCTCATACTGCTCTTATTTGAGGTTTGCAGAGTTGTGTGGAGGGGATGAATATAACAACATAAATGCTTTACACCTGAATTATTGTTTTCAACCGAGGAGCAGACAAGCGTAGAAAATTCTTTTGCGTTCAAAAGAAAATCAATTGTTAAGAAAATCCTCAATTTCATTGAAAACCCTCAAAAAATCCTTGAAAATCAATAGAAAATCCCTAAAAATCGTGTAAAAATGCTAAAAAATCCTCAGAAATTAACAAAAAAAATCCTTTATGGAAATCAAAAAAAAATCCTTTGAGGATTTTCTTTGGTGACGGGAATTTTCCCGTGGGGAATTATCCCCCGGACTGAAAAAAAGTGAAATTATCACCCGGGGAATTATTGCCCGGAGAAAAGGGAATTTTTACCCTAGAATTATCGCCCGTAGAAAAGGGAATTATCACCTGGGGAATTATCGCCCGGGAGGACATTCAAAATTCCCTTTTCTCCGGGCGATAATTCCTCGGGTGATAATTCCCGTATGGGGGATAATTCCCTGGGTGATAATACATGTCGGCTTTTCTTTAAGAAAATCCTTTGAGGATTTTCTTTAAGAAAATCCTTTGAGGATTTTCTTTAAGAAAATCCTTTTGCACTTAAAACACACGATTATCTGCCCCTCGCTTTCGATGAATCATTTGAAAAAATGTTAACTGATACGAAAGCCTACGGGTCTTGTCTTAAGTCATTATCAAATTATATTAACTGTAAACTTGTGTACAACAGTTTCTAAAACATTTTTGAATTGAAAATTCTTTTCTGATGATTCGTACGAAAGAAATCACAGAGAAAAATAATTTCATCTTTTTCGATATACAACTAGAGTCTTCTGTGGTGCGGGAAGTGGTGGTTCCTATAATTATTTGATATTCTTTAAATGTTACGCGTTATACCCCATCAGTTTAAACGTAATTTTTAGTACACCACAACTCTTTTGGGACCTACTGTTCACCACTTCGAAAAATGCAGCAAATTTGTAAAGCTTTCATTCCATTTCAAATGATTTGTAAATCCTTTGAGGAATGATTAGGATGTGCCGGAAGTTTTTTTGAATTCCGGAAATTCTTTCAATATTTGAGAAGAAGAAAATCGTTAAAATTTATTTGAATACAAAAATGGAAATATGCCGCGGCTCATTTCTACATACGGATTTTTTTGAACACTTTCATATGGAATACCCTGATAGTGTAGTTAATATCTACATTTGAGGGAATGATTTTCCAGAAAAGATGATCCTGTCTCTGGTGAAGCTAGGCCATTTTGTAAATAGATTGCATTATTACACAGATTTGTCCCATTTTATTTGTGTGTTTATTCAATTTGCAGTGGCCCGTTATCATTATCAAGCCAATCAACATTTTCAATTCTTTGCGAGATTCGTTGAGGAGAAAAATGTTGAAATAATCTTATTTTGTCCTTCTATCCGTTTTTTGCTATGATTACAAATAAGCAACCAGTTTTGCTATTCCTTATTCATGTCCTTCACATCATGAATGCATATTTATAACGACAACATAATACGCTTTTTTTAATCTTTCTCTGAAAGCATCATTTTGATTGAGAAAACAAATTTTTACGATGAAAGATCGCTTTGGAGGATACGATTCTATGAATGAATGAATGAGTGAATTCGAAAAAGATAATTTATAGTTGATAGGGGCCGTTCATAAAGTATGACACGCAAAAATCTACCCCTCCCCCTCTCACGTGTCACACGAACAAAAAATTTCGCCAGCGACGCTAAAGGACAAATAAAAAGTCCTCATGACATGAAATAATTCGGGTATTTAAGTCACTATGATTAAGAGAAGCTGCCTGCGCTGCACAACAATATCTTCTCTGACCTAACACTACATATAGGTTCGTGTGCTTTTAAATTTACTTGTAAAAATTTAGCTGTTAGCTGTACTGCACATTTGCCAATACAAAAAAAAGAGATAGAGCGATAAAAGAGATAATCTTGAAAAGGTAGATGCTATGCGCCGGCGCCGGTGAATAGCCAAAATATATGAAAATGACTATTCGCCGGCACCGCCGGCGATTAGCCAAAAGATATGAATATGGCTATTCGCCGGCGCCGGCGAATAGCCAAAATATATGAAAATGACTATTCGCCGGCGCCGGCGAATAGCCAAAATATATGAAAATGACAAAACAACAAGAATTGGGGCGCGACAAGAATTCATTCGCTCGTGGCATTTTGTAAAAGGAAAATTCATTCGCTCTCGTTGCATTTAGTAAAAGGAAAATTCATTCGCTCGTGGCATTTAGTAAAAGGAAAATTCATTCGCTCTCGTTGCATTTAGTAAAAGGAAAATTCATTCGCTCGTGGCATTTTGTAAAAGGAAAATTCATTCGCTCTCGTGCCCCAATTCTTGTTGTTTTGTCATCAGGTGGCCTTCCCGCGTCGATTACACCTTAAAAAAACACAAAAATTGAAAAAAAACAAAATTTGGATGAACCTGGGCGCCCAGGGAGGGGCTTCCGCGCCCCAATTCTTGTTGTTTTGTCATCAGGAGACCTCCCTCTATCGATCCCACCCTCAAGCACCCCAATCCCAGCTGTTTCCGTATACTGCATTTTAGCCGTAACATTAACTTTAATATATAAGTTAACTATTATCTAGTTATTAACTATTGTCTACATTTTACTGACGTTTCATTAAAGAACAAATTGCTTAGTTCGATAATTTTGCAACCTTTTCGTCAAATGTGCCTGCGAATAGTCGTTTCCATATATTTTGGCTATTCGCCGGCGCCGGCGAATAGTCATTTTCATATATTTTGGCTATTCGCCGGCGCCGGCGAATAGTCATTTTCATATATTTTGGCTATTCGCCGGCGCCGGCGAATAGTCATTTTCATATATTTTCGCTATTCGCCGGCGCCGGCGAATAGTCATTTTCATATATTTTGGCTTGAAAATAGCAAAACACGTAAATTTAAGAGCACACGACCGTAATAAAAGCATTGTATTCAGTATCAACATTTTCGTAAATATTTTCTCCGTAATTAAATTAACTGGAAAAAGTGTTTTTTGGTTTGGTTTTTAATTTTATTTTCTGAGCTTTCGAAAACTAACAGTTTTCTTCATCAGGGATTATAATTTAATGATTATACTACAATTGAATTCTGTTGACTGCTTAACACCTCTCCCCTCCCCCTTCTCTTTCCAAATCCCGTCATTACATACTTAACCTATTCCCAAACAAAATTGCGGAAACACTTTTGGAGAAAACATTCATATTTGCTAATAATGTGAATTCCAATATTTCACTTCAATAAACACTTCAAAACCGCATAATTTTTTCGACCAATGTGTTTGCTCACCTAGTCTTTAACTAAATAATCAATTTAAATGACGGAAAACATTTTCTAAAAGTCAGAAATTGATTCAAAAAATTTTGAGTTGATGATTGCAAATAAAAATGGCCGCCATCTTTGTTGGCTTTTGACGTTTACAAATATTTGCAAATGTATCAACTCAAAAAGTTTTTATCCATTTCTGACTCGTAGAAAATGTTTTCTGTCATTTAAATTTGTTATTCAGTTAAAGATTAAGTGAGCAAACACATTGGTCAAAAAGTTATGCGTTTTGAAGTGTTTATTAAGTGGAAAAGCTGAAAGACTAAATTTTGCAGTGAAATATTGGCATTCACATTTCTGGCAAATATAAATGTTCTCTCCGAAAATGTTTCCGCAATTTTGTTTGGGAATAGGTTAAGTATGTAATGACGACATTTAAGGCTTTAAGAGAAAAACGTTACAGAAAATTGTGACTTTTTCCATACAAATTTTCATTAATTGAAAAGATTCCGACAAATGGCTCATGAGTAAGCCAATATTCAAATCGAATTAATTTCAAATGCTCTAGTATGAAACCATTGTCAGTGGACATGCGAACATCTTGGAATTCCTTTGAAAGCAACGAACAACTAATAGAATTCCAATCATTTCCTGCAGCTTCATTGAACAAGTTTAACGGTGCGGAACCATTTCCCCATAAGTTACAGTTCAGAGTAAGAGGTAAACGACAATGTAAAGTTTTCGTTGAAAATAAACTCCCTCTAAGTGAAACTTTTTCTTGGCTTAAATCTTTCAAATTATGTTTCTGCAAAAATTATAAATTCTATAAAAAATTGCGATTCTAAATAGCGACATGATTGCCTGGAAGCCAAAGGCGGGTGTGGAATATGCTGACTTGTTATACTTTTGTCACGTTGGTTTTGCTGAACATGTTTTCAGTCTGGAAAATAACATTTTTCTGTGTGGCTTAGGAGACGGTAGTGAATGTTTTGCAGGGTATTGAAAGACGAGTGACATCACGAATTTACTATGAATTATGCCTTCTGTGGTATAAAATAACTAACTTACGTAGAACAAGACATATGACAAATTCTTTATTTTATACCACAGATGCAAACCGTTTTTGATAAATAGGCCATCTGTGATCCATGGTATTTAGATTCAAGATTGATTTCGTTTATATATTTAACATACAATTTGTTGCGAAAAGTAATCAACCTGTCGACAACATGACAAAATAGCATTAATGATTACTAAGAAAAAATTCGTTCATTACCTTGTTAAGAATTGCATCGATTCGCCGACGGCTCGTCATGCATAATTCGTGACACGGCAGTGACTCGTTTTCTTAGAAAGCATGAAATCTAATTTCATTGTTTATGTTTGCAGGGAGTAAAGGCCTTGAACTCATTCTTCAATGGAAAAAATGATCCTCTAAATTTTTCTACAACATAAACTTCTTTTTTGCCTTCTATCTTCTTCCATTTACCCGATTTACATAGAAAAAACATATAAAGCCCCAGTAGATATAAATTTTTAGAGCCCTAGTTAAGTCCAAGAGCACAAATATAAAACATTTCTTCTATAAATTGTTGGGCTTTCATAGACCTATAGATCAAGAAAAGGTTCATGAAAATCGGAACAGATTTGCTCGCGTTGTATACAAAAAATTCGTAGGATCCTAGTAGAGACTCATCCGCATACCTGGACATCCAGACATCCGGACACATTGACATCAACTGACGAAGTGAACGCGGCCAAGATGTCATACGGCTTCAGTTTGGCAGTAAAATAAACTTTTTCGCAATTCACCGACAAAAACTCGCTTTTTCGTGCGTCATTTCGGTGTCGCATAAAGTCATTTTGCCGCACTAATGCGATGACGGTTTTTTTACGCACTAGTGCGATGAAGGTTTTTTTACGCACTACTTGAATTGAATTTTATATTAACAGAAAATCTCGTTTTTGTCGGTGAATTGCAAAATACGTTGTTTGATACACGTTACGTATGCTGGTAGTTTAACGCACACGATGTGTTGCCGAACTCGCCCTCGGCTCGTATCAGCAATCTCACATCTAGTGCGTTAAACTACCTTCATACGTAACTTGTATCAAATATTACTATTGTTTTTCTCAGTGCTAATAAAGTTGTAAACTAACCGAATCAAAATAGCATTATGAGTGATTCTGGAAAACCATTCCTAACCTCAACCTCTACCAACGTCGCATATCTGCTGGACTTGTTTCTAAGAAGATGACAACCAATCTATTCGTTCCGCAATGACTTTTCGTCAAATTTCATCACAACGTCGACCATCAGGAATCTCCCGATCATGGAGAACAAAATCATTCACTCACCAATTCGCTGTAAGGTCACATATCATCATTCAAGTCTTCTCGTCGATTTGGGTTTTTTGGCTTTCGAAGAACGCTTGAACACTAGTCTAGAACAGTAGTTGAACGCTAGTGTCTCCCAAGCGAAAGGTCATATTCATCCAGTCATTGGCATAACAACCCAGAACAAACTACAACGAATGGGCTTATTGATATTTGCTCAACAATTCTACAAGGATCATTCGGTATTGTGGACGCCGTACGATATCAATTTTCAATGCTACGGCCCGAACACTTTCAAAGGAAATCTGCCGGGACGAAAATAGGAATTGTTTTATGCATTACACGGATAGGTGCAGAATGTTGTTATGCATGTATGTATTTTGCTTTTCTAAAGACATCGGAATAAATAAACTGACATCCAAACATCAGACATCCGCACATCCGGACAAAATCATGCCCGGAGCGGTAGCGGAGGGCGTGACGCAGTCCCCACACCCCAAAAAAAACGTCCACAAACCCAAAAATCACCATACAAAAACCTTTGGGACAAGGAGCCATGTATAGGCGAAATTTGAGTTTTTCCCCTCGCTCTTTCGCCTCCCTCCCCCTCTAAATTATTTTTAAAAAAACTACGTCGCAGCAGCTTTCCAACGAACCCACACTCATCAAAATCGGTTGAAAATTGGCTGAGATATCGAGGTTTGAAGATGACATTTTTGTATGGAGACTAAATTTTTCTATTGTTCTCATCATTATGGAAACTTTTTTTCTGATCTGTCGGTTTCTATCTATCTATCTATGTTCTATCTATCTATCTATCTATGTTCTATCTATCCATCTATCTATGTTCTATCTATTAAAAATTTTCAATCTCGAAAACTAGACAGCCGATCTTCCTGAAATTTTCAGGGAACGTTAGTCTCGGCCCCAAATGAAAAATTTCATATGCCGCTTTTCCGGGAAAATTCTGGAAAAGCCGTGGCATGTGGAAAAGTGGACAAATTTGAGGGTTTTTTAGGTGATGCTCGGAGTTTTCGAATTTTAGCTTCGGAGTGACAATAGCTAGAGAAATGGTTTCTTCTGGAAAGTAATAGAGTTTGGTCAGGAGAATTTTTTGGCATCTT
>CM055406.1:122663866-122678125 GCA_029228625.1 Pseudolycoriella hygida
AAAATTTATGAAAATCAGAAAAGATTTACTCGAGTTATGTGCAAAAGACCAAAAACCACTTAAACGGCCCTAGCTCGGCGGCCCTTGAGCCGACAGTGCCCAGATTCAATACCATAAAATAAAGACTACCTTTCAGGAAAAAAAAAGTTTTTGAAAATCGGTCAAGATTTACTCAAGTTATCGTGTTGACGGACAGACAGACAGACCGACAGACCGACATCAAGCTTTTTATGGTGGCCTCAGTCACTTTCTGGGATGCTGTCTTCCACTTTTGTCGGAATTCTTTAAATGTTTTTGCTGATTTCTTAGTCTTCTTCAATTCTCTTTTCGACAAAGCCCAATATCTCTCGACTGGCCTGATTTCTGGGCAATTTGCTGGATTGGCCTCCCTGGGGACCATAACCATCCCGTTGACTTCGCACCATTTCTTGGTGGCATTGCTGTAGTGACATGAAGCTAAATCTGGCCAGAAGAATGTTGACACATCATGCTCACGTAAAAAAGGTAAAAGTCGTTTCTTCAAGAATTCTTCGATGTAGATCTTTCAGTTAACACTGCCTTCACCAACGAAAAATTTGCTTTTTTTCCCACAAGAGCAAATTGTTTGCCAAACAAGGAATTTCTTAGGAAACGTTGCTTGTTTCTTCACCCTAAACTATTCGTCGACATTCCCACGAGAGTGTGCAACATAAAACTCCTGACCAGGAAGCTGTGAGAAATCGGCCAAGACGTAGGTTTCATCGTCCATCACGCAACAGGAAAATTTATTAAAGAAATTCGAGTTTTATTTCTTTGCTCTTTTTTTCGCTTCCTGATTCTTCACAGCGTTTCTATCTGGAACTTTTTCTACTTTATATGTATTCAGTCCACGACTCCCCTTGATATTTTGAATGGTTGACTTCGAACAACCCACTTTTTGGGCCACTTTTCGTTCTGAGATGTTAGGATTCCTATGAAAAAGGCTGACGGCTTTCTTCGCTTTTTTCGGGCTATGAAATCCCTTTTTCCTCCCGTATCCTTCCCTGCGGCTAATTGCAAGGTCTTCCTTGAAACGTTTAACAACTCTTGAGACCGTTTCTCGACAACAACACAAACCTCTTTGGCGATTTTTTTGAAGCTCCATTTTGGATTTGCTTGGAAAAGTTTTATTATCAATTTGCGTGTTTCCAATTCGTTTGACGTTTTGCGACTGAGAAACAAATTTCGTATGAAGTAACTGTTTCACATGTTTCTGACGCATATTCGATAGCCTACTATGATCAGAAATTTTAATTTTTTTGATCGGTTTAAAAGATATAGCCGTTTTGTGAGAGCGAATTTTTTCTTGGCCTTTCCTTAAAGACCACATTTCATGCTTCGTATATTGTATGACATTAGAAAATGTGTTCCCTAGTATATTCCACGAACTGAAGCGTTAAATGTAATGTATTAAATTTGCTTTTCCCCCGTACTACCGTTTTCACCGTACTCCCGTTTCCCCCGTCCTACCATTTTTCCCGTACTTCCGTTTTCCCTGCAATATCGTTTTCCCCGTAATATCGTTTTCCCCGTACTACCGTTTTTCCCTGAACTACCGTTTCCCCCGTACTACTGTTTTCCTCGTACTACCATTTCCCCCGTACTACTGTTTCTACTCGATGGCGTAGTGGTTAACACGTCTGCTTGCTACTATGAGATCGAGTTGCCAGTGCGTTGGTTCGAAATTCAGCCGCAGACAGATTTGTTCCGATTGTTAGATTTGAAAACAAAACAAAGCTAATTGAATCGGTTCAAGTCATGTGAAGTTGAGTGTAGCGCCATCGTACGGCTTACCGGTGAAAGGCATTGTTGGGAGGTGCCGGTATTCTACTCCTACTAGTTTCGTTCCTAGTACATCTCAGGGATGGCACTGGGTTTGTCGCACAGCTTACCACTGGCACAGTAAAAACTTTCCGGTAATGAAAGGATCTCAAAATAGTAGAACCACAAAAAGTAGCGAAACTAGTAAATAATGATCTAGCCCCTAACCCTTCATGGGTTGTTAAGGCAGATTATTATATATATTATTATACTGCCCAACATTTTCACCAATACTGGTCACTTCTACTAACAAAACTCTGAGACTTTACCAAAAAAATTTCATACAAAAAAATGTATCGAAAAAAATGAATCACCTCATTGCTGGATAGCCGTATTGCCTCAAATTCTACATAGAAGTTTCTGATGTAATAAAAAGTTGCATAAATTTTATACTTCGTAGAAAGTACACACGTGCGAACGGTTATATTCATCTATACGTATTGATACGTACAGCTTTCGTTCCCTGTCTCTGACTTGCCTTTTGGTTTTCTCTTCCGATTCGAATTTGGGTTTGCATTGCTTTTTGGGTTAAAAAAGGCAGCACAAAATGTGTGCGTCTTGATGCTGTTAGTGATTTGTGGCCGACAGACAAATAGGCATATAGACGAACAAACTTTAGGCGTTTATTGGTAATATAATTTATATCATTCTGGCATATAATTAGCCATTTATATACCTGAAAGTAGGGGTATAATGACCATATTATAGTCGAGTTTCATACAAATTGGGAGGTATATTATGGTCGACTCGACTATATTTTCATTATAATCCGACAATATTTCGATTCGACTATAATTTTCATTATAGTCCGACTATAATATCATGACGTCAAATCTCAAAGGAAATAAAAAAAAGCCACAAGTCAAATGGCGAATTATATGCCCAAATGATATAAACTATCGTATTAACCAAGGGACAAATAGCTTGATTATAGTCTTGGTACGTGAATATTCCTTGGGGCATAGCCCCTCGGACATTCACTTCACCTCGATTATAATCGCGCCATTATATCCCTTGGTTAATAATACACTATTATCAAGTATCAGTTTTAGCAGACGTTTATGCAGTTAGGGTAAAACCAGCTTCTGTTAAATAAAATTGGATTCAAATTTTACTGACATAGAGTGTAAGCCTCTTATCATGAAATTCGCTATGACACTCTAACATTTCATTTAAAAACTTTTAATTTAAAATAATTTGATGAGTAGAAAAATGTGTTGTACACACAAATGAAGCAATGTCGAAAGTATAATTAGACTGATGAAAATGTTATATTTAACTTGTTCCAACTAATTTCCTGATCTTCTTCATCTGAACTTCGATATTTACGGAATATTCTTTTTTAGTGCTACATATCTACCCCATAAAACACAAAACATATTGTAACATTCCTTAGGTTTATGTTAACTTCAAAATAGAACACCTCCATCAATTTTTTATGTTTTCGTGTTTCGTGTACGTGAAGGCTAGGAACAAACACAACGAAATAAACCTCGAGCTATAATTTAAACTGATTTACATACTCATTTCAACTATACGACAAGAACTATTGGTCGTCAAAAAAATTCAATTCAATTCAAATTCAATCAAAATTCATGTCAAGTGAAGCTGTTCGGTGTACCAAATTTGAATATTGGTGAAAAATATTTGCTCTCAACGGAAACTCGTAAAATTATTTGATTGAATAGGAAAAACATCATAGAATTCATTAGCTTTTATATTCGTTTTTCCACCGGTCAATTCTCCATTCTCTTCGAATAATCTCGATCAAGGTGATGAAGGTTCATATCTGTTACAAGTTGCATTATGTCGTATACAGTCGTAATATAATTAAAATAATATTGATTTGAATAACAACTTAGTGAAATGTACTGCACAATTAGCTGAATAGGTAATGTGGTTTTTGTCACTACACTTGGTAATCGTTGCACTATCCATGAATCAGAAACTATAACCGACGTTTCAGGTTCTCGTTGTCAAGAGTATTATAAGCTATCAACTGAAGTGCGGCTAGAAGATGAAAGGATCGCATAATGTTGTGCGGCTAGAAAATGAAGGAACCACACAGTGTTAACAACGATTTCAGCTAGTCAACTTTGACAGAGCTTTTAGAAAAATGTGTAGGCATTTAAAAATCGAAAAGACTCCTTGCACATTGTGCAAATAGTCTCTTTCTTTAAAAATTATAAAAGAATGTCTTTGACAGCTAGTTATTTTCTCTACTAGATAAAAATAGGACGTGCTGCGTAGAAAATCCCTACGACGAGGATACATTCTTGCCGTAAACCCTTACAAAAAACCACTGTGCGGCGACCACCCCCACTTATATGTACAGAAATGTCCACAATCACTTCCTCTACAACCCTAGTTCATAAAAGGTTTTTGGCGCGGCCGCACTTCGCGCAGCTGCCAGATCTTGCGGTGGTTACCTTCACTTATATGTGCAGAAATGTTTACAGTCACTCCTCTACAACTCTACCTCATCATCCAGAAGAAGCCATCTAAATAGCTATAAAAACGACTGAGAAAACTTTAATTTACTTACAAATCCAGGATGGCGTCACTTTGACAGCTGGCACCCATTTTCATAGGATCACAAAAAAATTCTACTTTCCCGAAGAAACCAACTATCTAAGTATTGTCATTCCGAAGCTAGAATTCGAAAAAAAACCCAATTTTTGCCTACGAAAAGCCAAGATGGCGCCGCTATGACAGCTGGCAGCCATTTTCTTATGATCCCAAAAAATTCTCCTGATGAATCTCTATAACTTTCTAGAAGAAACCATCTCTCTAAGTAGTGTCATTGCGGAGCTAAAATTCGAAAACCCAAAGAAGCATAATTTATTCCTAACGAAAATCCAAGATGGCGTCACCTTGGCAGATTTCTGAAAATCCCAAAAAATTCTCCTGATCAAGCTCTATTACTTTGTAGAAGACATCAACTTTCCGATTATTGTCATTCCGAAGCTAAAATTCGAGAACCAAAAAAACCTAATTTATTGCTTGGGAAAGTTCAAGATGGCGCCGGTTTGACTGCTGGCAGCCATTTTCTTAAGATCCCAAAAAATTATCTTGATCAAACTCTACAACTTTCCCGAAGAAACCAACTCTCTATTGTCACTCCGGAGCTAAAATTCGGAAACTCCGAGCATTACCTGAAAAACACTCAAAATTGATCACTTTTCCACATGCCACGGCTTTTCCAGAATTTTCCCGGGAAATTTTTCATTTGGGGCCGAGACTGACGTTGCCTGAAAATTTTAGGAACATCGGCTGTCTAGTTCTTGAGATCGAAAATTATTAATAGATAGATAGAACATAGATAGACATAGACATAGACATAGATAGACATAGATAGAAACCGACAGATCAGAAGAAAAAGTTTTCATAATGATGAGAATAATAGAAAAATTGATTTCCATACAAAAATGTCATTTTCTAACCTTGATATCTCAGCCAATTTCCAACCGATTCTGATGAGTCTGGGCTCGTTGGAAAGCTGCTGCGACGTAGTTTTTTTTAATAATTTGGAAGGGGAGGGCGGCAGGGGGGAAATTTCAAAAGTTACCCTATACATCGTGCCTTGTCCCAAAGGTTTTTTATATGGGGTTTTTTGAAGTCGTGGACTTCTTTGTTGGGGTGTGGGGACTGCGTCACGCCCTCCGCTACCGCTGCGGGCATGATTTAGCATGTGTATTAAGGTGACATCGGATCGAATGTGTTAATGGTTTCAGGGATTTTTTCTTCTGGTGCTGTTGATATAACATCGTCAATGAATTTTTTAAGGAACTTGGGTTTGTAGCTTAATGTCGGTATTGTTGCGACAAACATTTCTGTTAGATAAAAATCGGCTATCCCAAGAAAAAGTTTTCGATTAGCGGCCATTCACAAAGTACGCACGCAGCAAGGGGGAAGGGAGGGGGGGGGGTGTAAGATTACTTTAGATCAGTTTCTTTAATATAAATTAATAGAGATAAATACTGAAAGTATTTACGGTTTTCCTTGATCGTGAAATTAACTGAGGGGAAAAGTTTTTTCTTCGCTTGTCGATCAAAATGAAACCAACTGTTTATGTGGTGAGCGTTTCGCTACTGTATTGTAGCATCTTCAGCATCTACTAGACGTTTATTTTGTATTAGACTAACACCAAAATAACTTCCATAAATAAATAATCAACTTACAACATATTTTTCGGATATTGTACTGAGATCAAACAGCTAGTCTTTTGATGAGATATGCCTTAACAATATCTGCATATGAATATAGACTAAGGAAAGATCATTGTGACGTGACAATTTTTGGACTATGAAAGGAACACTTAAGCTTATCGATGACAGTGAATGGTAACCGAAAAAGTGGATGGATCATCTTATCCTTTTAGACTGCGATATGATGCACATATATGTGTTCCGTGTCTCGTCTAAAGTTGATCGAAGTACGTTGCGAGAGTATGTGCAACGCTTCAAGCGTTTTTCTCTTAGTATAGGTGTGCGCTACGTCTAAGATAGATGCATTTCCTAAGTCTGGTAAATGTCCTGTACAGTGATAATGATGCAATATAGCTGTGGTGTTGTTTAGGTCCTGCGTTCTATTGAATTTTTGTGATGTCATTGTGTGTCATTGTCGTGTTGTTCAGTTCTTATATGTAATTTGTGGCCCGTAGTGCCCACGTAACATTTGTCACAAGGAAGACCAACGCCTGAGCCATAACAGGGAATATGATAAATGACACATACATATCCCGTCGTTCAGTTCTTTGCTTTAGCTTAGATAAGAGTATGCGGTTGGTCATGAAGGGCTTGTAGCCTATTTTTAACTGTGGGATGCCCTTACACAAAATTTTTGCCATATTTTGAGAGCAAGAAGGACTAAATTGAAGGTATTGGAACTGTTCTGTTGTCTTGTTTATAGGTCCAATGCCAGTTGAAGATTGTGTTGGTGTTAAGTTCGTAAATGTTGTTGTATGTGTTGATGTCATGTTACGCGTTAAATGTGACTGTTGTAAGCAACAAAATATTTCCTAATTCGTTGGTTGATCAAATTGAAAGGATAATGGTTTTCAGTAAGTAACTGTTTTATAATTTGTGTGTTTTTTAGATGAAACCTCTGTGAGCTGTAACCATATACTCTCTTGATCAGATTATCTATCACATTTAATTTTTGTGTTAGTGGATGGTTTGATAGGAAACTTAACAGTCGCTGTGAAGGAACAGGTTTTGAGTAGTTTTTGAGTGGATACTGGGGTGAATCGAGTTGAAGACTTTTAAAGAGTCAGATATGTACTTTTCCCCTCAATATAAATGAAAAAGTCTGTTCGCTGCTATTTAGAAAATGATGTTTAGACCCGTACTATGGTGCCATTTATAAATTACGTAACGCAAAAATGAGGACTTTCAGACCCCCCCTCCCCCCTGTCACGCAAAAAAGTAAACATTTGATCCAATTTTGTTTAGACTGTCACGATTGCCTCATACACATTTATGAACGACCCCTATGTACGAGGGCTCATGCTTTGACACACACGTTTGTAACACATCGGCTAAGAATCGCTGAGTAAGGGGCACCTTTGGTGGCATGTAGAAAGTTTGCGTGAAGTGTCTTTGTACTTCGGACGGGACTATTAACAGTGATTTTAGCACTAAAGCGAGAAGAACAAAAAAATAGGGTTTCATACAATGTTTTTGTTTCTGTTCAAAGTATACCCGTCGGAGGTGCACACAACACAGACAGCGGTCCCATAAAATTTAGCAACATTTCTTCGATATTATGAAATGAGAATTGCGTACGTACATTGTGAATGGCCCCTGACCTTTCAGAGAAAAAAAAGTTTTTGAAAATCGGTTGAGTTTTACTCGAGTTGACAGACGGACGGACATTGTTTTTATTGCTGATTCATCTTAGGACCATGATTGGTGCTCCATCCCCCCTGCTCTCGAGTCGAAATTCGACTGGTTACAAACGTCGTGGAACTTCGTTCATCATCAACATAAAACTTCATAGACCGTTTATACCTTCTGGTGTGAGGTCTTTACGCCCGGTGATCATGGACCGCCCCCCTCCATACCCTCCTGTCCTGTGGCAAAGAAATACTTTGTTCGCTCAGAGAAAGTCCCGTAACTTCTAAATCTGATTTACTTTAGTCTTTAAACCATCTCCTTGGCCTACCCATAGGGCGCACACCCGAAACCTGAGTATTCAATTTTCTCTACAGCATAAAACAATTCAATTTTACATTATTTCTACATTAATATAATGGGACGTGTATGATGTAGTAAATGATTTTTATGAAGAAATATATATAATCTTCATGTCTTCTCTTTTTCAAATTTCAATCACAAACTAGTCGATTGGCAACACATTCGTTCTGAATACAAACACACATTCAAATAATCGTGGTTAACCGCACAATACCCAGAACAGGATTTTCCGTTTGAAATCGGAAAATAAATATTAATATTTAACTCCGTATCCAATTTATTAAAAAAACATAACCGAAGACCCGTACGTATCAGAATAGATGTGGCAAACAGAAAACATGTGGCAAAGAGACTCGAACGTATCTAAATATACAAATACGCAAACAATCCAACGTTTTCTGTTCTTTTATAACTGTAAGAAATTCAAAGATCCATAGAAATTACCCAAGGTAATGTCAAAGGCCCTACCGAAGTACTCTCACACCATTCAAATTTAGAAAAGCTGATATCCAAGGACAAAGTCATTTTCCCCTGAAACCCTGAAACACGTGTTCTCTAAAATTTTATTATCTACAACTTTGTCTTTGGAAGCAACTTTCTATCTCTCATAGTTCTGGAGATTCGGGTCATCCTGCCCAATTATGGAAGTGGCTACATGCCAGAATTGGGCCATATTTCCCCAAAACCCTGAAACACGTGTTCGCTTAAATTTAATTCTCTACAACTTTGCCTTTGACAGTAATTCTCCATATTGCATAGTTAAGGAAAATCTAGACGAAAAACTGTTTTCGTATTTGGCCAAGAATCTCAATTTCGTCCATTCCATTGGTCCCAGTGCCCAGACCCCTGTACCGATTCCCACAAAATTTTTTCCCAGTTTTGTGACATCAAATGCTTTCATTTTACACCAAAATGAGGAATGTCCGTGCTATACTTGCTGAGATATTTGCAAAAAAGCTTCACCGACCTTCGAAAAACCACGTTTTTGGTCACTTCCTCGACCATATCTCCGGAACCACTTAATCGATTTTGCTCATCTTCGAACTTGAATCATGGGAGGCATGTATCTTTCAGGGAAAAAAAGTTTAGGCTGATCGGTTGAGCCGTTTGGAAAAAAAAGTGGAGACGGACAGACGGACAGACGGACATTTTTTTTATTGCTGAATCGTCATCTCTATACGATAATAGATGCATCCCCCCCCTTCCCACCTCGATCTACCCCATGTTACAATATCTCGTCGTTACAATCTCGTCGCTAAGTTTTCTTCGCGTTGTACGGCAGACAACCGTCATAAGGAAGAAAAACTTAGAGAAAATCAGCGCAGATTCTCAACGAATTTCACCGAAAAAAATCAAATTAGCGACAAAATTAAACAGAACAATCGCCTAGAATCTTTTGTCTTATTTTTTCGCTAAAACAAATTTTTGGTCGATTTTCTGACATCTATTTCTGCTATCAATTCGAAAAAGTGCAGAAAAGCTTCTCTTGTGCCTAAATTACGAAAGTTCCTTCTACCATTTACACTCCCACATAACGATTGAACCGTTGGTAAAGCCGATTTAAAATGTTTAATTGCTCTTGATGAATGTGACCAAATGTTTGTTATGCATTACAGAAACATGAAATTTTGAAATTATGTAACGATGAGATTATCTTCATCTATCTTTTGGTGTACTTATGATGTTACTAACATTTGTAGCGCCTTTTATGACACAACAAATGTAATTGACCGCCTGTAACTAGTGAATTCAAATTAACGGACCGCTACAAAGGACAATTTCAAACACATCACGTTACGAAATTTTCCATTAGACGTTTACAATTTTCCATGTATATTAATTCAAAATGGATAGGCAATTTACTAAGCCACACGTCGTTTTTGCTATTACGAATTGATGAGGTAAATAATGCTAAACCACGCGAATTGAATAAGCACAAAATAGAAAATACCACGTCTACCTTTTAGCTGCAGTTTAATCATGCATTATGGAAACTTTAAATAAACTGTTTTTCCTCTCTTTCGAAACTATATTTGATACCTTTGTTGTTTTCTTTATTCATTCAAAAGTATCCTGCGCATTAGGGCCACTTTATTCCTTATTTTCTCTTGTTGCTTCTTCAACAAGAATTTCCACTGATTCCCTAATTAATACAAATGGTCCAATTTTAGCTGCATTTCCACTAAAGGCCAAATAGGCTAAATTTTACTTTATGTAAGAGTGACAAAATGACCGTTTATTATAGTTCGAAATATTTAGTACGCACCTCACTAATTTATCGATGATGTCTCAAAAGATTGAAGACCACAACGGACGCATCAGCGGATTGGAGGAACAGAACATAAGGTACACGAAGCAGATCTCAGGGTTGAATCGACGTATTGACGACATAGAGCAAAGACATAGATCCCATAACATACAGATTGATGGCATCCCAGAGTCGGCCCAGGAAAATATTCGAACAATTGTCGTTAAACTCGCAACATCGCTGCAAGTGTCACTATCCTCCGAGGATATTACAAGCGTGTCTAGAGTGCAATCTACGAACAAAAATAAAATTAAGCCAATCATTTGCAGCATCAGCAAACCCAGCACCATGTCAGAGCTTATCAAATCTTCACGAAAACAGAAACCAACTGCTGCACTAGCTGGTTTCACAGATAACGAGGGTAAGATTTTCATCAACGAACACCTAACAGTGGCAAAGAAACATCTCTTGTTCAAAGCGAAACAATTTAAGACCGCCAACAACTACGAATTCCTGTGGATCAAAGACGGCAAAATATTTATAAGGAAAAACAAAAACACTGAAGCAATCAACATTAATGTAAGTACCGACTTCTCTAGATTGATCTAATTTACTATTGACTTGGTTGTGATGAGCTAGTAATTAGTTACTTTTTTTTTCTAAGCATTTATGAATGGCTTTATCAATATATTACCAAAACGTTAGAGGTTTGAAGACAAAGCTAAGTGATACATTGAGAAATATACTGGCATGTGATTACGACATTATTTGTCTCACTGAAACGTGGCTAAACGACACAATATTGAATAGCGAGTTATTCGGTACCGGGTTTAAATATTTTATCTATCGGAAAGATAGAGACTTCGCGCATTATGACAAGGAAGACTACGGAGGTGTATTGCTAGCAATTAAGACAAAGTTGAGTTCAGTGTTATTAAATATATCGGATACCGTGTCTGAAGATATTACTATAAGAGTGAACGTCGCTACGGGCATCTTCTTTTGCTTGACTGTTGCATATTTCCCCCGTGATGTTTCTATAGAGTATTATGAGGAATTTTTCGATAGGCAAAGTAAAATTATAAACGACACTTATTCCTCCGAACAACATTACGTACTAGGGGACTTCAACAAAAGTTGCATTAAATGGTCTGCTATCCCTCCCAATAAGTACTTGACTCCGGTGAAATTTCAAGGTGAAATCCCCGAAACGATGGTGCAAAACTTTTACTTCTCCAATCTGTCTCAATTTAATGGAGTTCTCAATCATGAAAATAAATTACTAGACCTAGTTTTGACAAATGCTAATGAAAATGCAATAACTGTTGTGAGAGATTTCAGTCCGCTTGCGTTACCAGTTGACGACTATCATCCACCGCTAAATATTTCCATAAAAATCGAATCGTTAGCCTATATTGAAGAAATCCCGTTTGAGAAATTTAATTACTTTAAGGCAAATTATGAAGAAATTAACGATAGGATAAAGAGCTGTAATTGGGATACTCTGCTGACAGGAAATATTACCGAAGTGACCAACAAATTTTACAATTTCATCAATGCTATAATAACGGAGCTGGTCCCCAAAAAGAACCTAAGGAACAGGGACTACCCCATTTATTTCTCCAAGGAGCTAATTATACTAATCGAAAGGAAATCTGCTCTTCACCAGCGATGGAAAAGATTTAAAAATCAGGATGACTATAACACATTCGCGTTACTAAGATCTGAAGTGAAAAACATGATCACGCGAGATGAAGCTAATTACATCGATAGTGTTGAAGCTAACATTTTAGTCAAGCCTAAATATTTCTGGCAATTTACCAAAGACAGACGATTGACCAACTCATATCCCACCACAATGAAATACAATGATCAGACTTCCTCCAACGCAACCGACACGTCAAACCTGTTCGCAACCTATTTTAAGTCGGTTTATAAGTCACCGAATGATAGCCTACCGCGCCTTATGCCGACTCCCGGCGATTTTCACTCAAAGGTGTTTCAACTTGCATTTACTGAAAAAGAGGTGGCACTGGCGCTGGATAAGCTAAATACAAACAAAAGTGCTGGACCTGATGATATTCCAAATATATTCGTCAAGTCTTGCTCAAGTACCCTAGCCAGGCCTTTGTCTATGATTTTCAACTTATCTGTTAGCACTGGAGTTTTCCCAGAGCATTTTAAGGACTCTAATATAACGCCCATTTTTAAGAAAGGAGATAGATCCGATGTGACTAATTATAGGCCCATATCCATCCTGAACGGCTTCAGCAAAGTCTTTGAGAGTCTTGTTCAGTCAGTAATATATGCGCACGTTGCACCCTATTTGAACAATAACCAGCATGGCTTTGTCAAAAAACGAAGTACTATTAGCAATTTAATGTCCTACGTTGATTATTTATCGGAATCCTTAGATAAAAACATTCAAGTTGATGCTATTTATACTGATTTCGCCAAAGCCTTTGACACGCTGAATATAGACATATTGCTGTGTAAAATCGCTTCGTATGGGATTTGCGGGGCGATTTTGAACTGGTTTGAAACTTACCTGAGAAATAGAAGGCAATGTGTTAAGTTTAGTGGGAGTACCTCTGGAATAATTACACCATCCTCAGGTATCCCGCAAGGTTCTATTCTTGGACCGCTTTTGTTTGTAATATTTATTAACGACTTGCCGGATATAATACTATCCAGAAATCTTGGCTATGCTGATGACTTTAAGATCTTTAGGCAAATCAAATCAAGAAATGACTGTTGGATCCTTCAATCGGATCTGCAGAAGCTGTCAGCGTGGTGTGCTGCGAATGATTTAGACCTGAACGTCAATAAGTGCTTCGTGCTAACGTTCACTAGAAAGAGCAGCATCATCGTCCACAATTACTCTATCGGTGATTGCGCGCTTACGCGAGTAAGCGAAATCAAGGATTTAGGAATAATTTTCGATAGTAAGCTTTGTTTTGACAGCCATATTAACTTCATCTTTCGTAAGTGCAGCAGACTGTTGGGGTTTATCTTTCGAGCCTGTGCCAAATTTAAAGGGAAAAAGTCATTCATGTTTCTCTATAACTCGATGATCAGATCTATGCTCGAATACGGTTCAGTGATTTGGAATCCGTTCTATAAAGTCTACATCTCGAAAATAGAGCGCATCCAGAGAAAGTTCACGAGGATGTTGTATTATAGAATGAGGTATAGGAAAGTGTCATACGAGGGTCGGCTCTATAGTTTGGATATGCAAAGCTTGTCAAGCAGGAGGCTTCTCATAGATGAATTGCACCTCTTTAAAATGCTCAATGGACACTTGCGAACTGAGCTAGTGAATAAAATCCATTTCATTGAGCATCGCTATCCTACTCGAAATAGTGCAATTTTTATGCTGCAAAAGCCAAACTCAAATATTCTCCTCAAATCACCATCACATAGATTGCCAAAAAACCATGACGAGTATTTTAGTAGTTTCGACATTGTTAGTGACGTCAACATAAATACCTTTAAATCAAAAATATACGATCACCCGCTGCCAGTTCATACATCACAATTCTTAGTCTTCTAACCTTTAGTTATAGCTTGTACACATCACACCCATCTCAACAGCGAATTATTTCATCCCGGAAGTCCCTACTTACTTGATAACTGATTGCTTCAGTGCCCTCGGATTAATTATAATTTTTCTTTTGCATTTTTATCATAAGTTCACTCACTTCTTTACTCTCATTTTTATTTTTTTTTTTTATTTAGTTTCTAGGTTAAGGTTTCTTTTTTTTTTTGTTTTTTTTCTTCATTTTTTCTTTCATTTTTTCTATATTTTTTTCTTTATTTTTTATATTATTATTATTTTTTTCTTTTTCTTTTTTTTTTTTATTTACACTTCTGTCACTATGCTAAGCATAGCCAAGTAATTTAACGTTAAAGTAATTTCGAGCTAATTTATTATTGGAATTGCAAAGTTCTGTTAATTGGCCTAATAAATAAATA
>CM055406.1:122678625-122706794 GCA_029228625.1 Pseudolycoriella hygida
GAAAACAGTTTTTCGTGTTTATTTCCTTAACTATGCAATATGGAAATTCACTGTCAAAGGCAAAGTTGTAGGGAATGAAATTTTAGGGTACACATGTTTCAGGATTTTGGGTAAAAATGCCACAATCCTGGGATATGACCACTTCTAGAATTGGGAAGGATGATCCATATCTCTAGAACTATAAGAGGTAAAAAGTTGCTTCCAAAAGCAAAGTTGTAGAGAATACAATTTTAGCGAACACGTGTCTCAGGGTTTTGGATCAAAATGCCCCAATCCTGGGATATGACCACTTCTAGAACTGTCAGGCATGATCCATATCTCTAGAACTATAAGAGTTAGAAAGTTGCTTCCAAAGGCAAAGTTGAAGAGAAAAACACTTTAGCGAACATTTGTCTCAGGGTTTTGGGTAAAAATGCTTCAATCCTGGGATATGAATACTTCTAGAATCGGGAGGGATGATCCTTATCTCTAGAACTATAAGATGTACAAAGTTCCTTCCAAAGGCAAAGTTGTATAGAACAAAATTTTAGAGAACACGTGTTTCAGGATTTTATGGAAAAATGACCCAAACCATTTCTAGATTTGAATGTTCTGAGATGTACTTCGGTAGGGCCTTCGACATTACCTTAGGTAATTTCTGTGGATCTTTGAAATTCTTATAGTTATTAAAGGACACAAAACGTTGGATTGTTCGCTTATACTATATTAAAATACGTTCGAGTCTTTTTGCAAGATTTATTCTATTTGCCACATCTATTCTGTTTGTCACATCTATTCTGATACGTACGGGTCTTTGGTTATGTTTTATTTTAGATTGGGTTCGGTTCGAGTCAGGTTTGAAACTTTCGGTTCGGGTCAGATTTGGAGAGAAAAGGTCGAGACCCACATCTCTACACTTTATGCGACAGGACGGACAGGACCGTAACTACACATGCATGCAAATTATACAGAATTAAGTTATGTTATACTAGTGTGTTGTATAATTATATTATTGTCGATACACTGTAAAATTGAAATTCAATAGAATTTATTTTCTCATAAAATGCGAATGAGAGACAAGAGATTTTCGATAAACAAATTTAACGAATCGATAAAAATAAAATTAACGAAAAATTCGCATCTCTCATTGGTTGACGCAATTATTTTCCGCGAAAATAAATTCCACAGAAGTTCAATTTCACAATGTATCGACACACAACTAATATACATAAAACTTTTCAAGGGGTGCACTAAAGCTGCTAGGGGGTGCGCCCCCACTTACGGGGCTATTATGCGACACCGAATGACTCACAGTTACAACAACCCTTTTTTTAATGGGGTTCGCCATTTGGATATTTCGGGTAACTTACACCAGTGCGGACCATCTAGGATCACTTTCAAACTTAAGCTATCTCTGAGTTCTACATTAAAAAACCATAAAATGTATGTTTGTTGAAAACCATTAAATGTGTCCGAAAAAAGGTGAAAAGCGTCTCGCAAGTGCAAGTTTATCGAAATCTTAAATGTTCATTAAACATAGCACATTCGGTGAAATTTCCACATTTTAAAAATGCCAATTATCATGAAACTGGGTGGAGAATACTATACAACATAGGCGTGTTGTTACAGGAATTCGTCGAACGGCACACACCTCTATTTGGTAGGTAGAGATTTTTACGTACTCAAAAAAGGTACCAATGCACTATGCTTCCAGACGTGGCTCTATCGATTTACCACAAATTAAAGTCTAAATCAAATTCAATTATAATGAACACGAAAACTCAAATACGTCTGGGGAAAATTATTTGTGAAAATGTAATATTTCCCTTGCTGCGAGTGTTTTTTATTTGTCTATAATTCCGTCGTGAGTGTAAACTTTGTGTGCAAAAATGTGTTTTTTTTTGCATTCTACACCTAGCAAACACTTTTTTTTCGGACGATAAGCAGTCCAATTTGGCGATAATTAAATCGATGTTTCATATTTTTGCAGCGAATTTATTTGTTTTTAAAATTAAAGTTATACAATTCTGTGCTACTTTGTAATCGACAAGCTAAACGTCAACGTAGTCTTAACGGGATTACCAAACAGAAAGTATAGCAAAACTTCTTCGCCTCCAAGGAATTAAAAAATTCAACGTATCTGATGGCTATGTGAATCAATTTTTTAATACAAATGTTCCAACTTACGTGACAGTTGATTCAATGAATAATAAAATTTGTAGCTGCTGCACGAAACACTTCAATGCATTTATGAGTCTCAGCTGACGAAAGCTGAGCAATTTACAGTGAGCGGAAACAGCTTTCTTTGGATGTAAACATACGGTACATTATTTATTGAGTCTACAAAATTGGAACAATTTGAAGGTTGCGCCCATGAAAATTACGTGCTGCTGTACTTCTTTTCGAATTGGCTAAAAGATTTTATTTGTGTCGTATCCCGACATCCACCCTTTGTAGGAAGCTTGAATCTGATGAAATGACCCAGGATGGAACGATATGCATCACAACGTTGTTGATATGAAGAAATCATATCAATAACCTGTACAATGCAGACCTATCACTTTCCGCATATTTTTTGTTTTTTTTTGCATGTCACACAATGCTCGTGAATAATTTCGCATTGTATAAATTGCGACAAGTGGAAACGTCCGCGAAATTGCATAGCAATGAATTATCAATAAACAATTTCGCGGTGGGGTTGAGACGGTAGAAGAGGAATGTTGCAATTTTTTCTTACTTTTCTTTTAATTTTTTGGTAAATTTTGTTTTTCTAAGACGAAAATTGTTCCACGAGTTTTTTTATAAATCGATTTTAAGTTTCTATTTTACTGAAAGAAAACTGACTGCTTGCGCAACTGCCCGCGTTTTTCTTCATTTTAGACCGAGAGTTCACGAGCACTTCAGTCCCTCATCAATTCCATTTTATTAAATTACCCGATTTTTTTTATAGATTTATTAGGGTGGGATGGGACATTCCTGGCTACTAAAACACAGATCTATTGATCCTTTGTTTTCTTTCTGTTCATCATGTAAATCATTTAAAACCTTCCGGTTCTCACCAAGAACCTAGCTAGAATGATAGGTCCTAGGTCTAAGATATCGGAGGGTCGAATCACATAACCACCTAACCACATGCTCCTTAGCAGGTGGAACTTCGGGCATTCACATATTACGTGGACGCCCGTTACATCCTCCAAGCTGCAGTCACATCTTGGATCAGCTAAAATGGTCATTTTGGCCAAGTGCTGACCCGTAATGGCTCCCACTACGCTCCTAATGCCAACACGGTCCATTCTGAGAAGCTCCTTGGCCCACTTCTCGTCAGGCGTCGGGAAGAAGAGCTTCGTGTGCTTTCCTCCGCCATACGCGTACCAACTCTTTGCGGACTCAGCCCATACCCAGTGTTCCACCCGTCCTTTCACACAGAGAGTGTGGGATCGGGATGTGGGGTTCTGGGCCATCGATCGCAGATGCTGAACCCTATCTGGCTAGCTCGTCTGCTCTCTCATTACCATCTACACCCAAGCGATCATAATCTGATTTCTCAGTCCCAATCGGCTTAGGGTCTCTTTCAGCTCTTTAACCAGTTTTGACGTTGTCAGAGGCGACGCGAGTGTCCTTATCATCGACTCACAGTCTGAGCAGGTGGTCGCTCCGCCACCCGTCATTCCTTCTGGAACTAAATTCATCACTCCCATCAATGTCGCAAACGTCTCCGCTTGGAGGACGCTCGCTAACTTTCCCAAATGGAGACTGTCGCAGTTCGCCGGTTCCTGCGAATAGATCCCGGCTCCCGCTCCTTCCTTAGTTTTTCACCCATCCGTAAAGCTCACCAGTCCATCAACCGGCAGGCAGGTCGGCCAGTTTTCTAGCCAATCCGCTCTGTCCGGTATAACGATCTGGTATCGCCTCACAAAGTCGACCTGTGGAATCATGCGATCTCCAGGCATATCAAAGATCCTGTCCTTGATCATTTTCAGGTCAGTATTTTCTCATGATCAGATTTAAAATTCCTCCAGAGACCATTTTGCTTCAGCCTGTCTTCAGGCAGACAATTACCCGATACGAAAAACATTTATTCTACGACTGTTTTTAGCGCTAGGTGGGCCCTACTGCGGTTAGCCCCAGTGTATAACTCAGCTGCCAAACATCGTAGAAAATTCACATTTGTGCCAAAATGAAGATTTTGGAGCCTTATGAAGATTGCAATTTAAAAAAAATCTTTTGTTGAAAGGCCTATCCTGCAGGACAAGTCAAAATTTCGATTTTTCAAAAAAAAAAAAAAAGTTAAATCAGGCAATCAGGCAAAAATTTGGATTTTCTTTGATGTTTGACAGCTGAGGTGAGGTGATGTGAGGCGATGAGCAAAATTGCATTGACATGAGGGACTTAAATCCTCGTGAGAGGTCTATTTGAAATCAAAATATCAAAAAACTAACGCATTATTACCATATGTCGTAAAATAATTTTCATCCCAGAAAAACGAAATTTATCAAAGAAAAACTCACTAGAATTCATAAAATTAAGGGGGGTCCTCAAATTCATACGTCATTCGTGAACAGCCCCTTTGATAGTCAGCTATCAATTAGATAGTCATCTATTAATTTGATAGTCAACTATCAATTTGATAATCAACTATCAATTTGATAGTCAACTATCAATTTGATTGTTGGGAATTGGCTTGGGACCCAACGACCGTCCAGGAGAAGAAGATGAGAAATTTAAGAGCTACCAATGATAGTTGCGGTTGAATCAAAACGATGCACTTTAGCGAAATTCAACTGTTTATTCTTCTTGTGGAATTACTTCAAATTTATCTAAAATTTCATCTTACTCAATGTTATTGTACAGCTTACGAACAGAGTCCAGTGTCTATGGAGTATTCTCCTTTCCGAAATAATCGCCTAAGTAACAAATTTAACAATTGAATTCATATCCATGTGACATCAAATCCAATTCAACTATTTTACCTCCTTGGAACTATTTTCTTCAACTAAAATCTTTGCGCACCCTCACTGTTACACTAGGTTTCACTTGAAATTTGTATATCTATTAAATTAATACTTTGGTCGATGATTTAACGAGATTCTTTTAACAAATCGACTTCGAGTCTAAATCTGAAGTTGGAATCAAAAAATGTCTTCAATCTTTCGTTTGTTAAATCTATCGGTCAAAGTAGAAAATTTCTAGCCGTGTTGCCGAACATTGATAGTCAACTATCAATTTTATAGTCAACTATCCATTCGATAGTCAACTATCCATTTGATAGTCAACTATCCATTTGGTAGTCAACTATCCATTTGGTAGTCAACTATCCATTTGATAGTCAACTATCCATTTGATAGTCAACTATCAAACTGATAGTCAACTATCAAACTGATAGTCAACTATCCATTTAGTAGTCAACTATCCATTTGGTAGCCAACTATTCATTTGATAGTCAACTATCCATTTGATAGTCAACTATCAATTTGATAGTCAACTATCAATTTGATAGTCAACTATCAATTTGATAGTCAACTATCAATTTGATAGTCAACTATCAATTTGATAGTCAACTATCCATTTGATAGTCAACTATCCATTTGATAGTCAACTATCAAACTGATAGTCAACTATCAAACTGATAGTCAACTATCCATTTGGTAGTCAACTATCAATTTGATAGTCAACTATCCATTTGATAGTCAACTATCAATTTGATAGTCAACTATCCATTTGATAGTCAACTATCCATTTGGTAGTCATCATCAAGTTGAAAGTAAATTAAGAAGTTATTAATCAACTGATAAGTTGATAGCAGAAATTCCAGCTTCCGGTCATGGGTACATTTTGATTCACCTCAGGTGATCGGCCTGTAATCTAGATTAAGAGGTTAAGTGGAGGCCTTAACGAAGGCTTTCTGTGTTTCAAAATGATACGAGATGGAACAATGGGATACAAACTAGACCTGTGTTCCAAGATCAGAAATGATCCACTAATCTACTAGACGCAAAATTACATTACTGTCTCGATGGGACATTTTTCTTGTCGAGGCTTGTGCGAAAGGTTTTGTTGTTTATCACACCCGCAAATTGCCTCACAAACATCCCTTGAGTTTTCACATTTGTTGACAAAGTTTTTCCTCCCTCCCTTGTCGTATAGTCGTTCAACAAAATCCAAAACTGTTTGTTCTTTATGTGTCTATTTGGGATTTTACTTGCAAAATTAGGCGACTACATTTTTGAGATTATTCCTTTAATAATTTAGTGCAAAAAATAACATTCTATTCAAATATACATATGAACTTTCCTGAACCTATACTTCATATCTATATCGTCAAGTCAAGCTTTATATATGGAAACTTAACCCGTCTTGTTTGTGTAACAAACCCTAAAAGTTTCGACAGCTCTTTACTCAACCGAAAAAATTTTACTGTCAAAATTTCATTATATGAACAAAGTAACCTTTGCTTATCACCGTTGGGTAAAATTTTATTTCAAGTTCATTACAGCGGCGTCCACATCAATTTTCGTCTAAGGAGGATGTATCTGTTGCCTGGTTTTTATAAGTTTTCCAACTATTTCTAACTTTAGCTAGACGATGATTAATTAATGTCATGCCCTCAGAACTTCTATGAATAATTTTCCAACTTTTATATTCGTTTCATGTTGTCATATTAAGACATCAGTGTAACAAACGTTTATTAAGCATTTAACGAAATGAATGTTCATATTTGTAAATCCAACGTTTTTACATCATGTGAAGAAACGTTTACCCAATGAATGCAATAGTAAAATGCGATTTTCATATGAACATTTTTCGCCAAACATTTATCATGCAACTGAATATATTTATCATAAAATGTAGCGCTTGCAGACAGTGCAGGTTGCATATTAAAATTCCCGCCACTGACTGTTTTGCATTTTCATAACAAAAGAGTCTATGTTGTAAATAAAGCGCCATTTATTCTTATTCCACTTTTTTATTGTTGCTGCAATAAAGAAATTGTCGAGAAATATAGAACACAATCGCACACAAAGATAGTTCCACCATATTTTTAGGTAATGCAAAGGAACGTTTAGATTTCAAGTTGTTGAAGTTAGATAGATTTCTGGTCGAGGCGGCCAACTGGCCTTGAAACACAGATACTATGATCCTTTGTTCCTTCCTCGTTACTCTTCTATCATTCCACCTAGTCATGTATTCTGTCTTTGTTAGATTCCCACATTAAAGGGGTCTGTTTGTTGGACCACATGCTTCACGTGAATTCCGAACCACGCCGACGTATTGTAGCTACATATAGGATTTCATCTGGTGTTCATTATATCTCCGCCTTAAGATAAACTCAGATATCTGTACACAGAATTCATCGTGTATGGGTGACGTCATTCATGTCGTTCTTCTGTGAACGGTTCGTTGTGGACACCAAACACCACAACTACCCATTTTTAGAAGGTTGGGTATGCTTAGGAACGTTACTTTCACGCTACAAATTGAAGAAAAATCCTATACAGAATTTTATCCTCACCGGGCTTGAACTCGGGTATTCTTGGTGGAAAGCCAGTACTTTACCACTGAGCTAAGCCGTTCCTTCAAAGTTGTTGAAGTTAACTTCTGGGAAGACTGACAGTGTGTATACTGAAAGAATCTTTATTAACCGCAAGCAGGTTGTACAGGAACAGAAAAGTGAAAGTCAATAAGTTTCTGATTTATCATACGAATTTACCATACTAATCAGAAACTTGTCGGTTTTCACTTTTCCATTCCTGTATATTAAGAATTCTTAGATTTTTCAACTACAACAGGAGAGTTCGATCCTCTTGTTCACGAGAGTGACGTCATTTTTCATTAGAGACACATCTTTCTGAAATTTGAGATCACTTTTGTTTAAAAATGACATCATACAATTCACTAACAAAAGCACGTTTTTCCGTTACTTATTTTGGTGTCGCATGAAGTCATTTTTTGCAATTCACGTATGTAATAGGTCGTATTACCTTGGCATTTGGGAGTATATAAACTCAAATATTACGTTACTTATATGAAAGCGTGCGGTAATTTATATTTCAGAGCGGTTATTTCTGTTTCAGTGCGGTAATTTCTGTTTCAGTGCGGTAAAATTTCTGTTTTAGTGCGGTAATTTCTATTTCAGTGCGGTAATTTTTTATTTTTGTTCATTGCAAAAAACGTTGTGTGTTGTTACACGTAATTTTAGGACTCATATTAACGCGCACATTATAATTTCTCCTACTAGTGCGGTAAATTTTTTTTACGCACGAATGAAAGTAGACCTAAAATTTTTTTGTACAAAAATGACATCATTTTCCAAGGAGATTCACCTCTCATGTATTAAAAATAGGAGTCCTGGGATAATGGTTTAAACCCAAATTATATCGAACAAATTGATATAAAAAATGCTTGGCGGGTGTGACATTTTTTTAATCGTTGTTAAAAACAGGGTATCAAAATGAGGGTTGGAAAGAAAATGTCGGCCTTTGGCTTAACTCTTAACAGTTTTGAAAATGTGGTGAAGCCTATCCGAAAGACACGTGACACTTTGACCAATTTCGATCGCACAAATTTTTATCGCGACGGACGCCACTGTTCCGTAAAATAATTCAAAGTAACTGACTGAAAGGGTGGAACAAAAAAAATCATTGAATGGTGCTTGTAACAAGAACTCGTGTCTGACGTCTAAACGAAACTTTCAACGAAAATATGCCATGAGAGCCATTGTATTTTCTTTCGTTAAAAGTATCGCCCGAGTGGAAATGTACGAAAATACATTGTCATGTCTGCGTGTGGTGTGAATACAGTATATTATACACCGTGTTGCACCAAGTGGATTCTTGTAGCATCAGTCCTAAGAGCGTAAAAATAGACAAACACCAAAATACATCGAAGAATCGTCTTTATAAACACTTGAAATTTGTACGAACGATCAATAAACGGAAAAGTGAAATTCATTTTATGTCTACTTCAATAAAAAGTTTGCGGAAAAATTAATTAAAATTCCATGAATGAACAAACCTAATGTCTAGGCCAAGAAAAATCCACATTTCGATGCTATTTCGACACATCGTTGCAAAATAGTACTTTCGATAGAAGTTTACCTAGTTTAACAAGCTTTTTTTCAATATTTTTTTTTTTAAATAAATGTACTAAAACTTTAGGTTTACTTTCATTCGTGCGTAAAAAAAGATTTACCGCACTAGTGCGAGAATAGTGGTTTGTGTTACAAGTAATGTAAGGACGAATATTACCGCACCAGTTATTCGCGCTGAAACAGAAATTACCGCACTGAAACAGAATTTACCGCAATGAAACAGAAATTACCGCACTGAAACAGAAATTACCGCTCTGAAATATAAATTACCGCACGCTTTCATATTAGTAACGTAATATTTGAGTTTATATACTCCCAAATGCCAAGGTAATACGACCTATTACATACGTGAATTGCAAAAAATGACTTCATGCGACAACAAAATAACGAACGGAAAAACGTGCTTTTTTTAGTGAATTGAAAACCCTTATTTTCCACTCAAATACGGCCAACAGATTGAGTTTTCTTTGATGAAAATTCGTGTGAGAAAATATTTATTTGCTAAGCTACTGTTCTGTCGTAGGGGCAAAATAGAAATTTTGTCACTTAAACTGCCGCTTTTGTTATTTTATGAAAACGTTATAATAAAGTGAAGCTTTTCCCTTTTGTTAAAATTCACTATTTTCTCACCTCGGATAATCGTTCCGTACTTCATTGTCGTGTGTCATTTTAGTGTGACAAGTTTGACAAAGTTTGTCCTTCGCATAAGAAAACTAAAAAGTTTCAAACTGGATGATTTTCGTCCATTGAGTGTGTTGCCTGTCTTCTCCAAAATTTTCGAGATCTTGCTTAAGAGACAAATAGATGACTTTATCACTCGGAACAAATTGGTCACGCTAATCCAATCAGGATTATTACAGCACCACCACAGCACTGTTGAGAATTTCGAGTGATATTAGGGATGCTACGAGCAAGAAGCTCATTTCGCTTCTGATTTTGTTGGACTTTTCGAAGGCCTTTGATATGGTCGACCGTAAATAACTTTGCTCTAAATTTAAAATGAAATTTGGTTTTGACACGACTGCCGTTGCATTGATAAGTGACTACTTATGTGAAAGAACTCAGTCTGTATGTATCGAAGGGGTGGTGTCTGAATATAGCAGTGTGACTAGGGGTGTGCCACAAGGGTCAATTTTAGACCCTCTACTTTTTTCGCTCTACATTAATGATCTCCCTAACTCTGTAAGGTATATGTTTCCCCACTTATTTGCAGATGACATTCAATTGTATAAACTGCTTAGTGCTGTTGAAGTAATAGAATGCATCAATCTGGTAGAGGCTGATCTTAACCCAGTGAGTGCATAGGCGAATCTAAATGGGCTGTTCCTTAACGCTGTTAAGACTCAGGCCATAGTGTTAGGCTCGCCTGTTAATGTATAGGTTATCACCTATGTGGTTGAGGGGGCTGTTAAATATAAAGTTGTGGTGTTGCGCCAGGATGGATGCTATGATGAGGTTCCGGAAATTGATCATGGTGGGGTTGAAATTAGGTACGAACGTGTCGTCAAGAACTTGGGGCTCATATTTAACCACAGTCTCTCATGGTTGGATCATGCAGAGTTAGTTGCGCAAAAAGTTTTTACTGGGTTACGTTACCTTTGGCTTCTTGCTAGCTCCACCCCTATCAAGACCAGGCGACTTTTGTCAAAGTCTCTCTTAATGCCACACTTTGAATATTGTTGCGAAGTGTTCACAACTGACAACAATTCAATATATGTATGTGATTAGATCTTCCCATTAGTTGGCTTTTCATTCAAACTATAGAATCCTTCAGTTAAAATTTTTACTCGGGGCATTAGAGAAAAACGTAAGAAACATTTTCTTTTCCATTAATAATGAAAATTACCAAACCATTCATTTCACATACAATACAAACACCAAAACAAGAATCGAGCCATCGCATTACATAATTTGATTTTTCCTCAAAAAAATATTTTATTATTTCTATAACGACATTCACCACCCTGAAAAGCATTGAATCGACCACACCTGTTTAGGTTTAGTTCAACAAAATTGATGGAACGAATAAATAAAGCATCCTCATTAAAAGCATCTAGCGATGATAATATTTCCGTGAATCTAGTGGAAATGTTTTCGTTAATTAAATTCGACCAAATGATGGCCGATTTGAATAGTGAGGTAAAAGTGTATTAATTTTTCGTTTTAAAGTCGAATCCGATCACAAAATGGAAATTCATTTAATAATTCTGTTTTGTGAACAGAATATGAAAACATATGCTTCGCGGACCCGTACCAAGCCCGTATAATCAATTCTTGTTGTTAGGTTCTTCGTAAACATAACAAAGTCACACCAATGTACATAAAGTGTACAATTAATGAGTAGAACATTTTCTTCTGATTGAAAATTTAGCGAATGTATTGTGTACAAAAAATGTCCATTTAGTGTGATTCGTTCGAAAATTCACACTTTTTGTACATTTTTCGTACAAGGAGAGGCTCCAGACTGCGGTGATCGCTGCAAGCATTTTATATTAATTTATCTTATCAATCTAGTAACCAGGAAACAAACTTTATTTATTTCGACTGTCGAAAAAAGTCCCTGAAGATGAGTGCGTAGAACCCAAAACTAAGTAGGATATTTTTAAGAAGTTTAGACACAATTTAGAATAATTAAAGTTTGTTTTTCGACTCGGAAGGAGTTTTGAATTTTTTGAGAGTTCTACAATTGTGTCGTATTCCATGTCCATTGGTTAAGAGGCATCTATTTAAAAGCTCGGACACCCCATGTAAATTCAATGAAATTTGCGCTTGAACACTTCCAAAAATCTCCATAAATACGAAGATTCCAGACACGATTAAGCACCAAAAAAAAAATTTGAACTTTACTTCATTAAGTGTTGGTCGCACTTTTTCCATTAATTAACATTTTTCACTTTAAAAAAATATTTTCTATAGCCCTTGCAACATTTCCAGATTTACTTTTCTATTATTATTTTGTATATTCACCTGAAGCTACTATTTGTGAAAATTTTTTGCAAAAATTCTCTTCCAGATCTTGGTTTTGATTTTTCGATTTATTGTCTACACACTTTTTACTTATTAAAATTAATTTGGAATCGATATGAAAACAAAGTAGAACCATTTTTTTCTTCTTCTTCTTTGAATAAAACGTTCGAAAATATTGACTGCTGAGTTCGAAATTAGCGCTATGACAGCTTCCGCAAATCACAGCGTAAAATGCCTTTGAATCAATTTCGAGTATACGACGACAGTTGGTGTCTCAGATATCTTCGAAAATTTCGCTAAACAGTATATATGGCAACAGTCATGGGGTTGTGCCTAAACTAAATGGTATGGTGTCTGAGCTTTTAATTAATTCGCTCTTAAACCCTTTTCGTCAATAAAATGGTTTTTCGATGCTGTAATGAGTTGTATTTTGTAAATAAAATCAGATTTGCTTAAACCTCGTACGAGGGAAAATCTCTCGTTTCAATTATAGAATAGAAAACCTATTCACTACAAATAGATAATAATATCAAAACTAGATTATATATAAGATTATATATAAGATCTAGTGAAACAGCAAAACTAAATAAGAGATGAATAAAGAAAGAAAGCGTAATATTTTCTTTCCTTTTTCTTAATTTTCATGTTTTTTTCTTTCAATTTTGATTAAAAGATTTGATAGTTGTCTTACATTTCTCAATTATTAGAAATAATTGGATTTATGGATTTCATCGAATAATATTACACTGACTAACGTTCGGTGAAATAATGATTGATATGATTTACTTTTTGATTAAATTCTATTTAGACCAGTGTACGATTAAAATAACTCTTTTGACTTAATGTACCCGACATATACGGTCCAATTATGTAGTTGAATAATAAAATAATTGGTGACCCCGACGTGTGGCACAAAAAAAAAATTTCGAAAAGTTTTTTAAAAAAGAATTTCGAAAAGTTTTTTCAAAAAAAAATTTCATAAAATGTTTAAAAAGGAGTCCTAACCTGAGAACCTGAGAATGATTATTGTACGACCATAACACTATAAGTAAGAGCGATTTGAATTAACCAGTGAATTCGGAGACAACGGTGAGCAAATTTCAACATAGATGGTGCGGTCATATCATAAGGATATAATATTATACCAGCCCTGCCAAACGTCACAATCTCACAATTGACTGACCATTGAGTCCGAACAGATTAATCTAATTCAGAGAGTGGAGTAGTCGACACCATGTAATTATTCTGGTGTAAATTTCATGCAGGGTGTCAAATGGTGTGTTATGCGCAATATAGTACTCCTTTATGTACTTTAGCCTTTATCCACCTACTCCTACATCCTATCCTACCCGTGGTGACACCTGTTATAGTGAGCAACGCCATGAACGATCAAGTAACCAACCCTGGTGTACTAGTGTACCTACTTAGAAGAAGGGGGACAGTCTTCGGGTAGTATCCTAACGTTACGTATGGAAAGGGTCGGAGACAGCTAGACGTTATCAGGATGGGATAACGCCTTAGCATGGTAGCGGACGATTTCGACCATAGAAACAATGGCAGAATGTAAAATCCTAGTCAGTTGGATTACTATCACTCACCAACCCGTACTGGCCAGCGTGGTGTTTTAATGGCTAAAAACCCCCGTAGGGGAGGCCTGCATCCAGCAGTGGATACAAATGGGCTGAAAAAGAAGAAGAAGAAATTTCATGAGTCCATAATAACCGCCACGTCGATTTATTGTTCATCTCTTCGACCGGCTTGGGGATTGGTTTTATTTTTAATAAGTGGTTCGTGGAAAGAACGTGGTAAGATTGGAATCCGGATTGAGTGAAGGATCATCAATAAGAGTGTTTTGTACAGCTTTTAAATGGAAACTACAATTTGATTCTTCAACAAGTTTGGATTTATTGGAGATTACCTCAAAGGTCATTCTATCGAGACGGCAATTTTTAATGATTCATTCATTCTGGTCTCCATCACCCTACGTAAATACGAAGTAGATTAGATTCGATTTATTGGTTCCTAAGTACATTAAAATTTACAACTATAATCCTTAGACATAACTAGGCCGCATGGGTGGGCCCTTTTTATAACCAAATATAATTTTGTACCAACAGATAATTAAGTTAATTCATTATTGATTTGTTCGTCATACATGAATTCAATAAACTTTTTCGAAAACGAGTGTATTTTTTCTATGCTGAGTTCCTGAATCTGCTTCTGACTCGGGAATGCTGTACCAAGGGTACAGATTCGATGCCACGCCAAAGCTGGGCATTTCATGAAGAGGTGTTCGGGGGTTTCCGGGCTTTCTTCACATTTCCAGTAAGTAAGTAAGTAAGTAAGGGGTTAAGGGGGTAAGTAAGGTTAAAAGTTTGATTTCTAGTGGAAGAGGAGGAGGTATTGTCGGTACAGGTTCCGTGTTCAAAAATGTCATCCTCAACCTGTTCTACAACAAAAGTTAATATTTTGGGTTTAAGCAGTCCTTAGTACGGATTATCAACCCATGGAGAGGCCTCGCACCCGTGCTTTTATGGACAAAATGATCCCCTACATCATACCAAAAAACAATTTTTAGTGCCAGGGCCGAACTTAGTTCCTACTTTTGGGCCCGCCTGGTGTTCTAAGGACAGGCCCCGGCCCGGCCAAATTTTTTTTATATAGAAAATATAGAAATAAGGGGTCGTACACATATGACGTCACGCTTGCTATAAAATTCACAAAGTCTATAACTCCAAACTGGTAAGAGATTTTGCTTATAGTACTCCGGCTGCCCCCCCCCCCAAATACACCCCCTATTTGGGGGGGTAGCCAGAGTCCTATAAACAGAATTTGCCGTCTTGACTAAGTTATGACCGTTTTATGGATACTCATTTTTTATAGCAAACGTGACGTCATATGTGCACGACCCCTAAGACACGTATGGCCCTAGTAAAGACCTATTTTCAGGGCCCTAGCTTAGTCCAAGGTCGAAAACTCAAAAAGCTTTCTTCCAAAAGTTGTAGGGCTATCTACTAAAAGAAACTTTATGAAAGTCTATGATGATTCTATGTGATTTCTTTAGGATTTTGATTACCTTTCCAGACATAGGGGTCGAAACACATTAGCAATTTAAATTGTCGATCTCAGCAATTTCCATACTAGTTTTCAGTAGTGTTTATTTCCCTACAATGATTTTTCGCTCTATTGTGAAAATAATGAATGCCGAAACGAATTCTGGTATAATAATTGCTGAGATCGACAATTCAAATTGCTAATGTGTTTCGACCCTAAGACCGATATACTTTGTATGGGTCTAAACAAAATGCATTTAGATTAGTTAAAATTACCGATTTGCTTATTCGTTGATTGGATAATGGAGTTCTTAAAATCGTAAAAAAGGAATTGAAATGAGGTAGAATGCAGAGTTGGTAAATCTGGTGTTTTTTTTTAACAACTCTAACGATACGATTATTACGATACGATTATACGAGATATTAGCGCTAAGCGTAAAACCATTTTCGTTACTTGATAATGTTATGAATTATTTTGTCATTGACATGACGCTCAGACATTAACACATCTAGAACAGTTGCGTCATGTCAAGGACAAAATAATTCATAACATTATCAAGTAACGAAAATGGTTTTACGCTTATGATGAGAAGCGGACTCTATTCTCCGCAAGTTTAATTCCTATGTAGTAGTTTCAATAAGTAAATAATTCTCCGATATATTAGCGCTGCTAATCGGACCTTGTCCCTCAGTTCTGAAATTAAAACCGTGCAAAAGTAAAATCGAAATAAATCCGAAAATAAATTTTCATTTGTTCCAATACGATGAGTTGAAAAAGCAATTTTATTAAAATATTAGTGTCACGTTGGGCTTTCAAAACGAGATGTTGGAGGAAATGGAAGCAGCTCAATATTTGGACCCGTACGAAGTACGAAGGCCTATACGTCTACTACAAATTCAAGACTACCACACATCCAATATTTCCACTTTCGCAAAAAACGGCTGCACCGATGAACCTGAACCTTTTCTTCGCTGAAAGGTACATATGTCCCATGGTTCAAGTTCAAAGATGAGCAAAATCGATCGGGTAGTTTCGGAAATATGGTCGAAAAGTGTCCAAAAACAAGGTGAGACTTTTTCTCAGATATCTCTAGAATTAAGGCAGTTAGAAAGCTACTTTCTGGGACAAAGCTGTAGAGAACTAAATTTTAGCGAACACGTGTTTCAGGGTTTTCCCCAGAAACGTCTCAATCCCGAGATTTAGCCACTTCTAGAATTGGAAGAGATGATTCATATATCAAGAACTATGACAGATAGAAAGTTGCTTTCAAAGGCAAAGTTGTAAAGAATCAAATTTTAGCGAACACGAGTTTCAGAGTTTTCCCCAGAAACGTCCCAATCCCAAGATTTAGTTGCTTCTAGAAATGGTAGGGATGATTCATGTATCAAGAACTCTGACAGATAGAAAGTTGCTCCGAAAGGAAAAGTTATAGAGAAATAAATTTTAGCAAACATGTGTTTCAGGGTTTTCCGCAGAAACCTCCCAATCCCGAGATTTAGCCATTTCTAGAATTGGTAGGGATGAGTCATATCTCAAGAACTATGACAGATGGAAAGTTGCTTTCAATGGCAAAGTTGTTGAGAATTAAATTTTAGCGAACAAGTATGTCAGGGTTTTCCCCACAAACGTCCAAATCCCGAGATTTAGCCACTTCTAGAATTGGTAAGGATGATTCATGTATCAAGAACTATGACAGATAGAAAGTTGCTTCCAAAGGCACAGTTGTAGAAAATTAAATGTTATCGAACACGTGTTTCAGGGTTTTCCCGAAAAATGTCCGAAATCTGAGATTCAGCCACTTCTAGAACTCAGAGGGATAAGAACGCGTGATTGGTGTCAGAGTTCAGAAAATGTACTTCGGGAGGGCTTTCGACATTACTTTGGGTAAATTCTGAGAGTCGTTTAAATTCTGATAGTTCTAAAAGAACTTGACTATGCATTCTGGTGCGCATTATATTTATGATAATAGTAAGAGTTTGGTACATCGAGGCTTTTCGCACGTGAATGCTTTACGTACGGGTCTTTGCATATTGGAACATATCCAACATATGGAACATATTATATTATCAATAAAAATTTGTAAAGAATTTTTCCGATTTTCTGAAAGTGAACTTGGGAATGTTTTTACACCGAACCTGCAACAGAAAATTCCCTGAAAGCTACACTTTCAAAGAACAATCCACTCCCTGCACTCGAACTAAATGTGTGAAGCATGCAACTCATTTTTGTGGAACAATTTACGTTCTAAATCTCTAAAAACAATGGAAAAAATTCACTCACGATTTTGTTAAAGGTTCTAATATTTGGAGACTCCTCAAAGTGTTTGTATAATTTGCATATTAATTTGTAGCACTAATACGTGAGTTCTTCTGCGAGTGTTTTACAGTAACCGGGGATAGCTCATTTTTGTGCTAGCCGTTTAATACAAACGTTCTGAATTAGATGAAGGCATATTTCACCATCCAAACAATGCATCTGCAACGGAAAATTGTATTTATTTTTACGCATTGTGTCAACATAAAAGTCGAGGGAGAAATGATAAATAATAAAAACTTTAAAATAATACAATTATTTTTGAAAAGTTTTAATTAGGTGTTTCCCCATTCATTACGTTAGTGCAGATTGCATATACTTTCAAACGTGACAATAGCAATCAGTGAGCAACTTTTTTGAAGTTGTTTTCCTTTCTAGGAAAGTTGAGCTTTGTTCAAAACATCTCGCCAAAAATACTCGTAGCATATTGACGAAGTGAGTATTCAACACGATTTAAGTTTGCGGAAAAGCATTCAAGTTTTTTTTTGTGTTGTTTGGTCTACTTTTGTTTGCTGTATGCTTTTAATTTTACAAAAATAAACGTAACTTGTTGGAAGCAAAAAAAAAAAAAAAACAAAGAAATATTACGGACAAGCTCAAGTTTGTGTTCCAGAATTAATCGTTACTGATGCATGTAAATTTTTCGTTTTCTGCTCAATACTTCGTTGTATTGTTTTTTTGTATAGAGGTTTTCTCGCAGGACGCTTTTTAGAATTTCCCTGATTCCCGCATTTCCGTCTTTTTTCATTACAATATATGCCCGAGGTAGATTCGCCTATTGAAACGCACCTTGTGCTATGTAACAGGTTATAGCCAATGAATGAGTTTACGTAACCATACGTTAAATCAAAAATGAAAATACGTAATTTTTTTGTAGTATGCACTTCGCACACCAACTCATATACAATTCTCTCTGAATTGTCCCGCTGAAAACACGCAATCGACTTAGATTTACCAACACTACCAAACATTTTACACTCCATGTTCGCTTCAATTTGAGTTAATTTTTTGTTGAAGACTGCCGGCCTATAATTAATACCATTGGTTATAGCATCTCGCATTATCTCGACTATGATATATGGGGTCATTCACAAAGTACGCAGAGTTAGTGAAGGGTGAGCGGAGTTCCAAAGGCGCTGCCATATATGCATAATGTATGAATATATGCGTACGAGGAGAAAGGGGTGGAGGGGTAAAAACTGCTTTTTTCAGTGAGCGTATTTTGTGAATGGCCTCTATCTAGAATAAGGCTCGGTACAGGTCAGACTTCAAGATGATCTAGCCTCCCCAATTTGAAGCTAAAAACCATTTCAAATACCATCCAAGACTCGGTACACATTCCTTAATTTTTGTCTTGAATAGATGTGTTATTTTTTTATGTAATTACAATAAATTTTGTGATTGAAGTGTAGGCGGCATGTTCAGGTCATCAGGTCAAGTCAAAACCATGACACTGAGTCTCTAGCATTATGTAGTAACGGCAATTTCGGAGAGGAAGGTATGAAAATCAACCAAGAACAATGAAGTTGTGACCTGAATTTGACCTGTTCGGAACCTTAATCTAGAAACATAAATGACAAATTATACTCTCAAATCTCGAATTCTATAATAGGTTTTTGCTATACAAGAGTAAAACGGCATCGTTTTTTCGCTATAGATGTCAGTTCGAACCGGACGCAAAAGTGACAAGACATCGTATGTAAAAAACTACGCTACTGCTAGGGTCCTACATTTTTTTGTATATAACCCGAGTATAAATCTCTTCCGATTTTCAAAAAAAAAATTTTAATCGAAAGGTCTAGGAATGTCTCACATTTATGGAAGGAAGTTTTTTGATAAGATGCCCTTGGACTCAGCCAGGACCCTGAAACTAGTCCAACGTGTTTTTGTTTACATAAATCGGGCAAATCCTAACTGATTTTGTTGATTCTTTTTCTATTTGAGAGGTAACCGTGTACCGAATTATATTCCTAAACAAATTTGGGCCTGTGCTTGGGGCTCAAGTGGGCCTGTGGTCGGTCCTAAGGTCGGCCCTAACCAAAAACACATTTTTTTGTCATATTGCAGAGCAGATTGATGGAAAAATTTTTGTCTATGAAAGTATATGTCAGATGCATATTTCCTCATGGCCCTAGGTCGGTCCTAAGGTTTGCTCTAGACAAAAAAATTGTTTTTTGCTATGTTGTAGAGAAAATTGAGGCGGAGATCAATTTTGTGCTTTCAGGAGGGTTCTTTTACAACGTTTCTTCGGGCGGGTTTTTCAATATTGCCCTATCGGCAATTTCCAATACAATTTAATGTGGACGTAATTTCATACACTTGAGATTTAAGGCAATATTTACTTAAATACGTTCGAGTCTTTTCGTAACATCAACTCTGTTTGCCACATCTATTCTGATACGTACGGGTCCCTACATATGTTTTTCTTGATTCTTTCGCTATTTGAGAGGTAATCGAGTACCGAATTATATTCAAAAACAAATTGGGACCCGGTGCCTGTGTTTAGGGCTGAGGTGGGCCTCAGGTCTGTCCTAAGGTCGGCCCTAACAAAAAAAATATTTTTTTGCTATGTTGGAGAGCAAATTGAGGGAAACATTTTTGTCTATGGAATTATGTGTCCGAGGCATTTCCTTATCTGCCCTAGACAAAAAAATAGTTTTTCACTATGTTGTAAAGAAAATGAAGGGAAATATTTTTGTCTATGTCCTCTACTGAGGACCGTGGGTCGGTCGGCCCTAGACAAAAAATGGTTTTTTGCTATGTTGTAGCAAAAATTGAGACGGGGTTTTCAATATTGCCCTTTCGGCAATTTCCATTACAATTTAATGTGGACGTTATTTCATACACTTAAGAGTTAGGCAATATTTACTTTAATAGGTTCGAGTCTTTTCGTAACACCAACTCTGTTTGCCGCATCTATTCTGATACGTACGGGTCCCTTCATATGTTTTATAGTTCTCTTTCAATTAAAAAAATTTCAGGCGAAAAAATTTCGCGCGAAAAAAAATTTCCGGCGAAAAAAATTACCTTTGACACGAAACATCTGCCTCCAACAAAAAAAAAAATTAAAAAAGCCCGTCCCATACTACCGTCGGCCATTTTGTTGGTCACCCTGACACACTACACACCTAACCCAACAACTTTTCCTTTGACACCAAACATCTATCTACATTCTGGCGCAGTCCAAAAATTTTGGTCATATTTGACCCACACTTTGAATGCACTCACACAGACATACAAAACATTCTTTTATATCGGCTTTATATGGCGCCTTCCAGGTATCCCCCCCATTTTTTAAATCTTATATGGCGTAAATGTTCACCCGAAGGTCCATGCAAAATTTCAAGAAAAGTTATCGAGCCGTTTTCGAGTACGAGCCAAAGAAGTCGGTTTTCATACAACTAACTAACGTAGGATGTTTCCATTAACTTTGGTTTCTATATGGAAAATAACGATTTTCTAACGGTCGTATCTTCGGACCCACTGTACCGATTTTAATGAGTAAACTATCGATTTCAATCAAAATTTTACGTAGAATCCGAAAAACTAAGTTTTTTTAAGAGGGTACAACACAAGCGAAAAAAGTAAACACTTAGCTGTATTTATGGTTCCGCCGTCTACGAAAAAAAAATTTCCTAGCTTTTTGTACGTATGTGGACTTGCGTGGGCGCATTGCTACCGCGCGCCCATGATTTCATTTTAACAACTAAGATCGCAAAGTTCAATTTTTCGGTAGTTCTTCTAGAGAAGTATTCAGGCGGAAAAAGAAATTTTTGCAATTCACCTACAAAAACTCGCTTTTTCGTGCGTCATTTCGGTGTCGCATGAAGTCATTTTGCCGCACTAGTGCGATGACGGCTTTTTTACCTACTAGTGCGATGTAGGTTTTTTTACGCACTACTTGCATTGAATTTTTATATTAAAAGAAAATATCGTTTTTGTCGCGAATTGCAAAAAAACGTTGTTTGATACACGTTACGTATGCTGGTAGTTTAACGCACACGATGTGTTGCCGAACTCGCCTTCGGCTCGTATCGGCAATCTCACATCTAGTGCGTTAAACTACCTTCATACGTAACTTGTATCAAACAACGTTTTTTGCAATTCACCGACTATTTTACGGCTGAAAAAAAAAGCCACAACGAAATTTCACATAAACTTTTTCGGCCGCAATCGAGTGTGCATGATAGTTGCTGAAATAATTAGGTTCGCGTATTTTCAAAACCTATTTTTAATCGATAAAGAACCATGTTTTCAACGCAAATGTTCAAATCACATAATCTCAAAAATGTTTTGTTGTTTTTTTGTCTAAATTTAAAAGTCCTAACTTTCATACAATGAAAAAGAAACAAAAAATAAATACATCGAGATTAACTGCACTTTGCATTGTAATCAGGGGGATAGAAACTAAAGGAAAAGTTACAATGCTAGTGAAGTTGTTTAAAGTTCAGTCAATCACATCATGGTCAACTTTTGATGCATGTTGTGTAACAGCTTTTTGTTCGAAATGATCGTTTCGCAAAAAATATGCATGAAGAATGATTTCATTGTTTAAATACATTATTGTGATTACATTCTTTAGGCGCGAAAAACGTAATGAAAGTCGAATTTTATAGGATACATCGCTATTGCAAGCGTAAACGAGACATAGAGAAGTAGGACAGACTTCGCCTTGTTAGGATTAACTTAATTCATCACATATAACAAAGAAAATACTATTTTAAAAGTCTTTTGAAGAACTTTTCACAACTTTTCTTGAATATTTAGATAGTTTGATTACATCCTTAAAAACAACATCCAAGAGAAATTAGACGACAAGTTTATGTCGAAATTACAAATTTGCGAAATGTATTAGAGTACTAGGCAAATAGACATTTCTCAAAGTTCCTATTTTAGAGTCGCTTTCCCATAAACATGTGGCCAAACTTGTGCACCGATTTTTTTTTTTTTCATTAAAACCAACAAGTTCGAACATTTCTGATTTTGGTGTATTCTGTGGCAAGTTCTCTCTACATGTGGTAGAATGTTCGGAGTGGAAATAATGTGGTACGTCATTTCATTAATGCATCACTTAAAGATGTGCAATGTGCAGGTGGGGATTCGGATTACCTGTTTATCTCCCAGTGTCATCATCACTTGACAGCAAATTTAAATATTTACTTAGATAAAAGTTTTACTTTGCTTCGGTTAGTGTGTAAAGTAGGGAATGCAACCGGTCAAAGTCGCTAGAGAAACTCTCAATTGTTGGTTCTTCACATGAAGCAAAAAACTTTGTTTTCAAACTTGAAAAGGCAATTGATTAGTTGCCAATTTTAATTTAAGTTCCCCCAAAACAATAAATATATGTAACAGAGAGTATCATCGCACCTTTTTTATTACTTTTTGATCTCCCTTTTCACGTATGCTCTTGTATTTTGTGCATGTAAAACACGGTCCGTCATCGAATTAAAACGAAACCTTCTGAAGCCTGGAGGCTGAAGCCTCCTCCCCCCCCCCCCCCTGAAAGCCTTCCTACTCCAAATTAAACAAATTAACAAGCGCAGAATTGGCTCAACTCAATGGCGAAAGACCTGACGGACTCACAAAATTAGCTTCAATGAATATTATCTTCATCAAATGCCAAAACCTCTTTTTTTATTATACAAACTTGAATCGATTAATTATTGTCATAGCTTGTTGCTAAAACCACTCTTGTTAGATCCACTCTTATGGCAAAATTAATCCTTCATGTTTATTACTTCCAACCGATTCACCTACACACTGCTGTCATTATTAAAACTTTTGTCAGATACTCTATTTCTTAAATTATTTTCTTATATTGTCAACTCAAATAGTTTGAATGAGGTTTTGGAGTAGATGACAGAAGGCTTCCAAATTTCACAAATCTTTTATGACACATGTAAGGAACGGGTGTGAATCTTGTTATTCTCCCTCTAACTTTAAACTTGGCAATAGAAAGTTTTTAATTCTCCCAGTTTCTTCAATTTACACTACTTTGACTTATAGTAATTTCTTATTAGCATCAAGAAACATGCGACACCTTAAATCAGACTTAATTTTCACTTTAGCAGCCATGGAAATTTACCGCAAATGGATAATTTTTCCAACGATTTCCCACTTTTTTGGCCCGTACGAAGAACGAAGTTCTTCTAGAGAAGGTCATATGGGTTTACCACGACGTTTGCAACCAGTCGAATTTCAACCCGAAAGTTGTTTAGTTTAGCCGTTTAGAATTGCAGTTTCATACTGCGCAACAATGCATAAAAGAACCAACGGTGCAATAAGTTAAAGCTGAAATTTCGAGGCTCAGAAGTCCCGGGGACAGACAATCTACCCGGTGAACTTTTTAAGAACGGCGGCAACGCGCTATGTATGCTCTACTGAATATTCTTTACCAGCGCCTTAATCTATACATGGAAAACTCTGTAGGTGAATACTAAGGTGGTTTTCGTGTAGGTCGTCCAACATCGGACCGGCTGTTTAATATCAGGCAGATCTTGGACAAGTGCAAGGAGTACAACATTGAAACACACCATTTGTTCGTTGACTTCAAGGCAGCCTATGAGCGCATACCGAACGATACCCCTAGAAGCGGTATGTGTCATAGCCGGGACGATGCCCATGTGCATAACGCTGACGGAAGACAGCGAATGTCATAGAAAGAAGAGAAGGGAGGGTCAAACTACCAAAACAGTAAGAACACAATTAAGAGCCGTTTCAATGAGACAAAGGCAGCGATAGTGGGACTTCTCTGACAAGGGAAGGTGGATCCATAGACTCATACCAAACATAACGACGTGGGTACAGAGGAAACAAGGAGAGGTTAATTTCCAAGTGACACAGTTTCTGCCGGGTCACGGATGCTTCAGGAAATACCTGCACCGATTTGGATTCACATTGTCACCTTTCTGCACGACATGTCAGGGAAAGGAGGAGACTCCGGAGCAAGTGTTATTTGTCTGTCCTCACTTCGAACAAGAGCGAGGTGAGCTGGTGACTGTGAGTAGGTCAGATGTAAATGCCGAAAACATAAAATCGGAGATGTGCCGCGAGGAGGCGTGTGGAGAGTAGCGGATAATGTAGTTGCGAAAATAATGGGTCAGCTGCAAAGTGCATGGAGATACGATCAAAGAAGACTGCCAGTTGATCTGAGAGAGTAGGTGCGAAAACGCAGCCCTCCCCGAAGTAATGCTGTGAGGCGGTTCCGGGGAGAAGAGAGCATGAAGACTAACGAAGGGGGTTTTAGTTGGTGGGTCATTGAAGAATGGAATCTATGAAGATTTCCCCATCCTTATACAAAAAAAGGCAGCCTATGACAGTGTTAGAAGAAGCAAACTATGGAGAGTCATGGAAGAGTTTGGAATCCCCAAAAAACTGATCTCGCTAACGAAGCTAACACTGAACGGAGCTAATAGCTGACCTCTGACCTATCAGAGATTTTCGACATATAGGAAGGCCTTCGTCAGCGTCAGGCAGATGCTCTAGCGACCGACGCTACTTTTTAGTCTGCCATTTGAAGCAGCTGTGCGCGCCACGGACATAGACTCAAGCAACACCATTTTCACCAAGTCCAGTGCTAGGTTTTGCAGATGACCTGGACATACCAGACGTGACAGCCACCGAAAATCGGCAGCTAGAGTCTAAAACTGCCACCGCTGCCGCCGTCCCTTTTTGGGTCGGTTAGCATGGCTAGCCGCCTTCAAGAGTCTACACAGAGCTAGACTTGCTGCTACCATCACACAAATCAAATAAAACAAAAAAATAACTAATTGCGTATCCAAAGTATTTGTGTATGAGGTCGGTGCTCAAGGATAAACTGTTACTGAATGAATGAATAAATAGGACCAATGAACTATTTTCTGAAAATTTCAGATTTTCACAAAGGGAAGGCAATAGGAAAAATCATCTTTCCCACCTCTGAAAAATGACGACCTCTGTGGTTAGCACCGTAGTTTAACGTACTGATCACCAATGAAATAACATAAGATTACTTACACATTGTGGAAAGCGAGTAATAACCGTTCAAGTGTATATTACACACAACGAGCAAGCGATAGCGATGCTGTTTTACTCGGTGTCTCAACCGAAAACGCGTCATTACATGTATATGTATATCACATGTAAAGAAAAGTTTCCGGTGGGGGCTACATGTAATGAATAGCATGTATTGAATGACATGTAATGAATAATTTTCGTGGCGTGCACATATACATGTAATGATAAGTTTTCGATGGGACAACGAGTAAATTATTTTACTTTAATAGCGAAGATTTGTCGATAATATAATTCGCAATTTATGCATTTACGAAGATCATGTGGTGTAGTGGTTAGTATCGTTGATTGGAATGCGGGACGTTCTGTGTTCGATTCTAGCTGGTTATTTATCGCCCTAGACAGTGGAATTTATCCCTCTAGACGGATAAATACTGAGAATAATGCAATAAATTCTCATTTTCCATCTAAAAAATTGCCATTTAATGTGAGACTTATCGTCGCATATAAAGTAAGATATATTTCCGAACGTTTTCTTCTAAAGAAACATCCACATGTTATCTACGCATGTATCCGGAGAAAGAAAGAGTTTCTTAAAAGAGATTTTTCCATATTTTTTGCGTACAATAGGGGGGTGGGGGTAGAACTATCATTTGTGTCATTTACTTACCTTGGTAAGTTAATTGGAATGGATTGGATTGATGTGGATTTTCGCAAATGAGTCTATTTCTGAGATGAAGAAAAAAGAAGAAACACATTCTTCCTGAACGACATATGAGACAATAATGGTCTAATAATAAACTTCAGTTTTTTTGAATGTTTTTTTTATTCAGAGAAAAGAGTTTCAGAGTTTTTACGTACGTACTTTGAAGGGGGTCTTTGGAATTGTACGGTTTCGTACGGAAGGGGGGTGGGGTCAAAAATCGCTAAAAAATCCGTACGTCATTTGTGAACATCCCCTAAAAGAAAAGAAACATACACTTAAAAATGTATTATAGTTTTGACGTTACTCGACATACAAACTTTTATGCAATTCAGTGCGTCATTTCGATGTCATTAGCGCACTAATTTTTTTTTGCTGAAAAAATTCCTAAATTCTCCCAAATGTAGAGCCACGTCAACTTTACAGTAGAAAATAGCTTGGCAGAAACATATAAAGAAGCAACTTTCATTTGAAACGCCTTCTTTTCACGTTTTTGTCGGCTTAGCCGTGCCTCACCGTCGCCGCCGATCATTTTGGTCCCGCCGCGATTTTTTCGACGGCTGTCATGTCTGTTAAAGATAAGTTTTTGTCCTAAATACGAGTTTACACGAGTCATACTTTTAACCAAATGAAATATCTTCCATTGCCTTTTAGTTTAATGCGCCTAACGAAACTAACATGAAAACTTTGCCTGCAATTTTCTGAGAATCTCATTAATTAATTAGTAGAATCCTCCGAAGTTTTGACAAAGTTTTAAGGTTAATTTTTTCAGTTAGCACAAGAAAATTTTTCAGGTGGACACTGGTATATCCATTATGGAATGTAAGTCGAATGACTGAATATATCAAAAACAAAATTGGGCATGTGCTGTGGGCTTGTTGTACCTGTTGTAATACACCGGAAAATTGTAATTCACCAAGATATTGTTATCCACCGGAGGAATCTAGGTGAATCTTTATTCGAAGTAGTTTAATTTTGATTGAGTCGTAATGCCCGGGAAATCGCAATTACCGTGATTCACGGGGAATCGTAATTCCAAGGTAAGTCCAGAAAAATGTTGCTTCCCGGGAAATCAGACTTTCCAGATGAATCGTGATCCCCGGACAATACATTTTATAGGAAGCCTAAAATTTGAAGAATTGCAATCCTGCTTCCGGAATTCATCAGGATAAATACTTTAGAAATATAATGAAAATTGAAAATATGTAAAAATACTCTTCGTTCTGCAGCTATCGTTCAGAACTTTCAAATTTTGAGTTAATTCATTCAAAATTTCGTTTAAATTTTATTTAAATTCTTATTTAAGTAATAAAAATAAGGAAGGGAAGTACCACGAAATGGCCTTTCTTGTTTTCTACATTGATTTATTTTTGGGATTATTTTAATACGCCGCCGATTGATTTCACGCCGGCGCACATGTCAAGGTACCAGTCCCTATTTTTGTGCTCATAAGGCTACCGAGCACAAAATTTCTGAACATTGCAATATGTCAAAGTAGTCGTTTTTGTGTGGGGATCACCTAACAGAAACATTTCAACACTCACATTCTTAGCTCAGAATTATATGCTATTTATGTGGAACGAAAGTGCAAGTTTCAATTTTTGTGCTCATCAAATTCATTCTGCCATCAAGAATGCAATAAGTCAAGTTCGTTGAAAGATTAGAAAAATAAAATTCCAAAGATAGTAGTAGTGTAGTGGTTCGCTGCATAGGGCTCGGCCGACTCGGAAGCATACGACAGGTGGATAATATATTTATACATAGAACAATTTTATATTCTCAAAATACACAAGAGATGGTGAATCACAAGTTTTTCGTTTTTTTTTTTTTTAATTGTAAGGATTAAGCTCCAAATCATCAAAGGCTTTGTAACGTGACGAATTGTATCGCACGCTACATTGATCAATTTCTCGTTATTAAAATCAAGAAAAAACATAACCAAAGACCCGTACGTATCAGAATAGATGTGGCAAAGTGACTCGAACGTACCTAAATATACAAATAAGCAAACAATCCAACGTTTTCTGTTCTTTTATAACTGTAAGAATTTCAAAGATCCATAGAAATTACCCA